>JAOXXN010000446.1:44085276-44121382 GCA_026770055.1 Myrmophylax atrothorax | reverse complement strand
CAAATCGCTGTTTAACCTGGCCTTGAACATTTCCAGTGCCTCACCACCCTCACAGTAAATAATTTATTCCTAGCATCTAATCTAAATCTTCCTACTTTCCTATTTTTTAAGTTATACTTTTGTGAGGTGGTGAAGCTGAGCTGCATACATGAATAATTAAGCATCCCTGTGTGTTTCTGGTGTGGGCCCTGCAAGTGTCATCCTGGAGCCAGGAACAGGATTGGGAAGGAGTGTGCTGCAGAAGCAGAGATGGTGGCTGTGGCTCCTGCACCTCAGACTGGTGCTGTGGGAAAACGGAGATTCAATCTCAGCTCCTTGAGCTCAGGAGAGGTAGTTCAAAGGCAGTTATTTTTAAGAGCAAGTAGGCTTTGTTTTCTAGCCCAGTCAGAACGTGCTGTTTGCTAAAATAAATTACTGTCATTACTGGCAGCTTCCCCACAGCAAGACTGAATTTTAGGAATGAGAAAGCCTTTAATTTGTTTACAACTTGGCAATTGCAAATATGCTTTAACAAAATAGCGTCTTGGAACGGATCTGAATAAACATTATTCCCACATTAAAGTGGTTGTTCAGAAAAAAAAGTGTGTGTGAATACAGAACAAGTCAAGCTATGCACCAGTTGTTTTGAGGGAGGACTTTAGTTCTGCTAGTTTTTTTGTTCTTTTAACCTTGCAAACTGTCTAATTGGCAAAAGCTAAAAATAGATATCTGGTCCAAATGGGCATGACATGCACCCCACAAAGGTGTTTATTAGGCAGTGTGAGAAACCTGGAAAGCTGGTTAACTCAGAGCTGTGTGTAAGAAAGTTGATATTTTGCGTAATTTGGAGAAAGTTGGGGACAGAACAGTCTTGCAAGTGAGTGACTATCATGGATGGGTCTTCGTAGTGTGTGGTCCCTCACAGAACTTGTGAGTTCTGTGGAAACAGAAGTTACCATCCTGACCACGTAAGCCTTTGCCATAGGTACCGTGGTAAAATGCAGTACAAGAAAATTAAAACCTTGCTGTATACTGCTAAGGGTGTCAGATTTTAAAAAAAGCTCTAAGATCTGTTCTATAGCCACTGCATATCTTCTAGATTCTGAGAAAGTAGCACTGATACTGTTACTAAAAATGACTTTCAGACCACTGTCCTTTCAGTTTTGAATCCAACTTGTACCACCCACGTAAGGAAAGTGTGTTGAAGGGCAACTGCAAATTTTCTACAGTCTTTGAGAAGTGTGAGGAAAGCTGGGTTTGTGGGCTGTTCTGGGTCCCTCTGATGTGTCTTGAGCTAAGTGAGAGCAGTTGTGCATCAGACTTACGCAGGGCAAAACCTCCTGTATGTCCCCTCTGGCATAGCTGGCTGGTAATCTAGGACAGCAGTATTATCAGCTGGGGAGCAAAGCCTGCCATGGGACTGGTGGGACTGGTGCAGGCGAAACTAAATGAGGACTGCATGGCCTGAATTTAGATGTTTTGCAGGCTCTTTTTAGTAAAGGTACTCATCATTCTGGGCAGAGCACAAACCACAACCTTGAGTGAGCTGTTCTGGATCGCAAGCAATTACCCTTCTCCTATAAAAAGCTAAAACATGCTCCTGTGGGTATTTTTAGACTCCTTTCCCCCCCACACTTTGCATGTGAGAAAGAGGGCCATCACCTGCCATGTAGTCATGGGGAAGAGGGATCTTGTGCATTGAGTCACTGGTCCAGGTGGCAGGGAGGTGGCAACAGGGCAGTTTGCTGTCAGGTGGGTAGCACCTGTGACAGAGCAGCTGTGTGTCATCCCTGATTCTTGTGGTGGACGTGGCTTTTGATGCCTCTCTTGGGATGTGGAAAAAATGGTGTGGGGAACTCAGTTCTTTAAATCTGATACTCGATGTGCAAGACTCGATGGGTTGAAACTTTAGAAGTTCAGTCTTTAAACTGAAGAGGCAATAGTATGTTTGATGACAATACATACAATAGTATGTTTGTCAGACGTGTCATCAAACATACTATTGCCTCTTCAGTTTAAAGACTGAACTTTTAAAGTTTCAACCCATCAAGTCTTGCAGACACCTGCAGAGAAACTATGGGGTTATTTCAGAGGTCTGTATTCTGATGTAATTGGTAGGTATCATGGTTAGACTATGTATCCCAGCTCTGCTGCTGACCTAGGAGATAGTTTTGAGCAAGTCACTTCCTGTAACAGGTCCAATGACTATTGCTAGTTTTTCCTGTTGCTTCAGGATTAATGTGGTAATCAATCCTGATTAATGTATGTGCTGCTTTAGTGCCCATGCTGAACTTCCGTAGCAATTTCAGACTGTGTGATGTTCCCTGGGCACTCCTGTTATTTGGTGGCTGACAGCTTTAATGTCATTTTTTTCTTTTAATGTATTTGTGGCATAATAAGTGAATTTGCGTTGAGAATAAAGTACTTAAGATAGCTGTTTCTGCTAAAACAGTTGGTGAAGAAAGGGTTGGGAATGTTGTTAGGACATTCTCCAGATATATGAATGGGGCAGTTCAAAACTTGTAGAACTTTTGTTTCATGCTGGTACTAACAAAAGCATAGAGCAATTTGAAATCTATTATTTCTGTGGCCAAACAGACAAAAAATATATTTTAAAGTGAAACTTGCTATTTGGGAGCATAATGTGGTGGAATAAAGTGGATTCTGTAGCAAAGCAATTAATGAACAGAAGAGGGAGAGGCTTAATTAGCTAAAGTCTGGTTGACCAGATTTCAAACCAGATGGCGTCTGAAATTATGACAGCAGTGGCATTTTAATCTGCAGGAGTGAGTTGTGGAGATTGGGATAGGGACATGCAAGTAAAAGGTGAGGAAGAAAGTTTGGAAGACTGGGAAGGGACCACAAAATAGTAAATATGTTTTGGAGGAAAGCTGCAGAGCAATAAAATTTCATTCTGATTATCTAGTAATAAGGCAGCTTTAAAGTTGAGATACACTATGTCATATAATCGTTTGGGTTGGAAGGGATATTAATAAAAATCATCTGGTTCCAAACCCCTGCCAGGGGCAGGAATATCTTCCACTAGAGCAGGTTACTCAGAGCCCCATCCATGCTGGCCTTGAACACTTCCAGTGATGAGGCATCCATAGCTTCTCTGGGCAACCTGTTCCAGTGCCTCACCACTTTCATGGTAAAGAGTTTCTTCTGAACAGCCAATCTAAACCTGACCTCTATCACTTTAAAGCCTTTCCTCATTGTTCTATCATTACACACCCTTGTAGAAAGTCCCTCTTGCTATTTCTTGTAGTCCCTCTTTAGGCACTGAAGGGCTGTAATTAGGTCTTCCTGTAGCCTTCTCCAGTCTGAAATCTTAGCCAACTCTCTCAGCCATCTTTCATCCCTCTGATCATCTTTGTGGCCCTCCTCTGGACTTGCTGTATTTACGTATGTCCAAAAGCTGTTCCATTTCAACTGTAAAACTGTTTTCAGCCTCTTCCCAGTGTCAGCCAAAAGTTTGTCTATAAAGATGATTTGGTATGCCTAAAATGTGTTCTGTAAATGAAAAAGCTACTTGGCAAAGGAAGTTTTGGTAGTGTAACTGCATATAACTTAGGAGCTCATTTGTCAGCACGGAGGTCTTATACTTTTAAGTAATGCTGCAGTGCTGTTAAAAATCTTTAGTGCAGACAAAAATGTTCACAGGAAGTAGCTTCTACCCATATGGGATGTATAAAAAATGTTCATCTTGATAAATATTTTACCAGAACAAGTTAAGGGTATGTCTTGTGCTCAACCAAAATATGAAAATGGTGTACAGACTGAAACTTGGCAGTGTGTGCAGAACTCTTCTGAATCACCCTGCCCCAAGACTGATTTAGCCATGAGTCCTGATAGTTACACCTCACATGTCTGAGTCATGTGGCATATAATTTCCAGATAAATTATGCACTTGTTGCAGAACCTGGGTCTGAGCTTGGAACTTCTGTGAGACCAGCTGTGTGTACACTGGCGATATGTGGATATGTGGATCAGGGTAAATGGCTCTGGTAGGAGACCACAGGGAAGGTGCAAATACACTGCCATGTTGTGCTTTTTATTCTGCTCTTGCTCTTGGAAGAGGTTTTTCCTAATACTTGAGCTTTGCCAGCACAATTTCCGTGCAAGGAGTGTTTGGTGACGTAGAGCCCATTATGTACCTTGGCAGGACACTCCTAGTCTAGACACCCCTATCTCCATTTACATACTGAAGGTGTAAGTCATTCAGAAGAAGAGGAGTAATAATCATGAAAACCAGTCACAAACCCATCATGGTCCAACTTTCCAGTGCTGGAAGTACTCGCCATACTGTTTTGGCATGTAAAACCCGTAAGGAACATTATGTTTGGGTTTTTATTATTATGGCTCTTTACCACAGCAGGAAAAAGAAGTCTGCAAGGCTTGTGGCTTGGAATGGAAAAGAGAGAGGCATTTTCTAAACCCACTAGATAATCAAATTTAAAAAATCTTTTTAATTGTTCCAGCCCTAGACCTAGTTTGTGGCAATCCGGGACCAATTAGTTTATTAAAACCACAGTTTCTGATCTCTATCAATTATTCTTACAGCTTGAACAGCCCAGGCCTTTAGGAAGGTGATTTTGATTAAGTGTCTGTGGTTCCATCACCTCCCACAGCTATAGTTACATCATTAAGGAGTTTCTTCAGTAATGGCACAGTTTCTGTTTAAACAGGAGTTTAAGTCTTTAATTAGGAAAGGAAAAAAAATGTTGTCTGTTCCCCTAACTGCCTTTTTTTTCCTGAAATAGAAGAAAGTAGATCTGGAAGACCTGTTGACCTATCACACAACAGATAAAAAATATTTCCCTAAATCAAACTTGAACTCATTTAATTTTATGTATTGTACAGAGAGTCAGGATCCTTGGTTTTCAAGTGCTACAGAAAGAGAGCAGGAGACTTGGAAGATTTGCATGTAGTGAGATCCTTTTTTTTCCCCCTTCTTGTGGAAACTGAAGGAACACCACTGTTCCAAGCAAGAATTACATGGTGTCTTTATCTCTGCTGCCCTCTTGCTGCTGGCACCTGGTGAGTGTCTGGGGCTCCACTGAGGCTCTTTAGGCTGGATCCCTCTTCTTGTGCTTCACATTAAGGGCCGAGACCTGCTGGGACAAGATGTGGTGGTACAATTAAAGTTGTTCTTATGCTTTTGAATGCTGCTGCCTACTCCCCCCACCAAAAAAAGTGAATGAAGTGTCTGCAGTGAAAAGTGGTTATGTACAAGTGTCTGAGGCTTAGGGCATTAGATGGATGTGTCCAGCAGATTGAAACTGGTGTAGAAATGTCTTAACTCCTGAAGGTATGTTTGTTTGTGGAAGTAATGTTTTAGTAGATCAGCTGATACAGTTGGAGGAAAACAAAGACAGGTGATCTGGAAGGTCTGCATATACAAAGGATTGTTTACTTTTTTCAGTTCCATCAGTTGACCTAATAAAAGGTATAACATCTTTGTACAGGCCTGGAATCTGTTTTAACCTTAGACCATCTTAGCTATGACACCACTATTTCTTGACTAGTGACACCTGCAGGTTAGATTCAGCCAGTTAGTAGTGGTGTCCTGCAGGGATCAGTGTTGGGTCCAGTCCTGTTTAATATCTTTATTGATGATCTGGATGAGAGGGTTGAGTCTACCATTAGCAAATTTGCAGATGGCACCAAGTTGAGGGAGGGTGTTGCTCTGCTTGGGGGTAGGAGGACTCTGCAGAGGGATCTGGACCAGCTGGATAAATGGGCTGAATCCAAGGATATGAAGTTCAACAAGACCAAATGTCGAATCCTGCACTTTGGCCACAACAACCCCATACAGCGCTACAGGCAGGGGAGAGGGTGACTGGATGGTGGCCAGGCAGAAATGAATCTGGAGGTTCTGATAGGCAGAAAGCTCAACATGAGCCAGCAGTGTGCCCAGGTGGCAAAGAAGACCAGTGGCACCCTGGCCTGTATCAGCAGTAGTGTGGCCAGCAGGACCAGGGAAGTGATTCTTTTCCTGTACTTGGCACTGGTGAGGCCACACCTCAAGTGGTCTGTCCAGTTTTGGGCCCCTCAATTTAGAAAGGGTATTGAGGTGCTGGAGTGCATCCAGAGAAGGGCAGGGAGGCTGGTGAAGGGACTGGAGCAGAAGTCCTATGAGTCCTACTGCTCCCTGAAAGGAGGTTGTAGCCAGGTGGAGAGCGATCTCCCAGCCAACTAGCAGTAGGACAAGAGGGCACAGTCTTAAGCTGTGCCAGGGGAGGTTTAGGTTAGATATTAGGAAGAAGTTCTTCACAGAAAGAGTGATTGGACATTAGAGGGGAGGTGGTGGACTCACTGTCCCTGGAGGTGTTTAAGGAAAGACTGGACGTGGCACTGAGTGCCGTGGTCTAGTAGACAAGGTGGTGTTCGGTCAAAGGTTAGGCTTGATGATCTCGGAGCTCTTTTCCAACCTAGCTGATTCTGTGATTCTGTGAATTGTAATTGTAAGAAATAGAATTTAGGAAGTGGTGAGAAAGATGGTTTAACAAATGGAATTTACTGTGGGGGAGGAATTTCTGGAGTTTTTTCCTTCATTAAATTTCTAAGGTGTTTAAACAGCATGTATTGCAAGAAGTCTGAAGTAAGTATGTTTCAATACATCTTACCCAATGCAAAAGGCTGCAGGACTTAATGAAGCATCTCCAACAATCACCGCAAAATAACTTTTTTCCATTTAAAGCTTAAAGCATTTAATTCCAGAACTGCACATGGTGCTGATGAAATCACTCTTGGTTGCCCTTTAAAATCCTAACAGATAATTTTTTAGTTTATAGACAAAATGTTTCACTGTTTACCAGGAACATTCATAGCTAAGAGACTTCTGCCTGAAAGCTGTACAAATGTGTATGTAAAAGACATACATGTGTAGAGAGGTAACAGAAATATAATTGGTATTCAAAGTAGTAAAAGTCAGACAAATACTTCATGTATATTTCCAAATTTATAGTTCTGTATTTTCCAAGCATAGGAAAATCTGCTGTGAAATTGTTTTGACAGTTGGTCCTGCACCATGTGTGTGGCCAGTGGGGAAGAGGGATTAGGCAGCTACCTTCTTTCCTGTCCTATTTCCTTTGAAGATGCTGCTTTCCCTTTTGTAAAAGGGGATTGGGCCAGCGCTTCTGCTTTTCCACTGCCAGTATACACAGCTTGGGAACAAATACGGCCTCCAGCGAAGCAGCCTCTTACCATTCTAGGTAAGGAACAGATTGCTTCCCTCTGAAACAAGAGGAGAAGCAAAGCAGAAATTCTCTCTTGTTTGTTCTCTGCTTCACACAATGTGTTCTTGAAACAACCCAGTTCATGTGGCCTCTGAATTAGAGTACCTCCTCATCCAGATTTCTGTGGTTGTATTGTTTTAAGTAACTGTAATGTTTTCCATAAAACTAGGAAGTACAACAATGTTTTAGGTTTTCTGTTTTAGATGCTCTTGTTGAGTAATTAATGAACAAAACTCTTGAAAGTCATGTGTGGAGAGTGGCTCCACTTCACTGCCCTGTTTTCCAGATAGCCAGATGGCGGACAGAAAAGAAGAAATGGTGGGAACAGAAAAGCACTGTGAGCAACTTCCTAAACAGGAAAGATCAGATGTACAAAGCCAAGATCGTGCTAGTACTAGTCCGGTGCTACCAGAGTCTGCCAAATTTGCAGCACTGTAAGGCCAGTTTACTTTACAATTTCGTACTTCAAAGATATGATGTAAGCTGTTTTGTTTCACTGAGTAGAAATGACATAAACTTTTAATTAACCTCTCTTTCTTTTTGTTTTATTGAGAACAAGAAAAAAGTTCCTCATAGTAGTTTTGAAACATTTTTGTGTCAAGTTACCAGGGCAGCAGGCAAAGGCAGATAATCTACCGGGTAACTTCTCAGCAAGACAGTTCTGTCTTGCAAGTAATAAGTGGACCTGAGGCATCTGTGCAAGATGAGCTCTCCGTGGATGCAATGCACGTATTCATAGATGAAAATGGTAAGTTTATGTAGTTGGGATAGTTACAATGCATGAGAAAATTTCTAAAGAAACTTTAGATGCCCTGGAAGGATATTTCTCTGGTCTGTTATCAATTGCATGTTCTTCTGTGTGTGTGAAAGAAAAGCAATAAAAATAGAGTTTTCAAAATCCGTCAATAACTACCACTGATCTGAGCTTTACACAGTGCCTGAAGTTGTTTTCCAAACATCCTCAAAAGATGCTGGCTGGGCCAAAATGCTTGTCTCTTCAGAACTCCTGGTGTTTTCTGCCTAACTAGGAGTTTTACACTGGCCTGGCTGGGCAAAACATTCCACCTTTTTCCCGTTTTTTTTTTTATTCAGCTGACTCAGGCTGATCTCTGGTAAGTGTGGTGGTTGCTCTCACTGGGAGTTGTGATCCGCTTCCCTTTTCAAGAGAATTAATGAGTGACCTAGTCTTGCAGTCTTGCCCCATGCCTGTGCTTGGGATGCCACTGCTCTGAAGCTATTCCTAGAGTCTGAAGCTGTAGTATGGTTGGTGGTGGTTTCTCTGATCCTCATGTAGTGCATTGTAAGGTACTGGCTAATACCTCTGAAAAGCAGCTGTCTCAAAAACTCTATTTCCTTTGAAACTGCCTTTAAGACAATCATGGAATTAGTGCTGATGGTAGCTGGGTTCGTGACCCCAGAGATACTTTGGTTTTCTGCCAGTTCCTTCTGGCCCTGGTTGCAGCCTGCAGCCACGGGCATGCTGTGGGGCGAAAGGCAGCAGGTGCCAGTCGGGCAGATGGCAAGGCCTCCGGGTCAGTGAGCAGCGACCCTTCGCTTTGTGCTGTGTATGTGAGCAGAGAGTAGCAGCAGCTACACTTCTGCTGCTTTGTACCTTCTGACCTCACCTTTGTGTGAATGGAAAGAGAAAAATCTGATGATTTCACATGTTGCACTGAACTTCCATTGATCGATGGGCTTTGCGTTTAATTTACCTTTTAAATTTTCATTGTAACTTGTGTGTTTGGATTTGTCTCAGGTTTGCAGTTGCTCAAATGTTAATTTGCTTTCCTGAAGTCCAAAATAAGACTAAGTGCATAGATTGAGAACTAGGTATTTATAAATATGCCTGTAAAGCAAATGATCATATCACTGAACTGATTTTTTTTTTCATCTGTATTTTGTAAAGGGGAAATTAGATCCTGCTATTTAAAAGCTGGCTGTCAGAAGGAAGGAAATTTTAGACATCAGCTATCAAATTGTGATTGTATGTCAAATGCACAGTAAGTAAACCCTTATTTTTAGAAATGTTAAGAATTTTCATTTGTAGAAACACACACTGTAGGTGTGAAAGATGCACACAGAGGGGAGTATTGGAGGATATATGTGCTAACCTCTTCTAAAGAATTCAAAGCATGAATTTTTGTTTTCTGCTAAAACAATGACAGATTTATAAGAATATTGAAAAGAAAAAGTGAAAGTGAAAACCAGAACAATGTACTTGCTTTCATTGCTTTCTTGGAATTGCCAAAGTCAAATGTAGTGATTATTAATAAGATGGTAAATTAAACAAACTAAGTGGGACTGTTACCAGCTGTTCTCTAAATTTTGTTTTGTTTGCTTTCCATACCTATTGGATCATTTGAAGATTTTTAGTGCTGTGTCAGTCACTGCCACTGCTTCATGCAGATTCTAGCAGCAGAGCCTCTGACCTTGCATTAAATCCCTAATGATAATTTGGCACTCTAATAAAGTATCCATTTTTCAAAGGACTTTTTGAAGTGATCCACACAAATTCCATATTCATTACTGTGGTCTCCACAATTTTCTATGTCATCTGTTGTTTGCATATCAAGAATTTTAAATATTTGTAAGTATTTTTATTAGATAATTTTGGGTTTTATACTGTTTTACAGCATTCGGAGAAGTTGAATGAGGAAGTGAAAATGGTCTTCATTAGTAGCAAATATTGTTCAAGTATTTGGCTTTCAGTGGAGACTTGAAAAACTTGGGACCATGTTAAAACAGTGTTAGCATTTCGGATAGAATGTTATTACAAGAGACATGAGAATAATGCTTTTATTTGTCAATAGGCAAAGAGTAAAAAAAAAAAATAATTTGAGTTAATTTACAGTAGAAATGTTCTGTCTTCAGCAAAATGAAAAGACCCCAACTTTGTGGAGTTTAGTTTTGATCTAAAAAAATCAAATATTTTGCTTTGATGCTGTGTAACTCTTGCAAATCTTTGTTTCACGTTGCACAGAATACTGTCTTTCTGACCCTTCTTATAACTATGAACTTGAATCTGTCCTAAATTCAGAAATAGATTTTTGTCCCCCGACTTTTACCAGTTAATTTGTTTTTAATCTAAGGAAGGACAATCTTCCTTCTCAAATAACACGTCATACTGAATCTGCCTTTGCTAGATGCTTATTGACATCTCTGTCTCCTGTGCTAAGTGCTGTTTTATAGTTTGTGGTTTGCAGACCTCTAGGGATGAGATTTCTTTTTAAGGGGCCAGCTAAACCTTGTTAACAAAAGCAAGTTCAGATATACTCTGCAGGCATTTATGTGCATGTAATTTCTAAACATCAGCACCTTTGGTGGAAATCTCAGGATAGGTGACGGTTCAGGCCAGGAAATAGAACAGATCCGTGAAGGCGAGTTTGTTCCTAGGACTGTTTCTTTATGGGAGTGAATGAGAAGACAAAACACAAGAGCTTTTCCAAGAGCAGAGCAGTATGAAGGAAAGTGCAAAGCAGAAGTTAACATGAAAAATAAGGAAAGGGAGCAGGAAAGTATTAAATATGCTTAAGCTAGTTTTTGCAAGGACATTTTATTATATGTTTAGGCCAGAGAGATTAGTGAAAGCGGTTTGTTCAATGGGCAGTTTCTGCCATCTGCACATAGATTAAAAGGGAAGGAAGTGGATTTTGTTTTTTCTTCAGGTGTTCACTGTCAAGTAGTTTTGTATTTAGACAATACAGAACACTTACAGCACATAGAGAATAGAGGGGGAAATGTGCTTTGCAACAGTTCAGGAATAAGGCATCTTTCCTTCCCCTTTTCCCTTGTTCCAGCCTGCAGGCTTGCACATCACTTATGTCAGTTTATTTCCTTATCCATAGTTAAAGGTAAACCAAATGATCACCATTATTAACTAATGATATTTTTATTACTGACAAAAAAGGCAAATACAATAAAACAAAGCACAAGACATAATCAACAGCTGCTTCACTTAGGCTCTTCTGCGTGTCTGTCTGTGGAGGGTTCTTGACAGAAATTACTCCCTTGAGAGTAGACTCACCTCTAGTAGAGACACTCGTTATAAGAGTAACCCATACCAACAGGAGATGCTCCTGTTATGAAAGGATGTTAGAAAAGAGACAGGGAAAGCACCTCAGAAATGAACTTGGCTTACCTTGCAGTCCATCTGAAAGTTAACTAAGGAGAAGACAATGATTTTGACAATACTTCTTCATGAGCAATGAAGACAGTGCAGAAACAACCAACAGCTTTAGGCCTGGTGTCTGAATTCACCAATGAGCCATCCAAATTAGATTTTATGATGTCGAAGGATGCAGGAGAAAATTAATGCCTGAACATAAGAGGTGGCATTCTCCTTGAGTAGTAGGGATAGGGGTTTAATCTCGGGCAGCCCAGATTTCACATAGAGAACAATACATAGGTTTGCAGTAGATGTATGTGAGCTGTTAAAACACTTTCCACCAATCATGCTTGTTTTATACTGTTAAATTAAGTTGCTCCTAAAGGGAAAATGTCAAACTGAGTTGAGCCAGTGGAGTAACTATGTGGATTTGAATGGACTGCGCCTTGATGTGCTTCTTTATGAGGAGAATTGGCCCAGACAGAGGATGGCAAGAGGCCTCTTGCTTTGGGGCTGTTGTTGGGAGAGGCAGCAAACCAGTCACTGGTCTGCTGGGAGCTGTGACCCTTCTGGGTAACACTGCAGTTGAGAAAGGGGAAGGAATTTTGACTGGAGAGGGTATGAACTCTGGCTAGTTTGTCAAGAATAAGGTAATTGCCTTATGAAATGGTCATAGGTAACTGCCTTTTAACTATATTATGCAAAACTGAAGAAGGTATTTAAGTATTACTCAAAAGAAGCCATTAAAGGAAGCCTTGAGGCAGGCTAGCTCATGTTTAATGATCTTAGATTCAAATTATAACTTGCTATTTCTGTCCATTGAGCCCTACTATTGTCTGCTCCATTCATGAAGTCTTAACCTGTATGGCATTTCACATCAGATTATTAGGATCTGAAATTAAAGTAGCAGTTCTATGGCCTGTAAACAATTTATCTTCTTGGGGTGGCTTCTGATAATTTCTCACAAATAATGTAACATCTTAACAATGCCACTCTGTCACAGAAGTGAGGATGTGTTATGGCTTTATTTTTATTCTTTGCTTTTGCGTGCTTCCTGCCTTTCCTTTGCTTGTGAAGCAGTGGGTGAACAACAGCGGATAACAATGTGCCAGAGAAAGCAGATGTCCAAGTTTAAAGGAATCTGTGATTTCTTCCTTCAGAGGCTCCTTGACATTGCAAGCAATACTGTTAAAGGGAATTGCACTTTGTCTTGTCAAATATCAGTGGTCCATCACCTCTTTTTGTCTCCGAAGTGTTGGGAGATTATCTTTGGTGTTTATCAGTTTCAATATATATTCCACTAGTTTGTATTTTTTGTCTTTCTTTAGTTTTGGTTTTGGCTTTTTCATCTGGAGCACTTGTCCTAACGAAAAATATTACCTGTACCTGCAGTCCTTGTCCTGGCAAATTTTCAGAGATTCTTAAATGTAGTATAAATACTTTTTTAATTAATAATTTCCAAAATCATGCCTTAATTCTGCCAAAGGTTACTGAGAATTAGAATTTTTTCAGATTGTCTCTGTGTTTGTCTCACTGGTCTAGCACTGCAGCTTTTAAAATATTTAAAGACTTAGTCAAGTTAAATTTCAAGGAGATTTTTATGTTTTAATGATCACCAAAAATATATAATTCCATTTTTTCATCTTAACCCCCTCTTCAGTGGGGCATTCATGTCACTGAGTGTAAGGTATTTTAACATTGACAGGAAGCTGATCAATTGCCCAGTTATTGGCCACGTAATTACTCTGCCCCCACTTTTGGCTGTTATGTTGCTAGCAACTCCTCTTGCCAGCAGTCCCTGTGTAATGGGTTTGCCACTGAGCTATTCTGAATTTGATGCTCCCATTGCCCTGCCCAGTTCATCTCTAGCCATAAATTGCTTTCTGACAGGCTTTGACAAGAGAAAATGTAAACTGTATTCTCAGCTCATAGATGACAGTAGAAATTAGTACAGAAAGACCATTTGAATAATTTTGGAGTGAGAAATTGGAAATGGCTTTCTTACCCTGAAAGCCATTCTCCTGCCCCATTGCATTAAGTTCTTTACCAGCCTTTGTCTCTCTTACAGTGAATCCTTATGTTTCTATGCTGTGTGTTTTGAGTATGTGCTTGGCTTCTGGGAAGACAGATAAGGGTAAGAGAGTTCCCATTTGTGTAAAGCATGTGCTGGGTATGAGCCTGAACTGCCTTTTGGCATGGTTAGTTTGACTTCTCACCAAATGGCCTCTAAGTTTTCATCTTACCTGTATAGAACAGTTAAAATTTCAAGTTCAAGTTCTTCCCTGTAAGAGCTGAAAGGATGTATGAATTAAAGCATTATTAGAAGTATATAGCTGTCTTCTGGGTTCAGGTGATGGTAGTAAGTGTCTTACAAATAAGGTGGTGTCACTCTGACATACCTTTTCTGCCACTCTGTGACAGACAGCAGATCTTTAATTTCTTTGCCTTGAATGTCTCTTGTAATTAAATAACTCAGATAATTTTGATAAGCAGTCAAAAAGATACATGAGAGCTATCATGTTATCTTGGTTCATAAGTATCTATGAAAGCATAAACCCCTAAAATTACATTATATATATTAGAATATATATTATAGTAGTATTAGTAATGATTTTTGTATGAGTTGCATGATAGAGGCGAAAAGAGCCATAAGTATCTATCAATGCCAGTATATAAATTTAACAGCAATCATATTTTGTACATACCTGCTGTACAAGAGTAATACGTTTTTTAATGTTTAACTACTTTTCTAAATGTGCTTTCTTTGCATATTGGGGCTCTTATTTAGAAGGTTGAGCACCTTCAGTGTGTGTGTACACAAATATTGAAGAAAAGCATGTCAATACTTGATGAGTCTCAGTAGTGTAGCTGTCCTCAATGTGTATAACAACTGCTGTCTTTCTAAAATATTTCAGTTTAAGAGGTTGATCCACAGGAAGGTTGTCCTTCCTGCTTTCACATCTTTGAAAAACTCTGTTCAACTAATGTAAACTCTTGCAGTTTCTTTTCTCATGTATCAAGTTCTAAAATAATATACTGCCTGAATGTGTAGCACCTATCTGTTTCCCTTCGCTTATGTTCTGAAAGACAGAAGAAGTAAGCTTAAAATAAACTTGAGGAAACTAATGTAGCAAGTACTACTATTTTGGTAATTTTTATGTAGTTTTGCTCTTTTAAAAAATGTATTCAAAATTTTTACCATGTGTAAAATTGTGTTCTTTGTAATGAAAAAAATAATGCTTGGAGAAACCATGAACACAACATGCAATATCAAAATCCAATGCTCTTAGGTTTAAAGTTGTTAAATAACTGGCTCTGTTCACATGATAATCCATGAAATGCTCTAATCATTATGCATTCAAATTATTTGTTCTTTATACTTTTCTGCTTCAAATAGTTTTGCAGATATTCCCAGTCAGGAATAAACTATCCTAAACTTCCACGGTGCTGCCTGAAACAATTCACAGGCATAATAGCCCTGTGAAACTCAGATATTTTGTTCCATGACTTTTACTGATGATGTTATCACCATGATGTTTATTTCAGCATAGCTTTTTGCTAGCTAATTTGAGCAACTCTTTATTTCAGGGAGGGATGGATTTATTTCCAAAAAGCAATTTGCATTTTTCCCACGCTGTTTTGTTTGGGTATATTGCTGTGCATCTCTGACATGTTCCTGGGTATTCAGATCTGAGATGAAAGCAGATCATTAAACATCCCTGAAGAGCACACCGCTCTAGGGACATGCTGGATACCTGGCAGTACGTATGGGGGTTTGAGCACTTCACTGCATCCTTTCAATTTTTTTCTATTTAAAGCACCAGCCCTGCTTTGGTGTGTGTGTGCAAACATGTGATATAGTTAACTACACTTCAGAAAATACAGAAGGTGGTCCACACATAAAATCCTGATGTAGATATGTCCTTTTCAGCCTGGGAATGTCTTCTGTGGTAGCTGAAAAACTGAGATATGTGTAGCTCCAAAAGAAAAAGGTTTTTGTAGAGGATTTTATTCTTACATAGAAAAAAAAAGTGTTTAGGGCTACTTTTTGAGAACAGGCCAATTCTGTCTCTCAAATCAAGTATTAGATTTTCTAAAGCCACCTGGAGTTATACCCATACAAGCCATGGAAGCATTTGGCCATTTATATTCTTTTCAAGAAGTACTCCAGGTTTTAGTGAATATAGTTTATAAGAATACTGCTTGTATTCTTGAGCCCATTTTCCTTCTCTCGTGTTAAATTCCTGAGAAGAAAAGCATATTGAAACTCCCAGTTCTGTGCAGAATACACATGTATTGATTTTGAAGAGGGAGAGTTGGTGTCTCTTCAGAACAATCCAGGTTTTTACCAGAAGTAATTTAACTTCATGATGCAAAAGCATTTGGTTCATTGAAATGCATATATAGGTGTACGTGCTGGACTTCTTGCTGCAGTTGATCATTTCATGTGTCTGACAAAAGACAGCAGTAACCATAAATTGCATCAGGAGGCTACTGTGCTGCATATCTGTTGTAAAAGCTGGAATTAAAAAGAAATATGTAAGATAGGCCACAGAAAAGGATGTGTGGCATGCAGCTGTAATATTTGAGAACTTGAGCAGTGTAGTGGTTTAACCCCAGTTGGCAATGAAGCACCATGCAGTCTCTTGCTCACTCCCCTCTAATCAGAAGGGTAAAAGCGAGAGAAACGCTTTGTCTCAACCCACAAGGTAATAGGTAAAGGAAAAGCTACATAATCGTAGAAAATCGAGGAATACATTGTCCGCTTTCTCTGGGCAGGCAGGTATTCAGCCACCTCCAGGAAAGCCAGGCTCCATCGTGTCATGGTGTCTTGGGGAGACAAACACCATCAGTCCAAACTTTTCCACCTTTCTCCTTCACTTTTTTATGCTGAGTGTCATATGGTGTGGACTGTCCCTGCGGTCAGCTGGGATCAGCTGTCCTGGCTGTGTCCCCTCCCAACAACTTGTGCTTTCCCCAACCTCCTTGCTGATGGGATTCTGTGTGAAGCAGAAAAGGCCTTGACTCTGTGTAAGCCCTGCTCAGCAACAGCTAAAACATCCCATTGTTATCAACACAGTCTCCAGCACAAATCCAAACCATAGTCCCATACTGGCTGCTATGAAGAAAATTAACTCTACCCCAACCAAAACCAGCAGAAACAGAAAGAATGACTGCCCAGCTCTTAGCAAAAAGCACCTTCATCTTAGGTGCAGATTCTTCTTGCTGCGTAAGTGACAAGTGGGCTTTCATTTGAGATCAATTATGTATATATATAATCCATATACCTTTAAAAATAATATTCCAGTTTGAGCCTTATCTGCTTTCTTGGTCATATGTCTTTGAATTTAAGTATAAAGTTATTAAAATAATATAATTGTATGTAAGGTAAAATTTTATTTAAATATGTCTCATTAGTACCACATGGTTCAACCATACCAGTACAATCATGCATTCATATTGCCCTTTGCTTATTCTGTCTAAGCAATTGATCCTCTAAACTCCTCACTTTTTTTTTCAGATGAGGTGCTGACACTAAAACCAGGCTTTCAAAAGGCTGTATTATAGCTGGAGTCTAAAATGTTTTGCAGTACAGATAAAGACCTCCGTTAAAAAAAATTGCATAATTTTTTTGTTTGTTTTTTTGAGAATGTTTTTATTTTTGGCATCAGTGGGAACAATAGTTTAAAAAAGAAGTTGCAACAAAATAATGACTAGCAAGCACTAAAAAATAGTTTAGGTTACCTTACCTGTCAGTACCGCTGTGGAGTGCTGGTGTTCCTGGCCCTGGGCAAAAGAGAGAATGTCACATTGATGAGTTAACTTATTTGATTTACATTCACATCCCTGAATAAGCTGCTTGAGTGCATTAGACTATATGAAAGTCTATCTGAATGCCTTAGCCATACTGTATGCCTGCTTTATAAATCCATTAATACTTTGGTATGTTCATTGCTGGAAAATTCCCTGAACCTTTGAGGTTTATTTCTTGTAGGAGAGGGTAAACTTAAAAGTAGATTTTTTTTTCTTAGAGCGTTTTGAAATGTTGGTTTAGAATGACAAAGCAGTGTATCACTAAAACATCTTTGTATTTTTCAGCAAGGTGACCCAAATAACAAAATCCCCCACTGCTCTAGTAATAGACAGCTGAATCCTAAAGATTTCTTAGTGCTGCCTGTCAGGTTTTGCAGTTTTGCAGCCAAGCAAGTTTTGAAATGGATATGAACAATATTATATTTGGAAATTTGGTGATTTCAGATGAGCCACTCCCCTAAGCGTAGTGCTGCTTGAACACACAAATGAGCATGCTGTGTGCATGTGAGCACTGAAAATGGCACTGTTTGAATCATAATGAAGCCATGGATTTTTCTGAAAAGAACTCTTTACCAACCCAGTAGCACATTTGTGCTGGCTTGCAAGGAACCCACATGTTAAGCCTGGCCAGTTAAAATCCTTCCCTGTATTGGCGTAGGGGGTTTTAGCCCCTCTTTACTGAATACAGGGCAGGGAAGTGTGTGTTTTTAACAGAATGAGACTTGGAGATGAGAGAGGGCGATGCTTCCACATGATGGCAGCAAAATCCTGCTCAGCACTAGGAGCTTATGGAGCCCTTCAGCTTTTGGGACTGGCTTCTCTTCCCTCCCCCTGTCCTTTCATAAGGAGAGCTGAAAGAAATGTTTTGAAGTACTTTGGAGATAATGGAACCGTGAGTGCTGTTAATGCATTTCTTCCAGTAAAGCTGCATCTTCCCGAAATGCATCCTCTAGTTTATTAGATAACACATGCTGTTTGTTTTAAAAGTTTTTAGTACATCTATCTTTGCTTTGAAACATAATAGGCTTGCAAATTATCGTTTTACATGCTTATTAACAAAATGAAACTATCTGAATACTGAGAAGTAAGAATATACTGAGAGGATCCCATTCCTAACACCTGAGTAAGAGGGCATTATCACTCCCTGCCTTCATGTTGACCACAATGCCACTGGGAACCTGCTTTGTAAATGCTTTCTTCCATCTACAGTAACTGACTTAATGTGGACTACTGCATTTTGTAGTTAATTGCAAAACTTTAACTGTGATCTTAATGTCCTTTCTGTCTCTTATGTCAGTACATCACTACATCCAGCTTTCGCATTCTGTGAACTTGGATAGCCTGTCTTATTATCCTTAGGGGTATACATATGTACAAGAAGCAAAATATGAACAAGATTTTAGAGAAATTTCATCCTTAGCTTGAGCTCTCCTCAGATGTAACCACTGATGAAAGTTAATTCCTTTACCACTGAAGAATTAATTGTATTCTTTATGAAACTATTAATGTCTTAAAAAAAAAAAGAAGAGTGCCTCCTCTTCATGTTTTTTCCTGTGTTTGCCATGATTGGATGATTACATGACAAATCCAGTCTTAATGCAGTCATCACTGGCATATTTCATTCTTCCTATATGCCTTAAATTGCTTTTTAGTTTAAGTCTTTCTATTCAGTAGTACATTTGGGAACTGTGCAACTTAAAAAAAGCAATATCCCCTACTAGTGGCTTTAGTGTCAGTCCTGTGTGCAATACTCTGATCAGATTGGTGCTGGCAGCTTTCTAGTAGAGACCTAATGAGCAATAAGTGGAGATGTAGTGAGAAGCCTGTGTGATGAGGTTTCAAAGAGATTGGGATGTGAGATGGCAGAGAGGCTGTTTTAGGTGAGAAGAGCAAAGCTGCTGAGGTGGTGGTAGGAAGACATCACTGATGACACTGAGGAGTGGAGGTGCCACTGGTGAGCTGAGGGCTGCTGCTGATCCAGTGCTCTCAATGTCAGTCCACACAGCTGCTACGTTTGAGCCACAAACTGAGTGTTTTGAAAGGGCGCAGAAGTGTGGGTGTTTGCAGTTCCTGCTGTGTTGTTAGCACGAGCTGGTTCTTGTACAGCCAGACCGCTTAGGTCTCAGTTTGGCAACATGCACCGCAGACCAGTGCCACAGGAGTGATTGCTTGTTGCAGGAGCAGAGATTCACACCTCTGAGCTGCCCTCTGGCTTTTCTTTGGACATCACAGCCGTAGCTGCTTACACTAAAGAGCAGTGTTTTCGGGAGTATTACAAATAGCTTTCAGCTACTTTATTTATTCTTGCTGTGGGTATATATTATGCACTGTTAAACTCTGTAGTGACCCACACAGTGTCTTAAGCAGTCTAGTAGGATCTTTCTGGGTTTAACTACATGAGGAGCAAGAGGAAGGTGCTTTGTTACTGTGACTTGTGACACTGGTGACAAGGATTCCTATCCTTTCTCCTATATGCAGTTAAAATGAAATTTAGCCAAGACCTGCAAAACAGCTTTATTAACAGGGAGTTCTTTGAAGTGTGCCTGTATAATGAGCTTCTCCCGAGAGGTGTTCAGACTTAAGGCTACCTAATCCTAACAAAGGGGATGACTTAGGCTGGATTTTATGTGAATGGTTTAGGCCATAAGGTATTAGGCAACTTCAGGTATAAGGCAACTATCACAGACTGATTCTTTGGGTGTCCTGCACAGGGCAACAAGTTGGAGTTGATGACCCTGATGGGTCCCTTCCAACTTAACATATT
Organism: Myrmophylax atrothorax; assembly: GCA_026770055.1. Taxonomy (NCBI): domain Eukaryota; kingdom Metazoa; phylum Chordata; class Aves; order Passeriformes; family Thamnophilidae; genus Myrmophylax; species Myrmophylax atrothorax. Next base: position 44,101,479 of record JAOXXN010000446.1, on the reverse strand, counting down.
CTATGATTCTAATCACAGAGGCAGAAGGAAGACCTTTTTTCAGTGCTGTGTGGTTATACTAAGATATTCAATGTGTTACATGATTGCTCCACTAGCTTATGTTTACACAGTGTTCTTACAAAATGGACTTAGGAGCCAGAAAAAAATCCCTGATTTTATATCCAGTTATCGGTAGAGGGCGCTATGTAGCTTTTGGATTTGGTCTGCATCAATTGTATGTTTATCAAAGATATTTTTAGCTAATAATTTATTATTCAAAGTTTAGTTCAATTATACCTTTGCTTACATTAGCAGTGCAGTTTACTGTCATAGATCTTGCTAACATTAATTTGATTCTGCAAATGAACAGATTTTCTATTTAGCAAGATTCCGTGTTATACTGAGATCAGCTCTGTTATAATGATTTTATGATTAGAGAGTGTTTGCTCCTATTTATATATGGTAATAAATTTATAGAATCTAGTTTGTAGGCTTACAGAAACACAAACACCACCTTGCATTTCTCACTACTATTTGCTGTCACTGTGATAGCAATGTCATCAAATGAGATGTACAGTTTCTAAGTAGCTGTGCAAGCAATTTGGCATCAGGAGATAGCATGTGAATGTCAGAAGGAGGTTGTATGGAAAATAGGGATAAGGAGGAAAATAACAGCAAACAGGAGCTGAATGAAATGGAAGATGAGGAGAGAATAAAAAGATACAGAGAAATGAGGCTGATGAAGGCCAGATGACAGATTCTGATTTTGGAATTGTTGCTTTGCTAGCTCTGCCTTCCCTTCTCAGCCCTAATTGTCTTTTCAGGCTTACGAAGTTTCCGGCTCTTTCCCACAGTCAGTGTCCTTGCTGCTTGGGGACTCTTCAGCCAGTTGTTGACAGGTGGAGCTATGATTTTTTTCTGTAAACAGAAAACAGACTATGGGCACTCTTGGCTTTTTGGTTATCTTCAAGTCTGGTGGGAGATGGTTTGATCTCTTAAGTTTATTCTGAGAAGAGTTCTTGTGAGTAAAAGATTTTTGATTTCTGAGAACTGATAGACTCCCCTGGTACTCTGCTCTGTCTTTTTGCTATTTCTATTTTTGATAAATGTGGGATAAAAATGTGGGCCAATCTAGAAATACTTTTGGTTTTTTTAGAAAGACAGATAAAGATGCAGAAATTTGGAGAAGATTAACTCTTAATTTAGGAAGGCAGGAACAACCACAGCTCTACTTCCCTCTGTTTTGTTGGGTCGTGTTTTAAGCAGGAATTCCCAGATTAACATTCCTACATAACCTGGGCTACACTTTCCTTTTTCCTGCTGTGTACAGGGAGTCCAAGGGTTGCACCCACAGTGACAAGGAACATCCTAGGGAAACAAGCAAACAAATCCATTGTTTTCCTTCAAACTGGACAAGGTTGCCCTTGAGCAGAACATTTCAAAATATGCTAAAGACATGGCTGTTCTCTGTAGTCCTTATCTGTGGGACTCTTACTCCTGGGAGGCATGCCTCTAGGCTTCCTCCACTTTCTCCCTGCCTAAATCTTCTGGTTGCCATTCAGGATCTTGGATTAGTGCCCAGCTCTTCTGTACTGTTTTGTTAATAAGTGCTGACCAAGGAGATGATTCTTACAGGGAGTTTCCTTGTGGCTGGGACATCAAGTGGGTCGTGTTCGGCCATGTCCTCATTTCCTAGTACTGTCCAAAGAGAACATGAAAAGTGCCCTGACTGTGGAGCAGATCGTGCTGCTGTCTGTAGCAGGAGGAGTGGGAAGGGCAGAGGAAGCCATTAGGGTCAGGTGCTCTCATTTCTACTCAGCTGATAGCTCTGCTGGAATGGCAGATGGTGAGTATCAGGTCTGGAATGCAAGCCTGATAGCAATCAAGGCTTTGAAATCATAAACCACCTGGCTCAGAAACCAGAGGCATTATGGCTCCTCTGGTGACATCCTGAGGCTGATGGTGTCCCTGCTGGTCCAGGCAGAGCTAGCAAATCCTGGAGGGGAGAAGGAGAGAGTGTGTGCATTTCAAGCTGTTGGTGTGACACTTCAGCCTTGCTTCTGAGTAGTCCAGGCATGGAACCTTATGCCAGAACAGTGCTAACCACTGCAGCTTAAGTTAACAGCAAGCTACGTGCAGGATAGACACAATTTTAAAGCCTCAACAAGGTTTACGTGACAAGCTTCAGGAACTGGCAACTAAAGACAAAGAAGAATGAGTTAACTAAAATTAATAATGTGCCTTTGGGGCAGGCATAGGCTATGCAAGAGGAGAGTTTTAATCTTTGTACTGCCACAGGCTTCCTGGCTTACTGAAGGCAGATTGCTCTATTTTCTTCCTGCTTGTCTTCATGGAAAATAGGAACAACAGGTATTCAGTACCTTGCATGAGCACTGAGGTGCTTTCACCTCATGTAGGTGCAGAAAGACTGAGAGCCCAAGGCATGTTTCCAGAGGCAGGGGGTAATGAGCTTGGAGCAGAGCATCTGATGTATAAACCTCATTTGGAATGGAATTAGAAGTATTCAGAATAGATCCTTTCCACAAGTAATAATTATTTCATTTCAATGCAGTTCTTGTTGAAGCCCAGTCAGTCATGTCATGGTAACACACCATTTCTGCAACCCAACAGGCACTGCTGCTGTAAGTGCTGACTTCCTCAAGTAAAGTGTTTTAAGTGCTGTACCTACTACATAAAGCAGTAAACACAAGGGAAAAACCAATAAATAGGCTGAATTCACTCTCAGTATGGAGAATATCTGATCTAGCCTTATGTGAATTAGCTCATGTATTGTGATCTTGCTAGGCCAGAAGGAAGTTCTTGGAACCTATATTCTCAGTAGGGTAAATTAGTACTCACTGAATTCAGTGCAGGTGAAACCAGACTAGCTTGATACCTAGGTGAGCCTGTTGGAAAGCTATTCCAGGATCTCTACAGTAGCTACCCTGCAGCTTTGCTCTGTAGATACGCAGCTCTAAACCTGAACTATTGTAAGTGGACAGAAAAAGGCACTTCTGAAGTGTGATTTGCTGTAGGTGTTCATCTCAGGATGAGAAAAATTGTGGTACAGAAGTATTTCCTTTTCTGTGATGGATGTAGCAAACCTAGAGTATCTGAGTTTGGGGACTAATTGCTTTGTAGGCCTGTGCCAGATTTCAGATATGGAGATGGAAGGTTACCATGTCCTGTGAGCCAACCAGCAGTGTGATTACAGGCTTTCTCCTGTAATATTTCAGAAATACTAGGAAAATATTCCTGCTTAAAACTTTCCTTTCTCTCCTCTGTGCACAGTGAAATACAGTTCAGCTCCTCTAGTACTACCACTTCAGAGAGCCAAGAGCCATCTTCTGGGGATCAAGCAGCGAGTGCACTTCAGCAGCAGCTCCTACTGATGGTGGCACGAAGGACCCTTTCCGAAAGCCCACGGGTACATTGTAATATCTGAGTTTCTAGCATCTTGATAAACTGCTCTATAAACAAATGCTGCAGGCTTGTTCTTGAGACCATTTTGTTGATTTTCCTATACTGCTTTTCCCGGTCTTGCTTATGTGGGAGAAGATGTGTTTTATGTTGATGGATGCAACGGATGCAACTCGGCTGTTTTCTGCTGATATTGTGTAGTGTCCTAGGGGAGTACTTAAAGACTCCATCACTGAAAAAGTTGATCTGTCTTCAGTCTTATTTCATTTGGAAGAGGACACTCTTGTGTGTTAAGATTTTAGGCACAACACCAGATTTTAATAGTATGAAGTGTTTATTCCAGATTCATTACTATCATAAAACCTCATGTCTGGTTTCACTTTTCTGAATTGGGCAACCAGATTTCTGAAAGTCTGTTGTGGAATATTGAAGCCACCTTCTCCATGCAGAGAATGAAAAAGGCCCTTAGGCTTCAGTTTGCATGGTTTTATGTGGACATGAACTTTACAGTGTTTGGGGCTTGTGACCAGTGGGTTAGAGTGTAATCTGTTTTTATAATTCCTTTTATAATAACTTTACCCTTCTCTCTTCCACACCAAATTCCAGTTTGATATTTATGAATAACAGTTACCTTCTGTCTTAAGATTTTGCACAGGAACATAAAGCTAGAATCAACTTGTATCAAGTAACTATTTTAAATTAAAAATCAGAAAATTGTCCTGAATTGTCTCTTTCAGATTTGGACAGTGTCTTCCATCTAAAGGCTGTGATGTTTTCCAGATATTTATTATCTTGTAAACTGCCTGTAAATTAGAGAACAATTGTCATGCTTTTCTTTTTCTTGTTTTTTTTTTCTTTCTCTTTTGGGAAAACTGCTCCATTAAGAAGTGAAATGTATTGCTCAAGGTCACATAGCAAATTTGCAGCAAGGCCAGACAGTAATTTCAGAACTTCCAGGTTTCTGTTTTTTTTTTTTAATTAAACATGAAATTCTGAGCCTGTATAAGTCGAGAAAAGTGTTGTCATTGATTTCAATAAAGCTAGGGTTTCAGGCTGTCTCTGACACCACATAAATTTATGAAGTGAATTTTTCATAAGCCCTTTTTTTGATAGGAGGCACAGTTAGACTTCTTACTCAGGGCTAGTCAGAGATTTTCCCAAATGCAACTCAAAAATCTGACAAGTACAGCAAGCTTCACATAGTGAACTTCAGCCAAAGGTTACACTTCCTCAGGAGCCAAAATGTTCTCTTACAAACTCAGCTAAATATGTGTTAGGCTGTTTTGAAGACTGAACAATCAGATCCACGGGTGTTTTTAATGGACTCCTAGCCACCATTTTGGGTTTTTTATTTAGTTATAGTGAGCAATCTACACTAGATGAGTGAAATTAATGATTATGATTGACTGAGTTTCACTTTACTTTCTGTTGGGTAATAGGACCCTAGAAAAACAAAACGATGCCAGGATTAGCAACTGTAATATTTATAACATGTTTTTTCTTTCAAAATCCCCCAACCTCATATTTAAGTTACTATTTAAAGTGGTAATAAAAATATTAAAATTTGGATTACACAAACTACTTTTGAAGTCAGCACAGTGAAAGGAGTCCACTTGGTCTGACAGCTTTTAAATAACTTGGAATTTTTAATATATGAAAGTACCAAATAGCCTGGCATCCCCTTGCGTGTTTCAATCCTCAGAAACATGAGTTCTTGTTCTGTACTAATAGCAGTGGAGCTTCCCTGCATGGTTGTACACTCTTAGTCAATTGGAGACATGAGATAAAATGCCTAAAATTTCTTTCTCCAAAGCTTACTCTAGCCTATTTCACCTCATGTTTCCCAGCAGGTTGAGGGTATTGATGAACTGTTTCCCAGATGATGCACAGTAATGTATTGGGTCACGTGTCAACTATGTGTAAAATTCCTTTTTCTGGAAAGTGAAGATTAGAAATTATTCTGATAATCTGAGAAAAAAAAATAACATTTCCTTTGTGCAGGTGAAGATGATGTTTAAAAAACTGTGTTTTGTTAACGGTTACAGTTCAAGATGACAATCAGTTACTTGACACAGAAATCCCCTTCCCTGACTAGGAAAGTTAATGTAACATAAGTAATTCTAAAGTAGACATTGCCTAGAGTTCCATTATAAGTGTATTTGTTGATTAATTTTCTGTAATGGGATGGGGGGGAAGGGGGGGGGGGCAAGGAGAAGGCTACCTAGAAGAAGGTTGAACACTACTAAACTTCACCATGATTTGAAATCTCCGATTTTTCTTCTTGAAGGAAGAATAAGTGATTCCCCCACTCCATAAAATCAGTTAATGGTGTTGTACCTTGGAAAGAAAGCACTGCTTTGCAGAAGCTTTTTTGTTCTGTTGTCTAGCTTTGCAGGCTTGGCTGATGGTCTGTAGATAAGCTTCTCTCCCCACAAGTGTTGGTGAAGGAGTGCAGGTGTAGAGTTAAGCGAGATCTGAAGTACTGTAGTTCAAACAGACAAGAAAAGGCCTTAGAATCTGACAGAAGCAATATTGAAAAGGATGGATTTATGATTGTGATGGTAATATTAGAGGCTCTTAAATTAGTGATGTTTATGCAGTTTGTACTTGTTTGCAAATTTTTTTCTCCTCTTGCTGTTCTTGAGTAGGCATACCTGATATGGTATTCAAAGTATCTCAGAAAAGATAAACAAAGCTGTGTTCTGAAAGGAGACTTGATAAGTCACACCCCTAGGTCTTAAAACCTACTTGATTTTCTTTTATTTTTTATTTAGAAACAAGGATTTGTCCTGTCATAGGTGGTTTTGTGTTGTGCTGTAATTAGCCTGGTCCATGAAAAATCTTCAAAAAAAACTTTAGACAAGCACTGGCTCGGGACTAAAAATTATTATTTCTAAATGAATATTTAGTATTCATTTTTAAAGCACATTGTCACTGTTGAGCTCCATAACTGATACAGCCTTTGTCCATCTGCAGTGATTAAGCTGCTGTGATATTTTTATTTCTAATTTAAAATGAAGAAAATAAATATGCTAGATAAAAAATCTGATTCTTCACTTAAATTTGGCTTTTTAAACACCTGTTTTACTGGCAGCTGTATGTCAGTGTTAAGAGATCTTTGTGTATTTCTGGTTTGTTTTCGTAGCAACCCAGCCAGGACCCTGAGGATTCTTCATGTTCTTCAGCACAACGGAAACTGAACAGGCAGTTTTACAGATTTGTTATATTCCCTGGCAAATGGATTAAAGTCTGGTATGATCGACTTACCTTGTTGGCATTGTTGGACAGGTAAGCTTTTTTTTACTGCTGCTCTATGTAGTGTTACAGTGCTACAGTGTTACATGCTCCACATGTCCATAAAGCAGTGCAGTCCACCAGAGAAGGAAAAGTGAGCATTGTATTAGTGTCTCATACTCAGGTTGAGTAGGTAGGTGTGTTTTTGCCTTAAGTGAAGAAAATGTTTCTCTTCGGAATTCCTTTTGGTGGTTCTTGCTACCCTTTATCTTCAAGGAGAGACTGATTCATGTGAACACCAGTCTTGTAGAATAATTTGTAATTTGACTGACAGCTTAGATCCAATGGGTCTGAGCTTTTTCATGAGAAAAATCAGAAGTGGAAGGGTCCCAGGGTATTGTAAACCAAGTACTTGTAAACCAAGTACTCCAATCTTTAAAAAGAGAAAATAATTTATACAGTGGTATTCAGGAGCAGATTTTTCAGCTGCTGCCTCTGTTCCAGTTCAACTTTATTTGTTTAGAGAAAACTTGTTGTCTTGGCATCACTCTTCAGGCAGTACTATTTGCTATTAGATCTCATGTGGGATATGTGCTGGATTATTAGAACCTTCAAACATGGTAGCTTACATACCTAACGGCTTCTGGCTTTCCTGCCTCTGCTTTTGGGGGTGTGCTGTGCTATGTATGTTAATATGGGCTCCACAGCAGAAATTTCAGATGGCAGTTTTACCTGCTACAGAAATCAGGCTACATGTCAGAGAGCTTAAAGTCCAGAGCAGACACTTACTTATCTGGTATTTTATCTCTGTGTTTCAATTGCTTGGAAAGCATCTGCTGATAAGCTCTTGTTATAGACTGAATATTAGCATTGCTTTTTATCTCAGCCTCCATGTTCTATTAGAACAGATAAAGAAAACATCAGATGACAAATTTGGTCTTTCATCCAATTCTTTGTTGTCAGACATATGTTTTTCATTAACAGAATGTCTTATTTCCTCATTTAAAAGTGTTTTGGATGGTTTTATTTGTGGTTGTTTGTGTGGGGTTTTGTGGTGGTTTGTTGTTTTGTTTTGGGTTTTTTGATGATTTTGTTTGTTTGAATTTTTATAAACATACTTTCCTACATTCAAATTTAGCTCTGTTGTGGGATTCTAATTGGGAAGTGAGATTGGAGGGGATATTGGACTAAGTGCATATGCCTTTTTTATTTTTAATACATTTTAGATATCATTTTAGATAAGGTTTTTGGCATGGGAGTGAAATACTGGGTTGAACGTGGAAATACAGTTATGGGAGCAAAACCTCAGATCCTCTAAATTCCTATAGCTGCGGCACTGGCAGTTCATACCAACTACAAATGCACCTGCCTTGCTCTAATGAGTCTGTAAATATTTGTACTTCTCCAACACTTTTATTCACATAGGACAGAAGATATAAAGGAGAATGTATTTGCTGTCATTCTAGTAGTTCTTGTTTCACTTCTTGGATTCTTGACTCTGAATCAAGGCTTCTGTAAGGACATTTGGGTTCTGTTGTTCTGTCTTGTGATGGCCAGCTGCCAGTATTCTCTCCTAAAGGTAGGACACAAGTTCACAGCCAATTGCTGAATTCTCTTCTAATTTCTTTGAAGGCAAAATCCTGTAAACAAACTTTCTTTTTTTTTTGTTTTTAGAGTGTTCAGCCTGATCCTGCTTCACCAATACATGTAAGTCTCAGCCAGTAAAACAAGTATTTCTCTATTATCACTTGTGTTCTGTGAAACAGCTGACTGTTCAGTGAAATATAGGTATTAGTAGTTTGCTCTTCTAGGTGATTTGTGAAAATGAAAAAGATGTTGCCAATGTCTGCAAGTCTCTGTACTAGGTTTAATTATTTTTAAGGAATTTGAATTTATCACTCATATTAGAAAAGTGCTTTTTCTTTAAGCTTAAATATGCAGTAAACCAAATTCATCTGGACTAGTTTGTTTAATCCTGTGGCATCAGAGAAGCATTTTCTTTGCTTTCCTTTAGAAACAGTGACTGAAAAGAGCAGAAGACCAAAAGTTCCAGATTTTTTTTTAATTGATTTGGGATTGATTTTTTTATTTTTTAAATCTGGTATTGCAGATGTATTTTTCAATAATATTATTAATGGCACAGGTATTTTCCCATTTTTATAATATGGTCACAATTTTTGTGGTTGTGTCCTGAGGAAATGGCCAAGTCTTTGGGTGAATGCAGGCTGTAAGGATCCTTGCTGGTTGCTATTTGTCTTTTGAGTATATCTAAGAAACTCAGCTCTGACAGTTCCAAACATCTTTCAAAGATCCAGTTCCTTACACAAATCCTTCCTCATTACAGGATTGGGGTAGGGGCATCATCCTAGAACTGCAGCCTTACCACTCTACCTGTCACAGTGTCTCAGCATTTTTGGTTTGCGGATCTTGGAAGATATTTCAGTGGTCATAAGGTCCCTCTCTTGCTTTTACACAGATGCTGAGTTGCTCACATTTTTTATTTAGCTCTTTGAATGTTTTTGCAAGCGCCCTCTCTTCCCTCAGGGTTCAAAAATGGCATGTTGAAAACTTCAGGTCTTCTGGATTATTTCCCTTTGGCAGGGAAGCAATCATTTTTATCAGTTTAGAGGCTAGAAATACAGGCTGAACTTGAAACTGAGCTTATTTATAAATACATGCTACACACTTCACTAAGATGGATTTCAGAAGATTCTCAGTTTCTTATCCATGCCAGTTATTATGGGGTGAACTTATGGTGGTTTTGTTTCTAATGAATTCACAGGAAATATCTGTTAGCATAAAAAGCAGGGAAAGCTAATAAACAGCAACTTGCATGTTGTAGAGTAATATTTTCAATGTATTATAGAAACATTCCAACCTCAGTGAAGAGCTGAAATTTTTGGTGACTAAAATAATATTATTTGTCAGTTCAACTGGTATGTGTTTTGACACAATAATGTGACCTGTAATCACGGAGTTTGCACTTAATCAGACATTAAAGTGGGTGGCAAACAGTTTAATCAAAACTTCATTATAAACTTATCTAGCCTGTATTTTTTATAGCATTAAACATAAGGTAGGGTTTAAACAGAACAGTTCTTGTGCGGAATCCCGGTTTGAGTTTCAGGCTCCCACAATACTGTTACAGGTATTATTCACCATATTGTGTTCTGTAAGTTATGCAGCAGTATAGCAAAGCAACAGTAGGTTTATTCCCATCTTCTGTGTGCTCTCCTAAAACTGTCAGGGGCACTGTCTTATAAACATTTTGGTGCACCATACAAACTCCAGTGGAATTAAAATTTAGAGAACTTTACCACTAGGAGTTTTAAAGGTAAGAGGGGTTATGCTAACATGGAACATTAGCCATTCCCATCTTGTGTCATTTTAACACAATAGATATTTGTAAAGGCTGGCTTGATCTGCTAAACACCTCAAAAATAGGACAACAAGAAGGCGAGAAAAGATACTCCATGTACTGTTTCATAATTCATGTGACTGCATTAAAATCAAAGAGTATAACATCTCGATGTTAATTGTAAGGATGCAGAAAAGCAGAGGGATTAAAGAGTGAGCTGTACCATGCCCATGAATGAAAATGCAGATGAGGTTTTTCAGTGTGAAACAAACCATCACGAGCCTCAGATTCGCACACTGAATTAAGTTCTATTTCTGGATCCACGAGTAGCCACTAATGCCTTATGATATCCATGCCTGCTAAGGAGGTTCCAAGGTTCTGGCCTATCTCTCATATGCAGAGTTTGTTACTGTTTGATGTGAGTTTGTCATCTCTAGCCTGTACCGTTTTTTAAAGACTCTGCTTTAAAATGACACCCAGTGAATTCAGAAAACACAGTGCCTAGAGACACATAAGGTTTTGTTCTAAACTCCTTCTGAGTGCCAATATATTCACTTGCTGCTTTTGAGAAAGAGCTGGCATTTATTGTTGCTGTAGGTTTACAACCACTGACTGCTACAAGATGAGAGTCTAATTTTCCTGTCAGCTAGTGCTTTAGCCTTTCCAGTTCTGGTCCGTTGGGAGCTGGTGGCCATTAGTTGCTGTTTACGTAGGGATACGTGGTTCTGGGATGGCAAAATTTGGGAACAGCCTCCTCACTGGAGTGGTGGGGAGAAGAAAATCAAGTCTATCCTAAGTGTGTTATATTTTACTGTTAATGACAGGAGAGAAGAGAGGTGCCAATGACTGCAGAGTATTAAACTGAGAGATCCAAGAGATCCTTGTCATGTGCATTTCAATGTTTTAGACAAACCTTAGACAAGGTTTTAAAATTAATATATAGCTGTATAGAAGGATCAGGTGAGCTTGCCTGTAGGTCCCTCACAAGAGATCTGTATAGCTCAGGATGTAGCTCAGGTCTACAAAGGCATTTGAGCTTGAAATGTTGCAGTTGTGCTTTTAACAAGATTTAGAGAATCTTTTGCATAACTTGATTGTCTCAGTTCCATTAGCTGCCAAAGCAGATAGCTAACACAGTTGTGTAGCTACTGTAGGCAGTTTCATAAATCCCATAAGGCACTTTAAAAGTATTTTTAATTTGTCCCTGTAAGTTTTTCTGTGGAACTGAGCACATGAACATTTCTTTATATAAAAAGCCTTCTGTCTTTTTTCTCTTGCATGTGTGCACTCACAAACAAAAAAAAATGTCATTGGATCTTCCTTAAATTTTCCCATTAAAGGTGCTTTGTGGTCAGAATTGCTACTTTACTAAACAGAAATGTTTGACATTTTTCTATTTTTACTGAAAGTCTTAATATTTTTATCAAAATATGAGATGCACCAGTGCTGTGTTGGTAGGATATGAATATGTTTCTGAAACATGTTAATGAGAAATATGGACTTGAAAAAGCCAGTGACATTTTTTATCAGGCTTAGGGAAAGGAAGATTTTTCACTTAAATTTTTATCAGCAAAGATAAAAATGGTTGTTCAACAAATGAGGTGTAAAATATAAAAGGAATTTGCTACATTATTTAAATTCTTCTCAAGGAGAATTCGCTACATTATTTAAATTCTTCTCAAGGAGAATGCAGTAATTTCACCAAGATGAGATCAGTCTTGCATGTCAAAATTTGGTGAGCTTGTCCAGTAAAAAAAAATAAACCCTTAATATCTAAAATACCTTGTAGAAACAAGTCATGCAACCATGTGTCCATTTTAGTGAAGGGCTATCTAGCTTGGCCTGCCTTTGGCAGGCACAAGAGAGTTTTGCTCCTCTCTTTCTGTTTGTTTATTTCTAAAACCTTAAAAGATGAAATGTAATGTCTATCCCCTGGCCATGGTTTTTGGGAAGTTATGTACCTTTCCAGTGATCCTCTCTATCTCAGAAGGTGTCTGCTGTTGGCCTCAAACCAATCCTGCCCCAAATAATCACCCTCACAGAATGGATGTAAATGGCAGTGATGCTGGATGTGGGGACTGGAGTACTTGTGCTCCAGGAAGCTCATTCAGCCCCAGCACATCCCAAGCAGTGCAACAGCTGTGCTATCACTGTCCTGAGTGCATTGCTCCTGCACTGCTTTGGTCCCATTGATCTGATCATAGGTAAGATTTCCTTTTCAGGATTCTGTCTCATTCTACACTATCACCTGAAAAATAGGGGAAGTAGTATTTGCTCACATTTTGCAGCTTTCAGGAAACCTTTGGAAGCTGTTTCCTCAATCCTATCTAGTGTTATAGTTAGATGGTGAGTGATTGGATTAGTCTATTCTATTCTAGAGCTAAGTTGGAAGAGACCTACAATGATCATCCAGTCCAATTGCCTGACCACTTCCTGGCTGACCAAAAGTTAAAGCATATTGTTAAGAGCATTGTCCAAATGCCTCTTTTAAACACTGACAGTCTTTGAGGCATTGACCACCTCTCTAGAAAGCCTGTTCCTGTGTTTGACCACCCTTTCAGTAAAGAAATGCCTCTGACAGATGCAGCTTTGAGCCATTCCCACATGTCCTGTTGCTGGCTACCAGAAGGAGGAGATCAGCGCTTCTGTCTCCACTCCCCCTCCTCAGGAAGCTGTAGAGAGCAGTGAGGTTGCCCTCTCAGGCTTGCACTCTCCAAGGTAGACAAGCCTAAAGTCCTTAACTACTCCTCATGGGACATTCATTCCAACACTTTCACCAGCTTTGTTGCCTTCCTCTGGATGCCTTCAGGCACCTTCACATCCTTCTTAAATTGTGAGGCACAGAACTGCACACAGCACTCAAGGTGGGGCTGCACCAGTGCTGAGTACCGTGGGATAATCACCTCTTTTGACCAGCTGGAGATGATGCTGTGGTTGGTGAACCGCAGAGTTGGTTTACCCTCTTGGCTGCTCTGGCTCACAGATGACTCACATTGGACCTACTGCGGACTAGCACCCCTAGGTCCCTAGCCTTTCTGCAAGGCTGCTCACCAGCCACTCTTACAATTTATACTTGTGCCCAGCATTACTCCATCCTAGGTGCAGAATCCAGCATTTTATCTCATTAATCACTGCCCAGTGCTCCAGTCTGTCTAGTTCCCTCTGCAAAGCCTCCTGCCTCAAGATCATTGATAAATATATTGAACAGAACTGGCCCTAGAACTGAGCCCTGAGAAACTCCAGTGGTGACAGGTCACCAGCCAGGTGTAGCCCCTTTCACTACAGCTCTTTAAGCTCTGCCTGCCCTTCAGCCAGTTCTGCATCCGGTGCACCGTAAACTACTTTAGAAGTAGGAGTTAAATATACACTGCAAACCTAGCTGAGTGTGTCAATATTCTGTGTGGAACTGAAAGATGTGTGGAGTTAAACCTCTGGAATTGTAGTCATCAACTCTGACTTACCCAACTGCCTTCAAATAATTGCCATACAAAGTTAAAACTGCGTTCCATAATTCAAGAGGTAAGACAAGAATGTAACATCACAATAGAATAGACTTTGGTCTGGAGTGCACATAAGGATATGAAACATTAAGCAGTTATTTAGGTGCATATTTATTGGTTTCTTTTCCTAAGGCATAGCTCATGTTTAAGATAAATGAACTGAAGTCTAAAAAAATGTCAGAAAGTAATATTTTTAGTGATTTTTCTTTTTTAAAGTCACATCTTTATCTTTCTAATTCTCCACGGATAATTTTGTGGACATGTGTCCTATTTAAAAAAAAAGGACATTAGAAAAATTGAAACTGATGAAACAGCAAGGATTTGTGTCTCTGACTTGATTCCTATTCCATGAATGTGAGGTGCAATATAAGCCCACCAGTTCCCAGTAATCTGCCACCTTGTTAACTGATTGATCCCAAAAGAGAATACAGATCAGTTAATAGCAATACTAACATATGAGCTTGGCTGACAGCCAAACAAATACAGCTGCTGTTTCAAGTCAGTAAGTAGACTCAAAAAAGACATGATCTTTTATTATACTCAAATTGCATTTTGCAAATAAGAACAGTTGCACAGCAGATTTATGCAAGCCGAACTTGGATTCTGGTCACTTGCTCCTGGCTTTTCACACACAAGGATTCTTTTGACTCACCAGTGTATAAAATGTCAAAGTTACCCTTAAGCTTGCTACCAGGAGAAGTATTAAGATTTTTCTGAAGTGTCTGTTACTTTCCCTGGCCTACAGCCCCACAGCAGTGTTTTGTAGGATTAGTGAGAATCAATTGTGTGATAGATGTGTATGAAAGACATCATATGAGAATCCTTTCACATCCTAATTCCTTTGAATCATCATTTGAAAGTGCTTCATGAGAGGCAGACCAGAAACTGCAGTTGAGTGTCACCCCCTCCAGAAGGGATGCTGACTTGCTCAAGTGGTTCAAAGAAACAAAAAAATTAAATTGTATTGGTACAAAAAAAAATAAATTGTATTGGTACAAAAAAGTCGATCTCTATGCCTCACTCTGCACCTAGGAGGTGCTCTACTATTTTTTTTTTGCTTCCCAAGGTTCAATTAAAAATTAATTTTATATTTTATAAAGATAAAAAAAAAGTCAAACTACCTGAAGCAGACATTCACTATAATAAAAGTAATATAGAGAATTTTTTTTGCCTATTGAAAAGAAAGTTTCAGACACATTGAGGGTTTTTTCTCCACAGAAAATGATGGCTCCTGCAATCAGTACTTTTTGAAAGGTCCAGAAGGTTAGATTTTCAAAAGCATAAATGATTGCTGGAGTCAGTCTTAACTACTCACTATGCCTTTTGAAAGTCTCGTCTAGAGAATTGAAAATCCCTTGTAGCATTTTTATTATTAATTATTATGTATAAGTCGTTAAAATATTTTGTTTGACCCCTGGCCCTCTCGCTGGTTTAATGCCGTGCACACAGTAGGAGAATGAATACAAATTTCAAACTCTTTGTTTTTTCTTCCAGGGACACAATAAAATCATAATCTACAGCAGACCTGTATATTTTTGTATATTGTGTGGCCTTATTTTGCTGCTAGATGCTGGATCTAAAGACACAAATCCTCCTGTTTATACGATGTATGGCTTGAAGCTCTTTTCCCCTCGATCTCTCCAGTCAGCCAGAGACCATGTAATAGGTGAGTCAATATTTTTCTTAGGACTGTAAAAATGAATTAAGCATTAGCTGGAGAAGTCTGTTTTCCTGTATTGACAATCAAATGCATGTTATGGAGGCACAACTCTAAGTCAAATTGATAGAAACATTTGAAATGACTTAAGACAGGGATGGAGGGCAGCTGGCAACCTTCCTGCATGTAAAAGGAAGTCCTAATGAATTGAGGATCATAGAAATGTCTCCATAGAAAACTAACAGTCACTGACGTTATTAGCAAAAGACATCATCTGTGAAATGCAGTTAATCTTTCTAAGGGCTTGTCTGCGTGGAGCAGTTATTGCAGGATAAGCTGAGTTTTAAATTTAATGCCTGAAAGCTAATCCATCCCAAGTCCTCAGATGGACATTCTTCTGCTCATGAAGAACACGCTTTTTCTTGGTTTAGTTTAATTATACTGTCCATGTGACCAGATAGTGTGAAGCAGCCACTCTGCAGTAGCTCTTTTCAACCCATTTCCTTCTGGAATCATGTTCTGAGGTTGCTGAGAATATTCAAATATTGCCCCAAAACAAGTCTGATGATCCCTTAGCAGTAAGTTGGAGTGGCCACAGTTGCCATTACCCCATTCTGTCAGGACGCTCATTCCTGTTGCACACCACAATTGCAGTCTATAACTGTAATGTTACACCACTTGTGTCACAGATACAAGTGCTGAACTGGACTCATGTCAGTAGTGCAACACTGTTAAAGTATGAGGTAGGAGATGTAAAGTTTACTGTAAAAGTTGTGAAATTGCCCAAAAAGCTGTATTGCAGTATACCAAAACCGGCCTGTTGGTTTGTGAATTTAGAACCAGGAAAACCTACTGTAGTAGAAGAAAAAACTTGTTGTGATGTAGAGTGTATGACCTTTGAGGTCCTTGTTCACCCTTGACTGTTGTACTTCCTTTTTGCTCTACTTAAGTCAGACTATTACTCTCTGAAAGGCATACTATTTTTTGGAAAGCCTTCTTGTCCTTTATATAGGTACATTGACTCCCACTTCTTTACACCAGAAACAAGGGAATAT
>JAOXXN010000446.1:44050074-44083935 GCA_026770055.1 Myrmophylax atrothorax | reverse complement strand
TAGTGCAAGTGAAGGGCACAGACAGAGTCAACCTCAGTCACTAGGTGCTACGGGTATGGCTAGTGACAAAAGTAGTTATGCACTTAATGTATGATAGTTTTTGTGATGAAACCATTTAAACATTCAACAGGTGAGTGAAATTATTTGGCAGACATCTCAGAAGACTAAGTATCAGGTGGTGGCAAAATTTTGTGATAGCAAGTCCTCTGCTTGATACTTTAACAATGACTGAGCTTCCATCAGGGGAAGGAAACCCGTCAATATTATCCTCTGCTATGCTCAGTAGTGGAAGAGCAAAAGGACTGTTTCTCACTGAAATAATTCCTTTTCTTTTTCCTTGTGAAAAAATATGTGTTATTACACACTGCAAATGGGCTAATACTCAAATATATAATTTTTTTAATTAACAATTTTCTGAACTCTTAAAATGTTTGCAGTGATGTTGCCATTCTAGACTTCTCAAAATACCCAAATTTTCAAAAGTCAAAATTTGTGTTTCCCTCTTATATTTCTGTGATAAGTGCTTGTTTAGAGGAAACCTTCAAATGGTGGTGTTAAATGCCAGCAGCTCACATAAGCATCTTTTAGTGCTCCAGGTCTTAAAGGTGTTGTGTTCTGTAAGAAAATGTGTGATGCTTAAACAACTTCTCTCTGGAATTCATAATGCATCTCCAAAGGATTACTCAGTTACTTTTATTGTCTGCTTCCCACAAAGGAAACTATTGCTCCTAAATTCAGTCTTTTTGTGGGTGGTGAACTGTTTATTTTCATCTCTGCGCTACTTTGTGCAGGATGAGATAAACAAAGCTGCCTTTGCTAAAGAAGTTGTTAGGATTGTTCAAGGTCTTAATATAGAGAGGGTGAGCTGAGGACAATTTTGTAGTGAACTAACTTTTCCCTCCTTGTTTACATTTGTCTCTTTATATTTTGGTGTACTGTCAAGTGTCTAATCTCATCCTTCCTTTCACTACTCTTACTCCAGTTTTTCTGAGGTTGCTAAAGTAAAGGCAGTCATTTTGACTGTAAGTCAGTAGTCTAAGATGAGTTCTGGCAGTTCTACAACTCCTTTGTCTGAGGAAAAAGATCTCCTCAGAGTTTCAGCAGTGAGTTTTTGGGATAGTTGATCCCATGGCAAGTCTACATGGCCTGCTAAGCAATTTTCTGTCATGCCATTGTCTGTCTTCAGGAGTGGTCCTTACTTGGCTTGGTATAGCTTGGGGGAATAGCTGTAAAAACACAGAGTAATAAAGGAAGAGGAAACTAATCTTGGCATTTGCATATAAAAGGTTGAGACAACAGTATTTCCTCATTTTCTTACATACATGTTATTTGTACCAGCAGCAGGAAGTTGTGTTGAAGGGTGCATTGTGAATGTGAGTGTACTTAAGAGAGCACTGTCTGTGTTTAACACTTGGGCATGTTGGTTTTAGTCCTGTGTTTGACTTCCTCGGCAAGGTTTACAATATTAGCAGTAGTATATAAAAAGATGAAGATAAAAGCTGTCAGATCAGACTTGGTGTATTGTTTCCCTTTAGCCCGAGGTTCATTTCATGAGCTCATTTCATGAGCTGGGAAATGTGAAATAAGCATTCTGCAAAGAACATAAATCCTATTGTTAACTTCTTAAAAATCTGACTAGGGGAAAGGGGAGTAAGTTATGCTGGTGATTTGTTTAATTTGCTTTTTATGAAAGTGAATAGGAGGAAACTGCCTTCTTCCTAGCTGTAAAGTAACAAATACATACTTGTTTACAAGGAAGAGTGACTGAAACACATCCCTCTCTGTCACTATGCAGAACATTTGGGACTAGTACAATGAAGCAGTAAGGGTATAATTAAACATGTGCATTTATCCTTGACAGTTTACAGTATTGGAGACTTGGGTCAAGCGTGTGTTTAGATGCTTTGCTAGACAGCCTCGCTTAGCATTTTCTATGGTGGGGCTAAAAGTAAATGGATGGGAAGGAGGACTGGCAGGAAATGAACAGAACAAAAGACTAGCAGCATGATTACCTGAATTATGACTCCTGCATTTCCTTGACTGTAAGGCGATCATTTAAATTAGCATTTCTACTTAGAATATGTAAAGCTTTCAGGCTGGATTTTATCCCTGAGTTTCTTTCCCATTTTTGGTATTCTTTCCCTACTCCAAAGTTGAAGTCTATCCTGCTGAAGTTGGGGGAATATTCTGGGAAGTTTCACTATAGATTGTCCCATTTTTGTGGCCCGCTTCAAGTGTCTGTTGTTGGTTGCTGGGAGAGGCAGGATATTCTGATAACCAAGATATTTAGGATGTTAGCCATTAAAGTATTTTTTGATTGTTTATACTGAATTGTAATAGCTGTGCTTAAACAATCTCAGATTCAAGAAGGAAGTTCCAAAGTCTGCAAATTAAAATTTCTATCCTTTAAAAGGAATAAAACTTTGAAATTATTTGAGATGCAGTAAGGAGGCTACGTAATGCTATTTTCTCTGCCACTGCTTTTATCCTGAATGAATCTTAAAGTTAACCTCTGAGCTTTAGTTTCTTATGTGTAAAATTGCATTATTTTAAATACTTGAAAAGGAAAGTGTAATCATTGCTACTAATGATAAGGTATGCTGACTTGAAAAGTTTTCAAAATTTATTGCAAAAATTTCTTATTCTGGTATTATGCATGTTTCTCTGTTTTCCATATGTTGGGAGGTATGACTGTGTTCTGAAATATCTTTTTTCTTTTCTTTAGTGTTTTTATATTGCTTTCCTGCAATTTCTCTCCTTGGACTTTTCCCTCAAATCAACACCTTCTGCATTTATCTTTTGGAACAAATAGACATGTTGCTTTTTGGTGGTTCTGGTAAGTAGAAATCTGCAGCCTGAAAGATCCCTTTCTGGGCTTGTAACCTTAGATTAGAATATCTTACTGCTTTTTACAAATGCTCAGTGCATGTTAAAGCTCAAACAGCTAATAGCATTCATCTAATAGTGGGCTGAATACTAATAAGACCCACTTGATTAGATTTCTTTTTTTCTTTTGAACAGTTGTATACAAGTTGTGCTATAGACTGCAGAATATGGTTGATATCAAAGAGCTCTTTCCTGGCATGTCTGATGTGAATCTTTACTATATTTATTAAAAAAGAAAACCTTAATTTTTTTTTTCTGTAGACTCCATTTAGAAAATAAAACAAGTTTATAGTCTTCCATAGTAAGGCGTATTGGCAAGATATTTAATGATTTTTTTAATGTTATTTCAGTCAGAGATTAAAGAAGGCCCTTGAGAGATGATGCATTGAGATTTTTTGTTGGTAGTGTTTTTGTTATGTTTTTCATTATGGCTTAAGTAACAGACAAGTTTGAGATCCATCTACGTTGTAGTTTTATTTTGGGTTAGAAACAAAGTCCATCCTTCTTCCCACATACCGCATGTTTTACATCATGAAATGATGACAGATGACACTGGATTTCATTTGGATGAAACTGTAAGGCTGCACCTATTGCACTCTGAATGCTAATGAGCATACAGTTTGTGGGAGCTGACTAGAGAAAGTCTGCAGTATGGCATCTCAAACATGTACATGAGGGATGTGACATGCTCAACACTTCTCTTTTCACAGACTTACTGCATTGTTCTGCTTGCTAATGTTGGCACAGCTTTTGGCAAGTGGTTGAAACTAGCACACATAGTATGGGTGCCCTTTGCTTTTTGTTTTACAAATTCCACACTACCTGCTGGAAGTAACGTGTTTGATAATGTCTGCATCATCATAATGATGATTCCAGTGTATGTTGAACCCAAATTAGAGCATGGTTTTGCTGCCCTTAAGTCTCTATTGTTGAGACTGCTTACCTCCTGATTCTGTCTGACAGCTTTTCCTACCTGGCTTCTGGAAGCTGTTGAAGAAGCAGATAGCAAGAGATCTGGCATCCTTCTTTCTCTAGGTTCATTCCTGTGTCTTGATATGGTGCAAATTATGGTAGGCTGAGCAAGTTAGGATGCTTTTAGATGATACTGGAGCCCATGCCTCAGGAGCAAAGAGAAGGAGAAAAACTTCACATGGATTTTGACTAGAAAACTGCCAATTCTGTAGATCACTGCATTCCTTGGTAGCAATGTGAAGAGGCATACTGATATTTTGGCAAAACAATGTTTAGTACAAAAAGGAATATTGTGGGACCTCAGATAGATGGAAGAAACAGGGAGTGCAATGGCATTGGCCTTTCAGTTCTGTGAGCTTATTTGGGACATTGAAGGTGTTAATGACTAACTTTCTGATATCTGATTTTAATCTCTGTACCTCTTGTAATGCAAAAGCTGTTTAATTTTTTTCTTTTGATTGCATGTTCCCATTTAGGAAGAAATTAACTAACATGTAATTTCTGTATTTCAGCTGCTGCTGGGTTCGTGTCTGCACTATACAGCATTTCCCGAAGCTTTGTCGTTCTGGTTGTCCTCTACGCTTTCTGCTTCAGTGCAGTGAAGGTAAGCCAGAAAAGCAACACTGTAAAAATTCAAAATTTCAAGCTGAAAATTCATGTAATCTAGGGACACCAGCATTGGTTGGTCCTACATTGTTGTTGTTTATCAAGATAAGCTTTGCAAGCCATGCTTCAGGTTCTGCCTGTTAGCTACACTGAAACAGACTGAAACTGTAGTAGAAATTCTGAAGTAAATGTGTGTCTAATACCTGTGACTATTTGACTCTTCTATGTATCAGTCTGAAATGATCCACTGAATTTTCTCTACAAAGATGAACAGCAGCCTTGACTTAAAAAGCTGCAGCTCCTATTGACTTGCATAGGCCAGGCTGAATTTGGTCAATATTCCTAGTAAGGTTTTTGTTCTTGCTTCATAACAGTATGCCTAAGAGCTTGAATGTCCAGTTTGGACAGACCAGTGGACCTACTAACTCAGTAATGTGTCTGCATCCACAGGGAAATGCAATTTAGGAATCTAATGCAAACCAGATGACTGAGTTTGCTCCTCTTTTCCCTAATATCCCTCCAGTACCCACAATTGTTACATTAGGGATGTTAGAGAGTGTGATTATTTCATTTGTTGTCTGTGGACTTGTTGTCTATGAATTTGCCAAGTCCCTTCCTGAATGTGCTGGTCCTGTCTGTCACCACAATTTTGTGCCAGATGTTTACTGTGCTCAGTGAAAAGTAGTGCTGTGCTTCATTGGTTTTAAACTAATCTGTTAATTTCACCAATCTTCCCTATGCCTGGTATTGCACGATTTGTGGAAAACCTGTTCTTGCATTCACTGTATCTGCTGCCTTCTCAGTTTTGTAGGCATCAGTCATATCCCACTCACCCATGTTCTCTTTAAACCAGAATTTTAGAGTCCTAGCCTTTCTAGTGTCTCCTTAGAAGGCAGCTGCTTTCTCAGGAGTAGCTAAGTTAGTCCCCCACTCTGTGCCTTCTCTTATTCTGTTGTGACCTTCAGATATGGAGAGTCAATGTGTATGGTGCTCAGGATACAGGTGTGCCACAGCTTTATATGCTGGCATAGGATTGGCTGCCTTGTTCTTAGTTCCCTTACCAGTGGTGTCCAATGTTGAGGGGATTTTTTTGTCTATGTTTTAAGACATAGTCAAGCTAAAGCTTTTTCTTTTTTTATTTTTTTAAGTTAATGTCTTTGTCATCTGCATTTATTTTTTTAAATTAAAAAAATTACAATGAAATTTTATCTGCTGTGAAATTCCCAGCAAGACCAGAATTTCATGTTAGACTTGTAATAAAATTTGGCTGGATGCTGTCAGTGCCTATGCAGGGATGTACCAGGATGTGCTGTGATTTACAAGCTGCCCTTGGCATCTTCCGGACACACGTCAGAGGATGCTTTGTGGTGGCACATACATAGCACACATAGAGATCCCAATATGAGGTTCTACAGCAGCCAAGGATTTATCATGTCAACACCCAGGCTGGTGAGTTACACAGATGAGGGGTGATCAGATGTTTCTTTAAGGGAACTCTTCATGGAACATCAGTGTTTCTGTAATGGCTTTAAACAATTTTTCACTTAAAACTTTGAATGGGAACCTTAAAGGAAGGACAATTATAATGTCTCAGTGGCCACTTGCAGGTGGTAAGAGCAGACTGTCAGTGTGTTCTTAACCACTCCCAACAGTAAGGTAAAATGTGTTAAACCACCGTTTTATCTTGCCCCTGGGTGGCTTGAGTCCACACACAATAAATTACAGCAACTCAGCTGCTGAGCAGTACTGTGTTAAGACACTTGAAATTAAATGTCCCTGAACATGTGGTGTATTCCCAGTGCATCTCCTGTTTCCTTGCTCTCCCGGTATATCAGTTATACCAGTTAGGCCTGACCCAGTCTGTGTGATGCTATAAAGTTTAACTGCTTCTTATGCAGTTTCCTAAAGCAGCTAGTATTCCTGCTACTGTTTTCTGACTATATTAATGATTCAGAAACTGGCAGCTGGGATGGAGAAATGAGGCTCTCTGTAGGGATGAACAGAGTGATAACCATGGATGATAGGGGAAATAGAAATAGAAACAATGAGAAAAATAGAAAGAGCTACATGGAAGGGAGTAGTTGAGTTAAACTACTGTTAAACAAGCAAATATCTGGGGAAAGGATCTTTCCTTTTTCCCCCTAAGGTTAGCAGAGGGTGATTCACTAGTTGAGGGTAGGGAAGTTGTGTGATGGATACTTCAAAAAAAGGTTTTTTGTAAACAGAAGAAAAGCCACTTAAATTAGTCTATATACTCTCTTCTCAGCATAATGCTTTGAATTACAGTATGCAGGTGGCTTTGTAGATAAGCAATCTCCTTGTGGATTAGGCTTCAAACTGCTTAAAAATATGCTTTTAATGCTACCCTGAAGTTGTAGAGTACTGTGAAAGATTTACAAGATATTTGTTGTAAATTACCAATATTACGTTCAGACTCTCTGTTCACACAGAAATTACAGTTAATTTGAATTTTAATGGCACTGTTCTTGTGAAGGCACTTCTGAGGAGGTTAATTTAAAGCATGTAAAAATGATTCCTCTTGCTTCAGATCATAATCTGTCTACTGGAGTTCTTGAAATTTCATACATTTTTTCTTCCAAAAGTTACAAAATAAGCACTTTGTTGACTCTCCTTGTTCTTCAGTCAGGTCTAGATATCTATTTTTTTTATTTTAGACTGATGTCTGTAACGTTGCAAGAGAATGATTCTTTGGCTGGTGAAGGACAAGTAGGAATTGACTTAATCTAATCTGGAATAGGAAACACTGTGAAATGTGGTCTAATACCCCTGTGAATAACTAGAACTGTTTTGATATGTAGTGAGCAACAATTTCTGATCTTAATCAAGTGATGATTTGGGGTTTTGGTGCACTAGAAATTGCAGAGTTTAACTCCAAGCTGAGTAAATCCTGTAGTCTCTTTCATAGAGGTGTTTGCACAACAATGCTAAGTACATGATTTTCTTTAAGGTAGAAATAACATCTCTTCCATGCTTACATTTTATAGCTGCTTTTATTTTTTACTTTTATTTTGCTCTTTCCACTTTTAGTCAGTTTGGCAAAACCAACAGCACCATTTTCAATATTTATGGAGGTAAAAAAAAATCATCAAAATCAAAAACTTTCAGGGCAGGGAAACATGATAGACCGTTTGGCACAGGCTTTCTGGGTTGCAAAGCTTATTTTTTGCCTGAAATGTAGCATCCTCTAATGTAAGCTCTGTTTATTGGCAGAACATCTTATAGCTCAGCAGGTGTAACTACTAGAGTTCTATTTCCTGAAATAAATTGCAGAGGAGAATGGATCTCTTAAATGGTTTTGTGCTTTTTATTGGTGAACAGCTGCTCACATCAAATGATCAGGCTGAGGACCGTTCTAGTGGTATAAGGCTTGAGCCTCTCCTTCCTTAAGTGCTTTCTTGTGTTCTGATTATTATCTTGCAGGATGAAATCCTCAAGCCTCCTTTCTCTTTGTATATTAATTATTCCAAAAGGAAAAATATCACTTCTAAAGAAGTTCATTAGAAGAATAAATAATTTACCATATAATTTTCTTTTTTTTAATAACCCCACCCCAATGTTTATATTGATGTTTTTAAGTGAGTTTTTCTGGTTCATTTTTATAACATAAGGTATATATATACACATAAAATAACTTGATTTAGTTGCATTCAGAGTTTGAAATTATTTTAATATAGCAAATTCACAGCAATTAATTCTTTGCTCTAGAACTTCAATTTTAGAAAAATTAAAAGTAGGTATTATTTTGGGACATGTCCACAGAACAGTATACAGTGTTACTCAAGGTAACCTTCAGCATGAGAATATAAGCTCTGAGAATTGAGACTAATAGGCCTGTGCTGAAATTCTGTGCCTTGTCCAGACCGATTTTACTGCTGAATTATGTTGTACAAAACCAACTGAGAGTCTTTTTAAAAAGCAGCTGTGGTATAGACAAATCATTAGTTCAACTTAATAATTCTCGTGGATTTTTGTTCAGATAAGTTGCCTGAGGAAAATTATTATACAGTATTCTCAGTTGAGAGGTCATGCTGTGACCTGCAGACAGAGTTTGGCATGCCTGACAAGTACATCTGGCCCTGCCACTCTTTCTGAATGACCTTGCAGCACATTTGACATCACATGACCAGAAATATTTCTCTCTCATGGCTAAAATGCACATACCAACTAAAAGAGGCCGGACAGACCTCAAGTCTTTTCTGAGCAGCAAGTGTGCAGGTTGGATTAGATGGCAGGCTGCTGTCATATCCCATCCCATCCCATCCATCAGGACCTGATCAAAAACATGTGACATGGTTTGGGGAGTGGCTGCACGCTGCCCACCTGGCAGACCCAGGGTGTTTTTTATGTGGCCAAATATGCACTTTTCACACAACTAAAATAAGGGACAGTCTGTTACCAGGGTCAGGCAAAAGCTCTCCACAAGATGATGGTACCTGTGTGTGAGTTGTGCAACTTGGACACTTGGAGGAGGAAGAGGAATGTGTTGTTTGGAGGTGACTGGGAAGCAAAGGGGTTCCAGCTGCTGTGGCCAGGCAATTGGATCCCCTCCCTCTAGTGCTTCTCAGCAGCTTTGCCTTTGCTTGATATTTGTGTGGAGAAGCTGTGGGTCTGCAGCTTATTGGGACCTCCTCTGCCGGTGCTACTACTGAGATGATCAGTTTCTGTAAAGCTGTCAAGTTAAAAAAAGAAAGCCCAAAATTGTTCAGAGTAAGAAGTACAGAGTATTGCATCTAAAATTATAACATAATTTCTCCAGAAAAACCCTGAGCACAAAATAGCTGATCTCTGTTTGTTTGAGGCCTTGAGGGCTGATGGACAGGACACTCACTATTCATCACTGTTGTCAGTCAAAGCAGTGTACTGGAGTGGAGCAGGTTTACAAGTCCCTGTCTGACCTAGCTGGTG
This sequence comes from Myrmophylax atrothorax, assembly GCA_026770055.1. NCBI lineage: Eukaryota > Metazoa > Chordata > Aves > Passeriformes > Thamnophilidae > Myrmophylax > Myrmophylax atrothorax. Next base: position 44,074,545 of record JAOXXN010000446.1, on the reverse strand, counting down.
AGCAGTAGTAGTTCCCTCTGGTGATGGTGTGAAGTCACATGGGTTGGGTAGATTTTTGGTTTACAGTTATATTACCCCAGTGATGTAAAGGTGGTTTGGCTACAGCCTCCAGGTGCTGTGAAGCATCTCTTAATACACTTTATGCCATGGCACATCCCTGTCATGAGTGCTCGGACACCAGCTGCTTATCCAGCCTTACATACAACAATAACTGTGAACTTGATTTCAGACAAGGAAGTAGATAAGTGTCTTAGCTTCTGAAGTGCCAAGACCTGAGTTTCTCCTGCTTGCTTTGAGATTTCTTTGTCTCCTAGGCCTCTGTTAAATGCTATCATCACTCCTTATTCCAGTTCTTTCCAGATCCTCTATTAACTTTCATTTACTTTTGTTTAATACAAAGCTCTCAATCCTAAGCATGGTTTCATCAGCTCCTCTGGTCATTTCTTGGATTCTTATACCTAATAGCAGCAATTTTTCAGCTCACTATTTTTTTGAAGTTATTGGGTAACTGAGTTTAGTTTTAAATTACCTAAGTTTGCTTCAGCCTGGCTTTATTTCTGATCTTGTCTTCAGTCCTGTAATCTTAAATAGAAATTGGCAGCTCTAATAGATACCTTAGCTTTGATGTACGAAAGGGTTTTCTCTTTTTCCTGGAGGAGGTATTTTTATTTACAGATATTACATCCATCAGATTGGAGACATGGGAGCTTCTGTGCTATCTTTTTTGCTTGACTAGAATTGCATGATGTGCTGATTTGTGTCTCCTCCATCTGTTTTGTGGTCTGGGCCCAAATATTTAAGAGATCTTTTAAAAAAAGTCAGGTATACCCTCCTACTTTTTCTACAAATATTCAGTCTGGAATTTAGCCATTCTTGTACAGTCTTTAGCATTCCAGTATTCCAAATTTTTTGCTGTGGGGAAGGAGAGCACGTCCCTGAATGTTTCTGGAATCAATCAATCTTTGTCTTCTGCCTTCTGTTCATATCGGTTGGTTTGGATTTGAAGCTTATCCAATACCAGTTAAGTACTTGTCATCCAGTCTTTTTTTTTTAAGAAACTTGCAGTTTATCTTCATCAGCCTAGGGAAAAATCAGAGTTTTGGACTTGGGTCAGAAAAATCAAACTGATGTGAATGTGTTCATATGTGGCACAGCTGCTTTTTCCAGCACTGTGTGAGTGTGTATTTTTTAAAATGTAAGTTAGATAGTTTCCATTACCACCTCATACCTGGAGAAAGTATTTTCTGGTAGCTTATTTATCGCTCCAATGAACAGTTACTAAAAATCCTATGTGGAGTTTAAACTGTTCTCAGCTCACATTGATGTAGTTTGGGTTTTTAATGCATTTTAAACTCATTAATCGGAATAACAGTGCTTCTTGATTCCCATTTTCAATGATGCAGTCTTCATCTGTGTACTAATAATTTGGAAACATTGTCTTAGGGTTTTATAGTGGGAAAGAGTTGCAAGCATACATCTCCCTCAATCTGATAAAACTGCCCAAATAAATTTCTAAACAGCACTGAACAGGCTCATGTGTACAGACAGAATTCCCAGGTATGTAAGTGACCGAAAATAGAAATATAGTACTATTAGGCACCTTTGTTTCTACTGCATAAAACACTTCCAGTCCTTTTGGAGGTTTTGAAGGCTGGGCTCATCAATTTTATCTTCTTTCCAGTTTTGGAGGGTATTGCCAGAAACCATGAATTTCAGTAAGTGATGTTTGAAGCCTTTGTCAGTCTTGCACTGTAGATGTAACTTCAATACTTATGGTCTTAGTCTTCTGTGTATAATAAGGAATTATTTTCCAGATATAAGAGAAAAACTAAATTATGCCTGTAGAATCCAACAGTCCAGATGGCAGCTGGGAGTGCAGCAGAGAAACAGAAACAATGTTGCTTGGAATAGGCAGTGATATCTGTATTCTGGTAGCTTATCGCTTGTCAAGTTTTTTGAAGATCATCTAGGAAGGTAATGTTTTATTTTCCATGGATGATGGGAAGATATGGCTGGTGGACATCTCTTCCTAGAATTTCTCTCTAACCAATGTAAAAGAAGGCTCATTAATTCACATTTTTGGGTTGTTAGTGTTCATTGAAAAATGAGTATCCATGGCAATATAGTGTTAAGCTTATTAACTTTGTAGGGAACAAGTTCTCACTATGTTCTCATGTGCTTTGGGGGCAAGGAGGGATTCCTTTTACCATTTTTTTCAGCGAGTCAGTATTTTAGATGTTCAGAAATAGGATGATAGTGTTTCTTTCACTTTGCCATCCCATGTGTGGAATGGCTGGCTATCAACACGTCCTGCTTGTGGCTTGATCTGTGAGCAGTAGCACAGGTCCACAGTGGGGTGTGGAGGTAAAGAGAAAGATGAAGGAAAGATGGAATTATATGGGTGTTGGACTAGGTGACGTTTAAAGGTCCATTCCAACCCAAACTATTTTGTGATTCCATGAATAATGATGAAATCACAGGACAGTGGAAAATCCGGTGCGTGAAAAGCAACTGGAGTTTGTTTCCAGTTTTAACAAGCAAGTCACTATGCCATCTCCTTCACCTTCAACGTTGCTAACACTACAGTTAAAGTCTGAAAAGTCTTTGTAGAGAGGAATACTCTAAAAAAAAAACTAACAAGAATTTCTACATAGTACAAGTGGTTCTCCATTCAGAGCACTTTTTGTCTCTGGAGTAGAACATATGATTTATTTGAGCATATCTTTGAAAGATAAGTGGGCTACATGCATTTTTTTAAGGGAAGAAAGAAGTAAAAAGTATAAATAATGTAGGACAGAAAACTACTATCACCACTTTCTGAAAATACATTTGCCGTTCCACCTCTAGCAGTGGTAAAAGGCTCATAAGTTCAAAGACACCTTTATCTTCCTTTCTAATGGATTGGTTTGGGATTAGGTGATTCTGTGGTTGGAATGAAACACCCTCACCACTGGGTCTGTTGTAACTCATCACTTTGATCCTTAACCCTGTAACTCTGTTTCACTTGTTTTAAAAATGACTACGTGAGTGTTTGCATCAAAGTCAAAACTGTATTTGAAACCACTACGTGTCACCTCAACCCAATGAGGTAAACTAGGAAGTCAAACTCCCTGTCTAGTATGACAGATAATACCAGCTTCCAAGACTAAAACCTGTCATTCCTGTTTTCCCACTGCGAAGAATCATTGTCCAATTATCAGCTATATTGTTTTTTTCATCTTTTTAATTTAAAGCTACCAGACATCATTAGTGGGGGAGGAAAATGACAAATTGGAGCAGGGGACATCACACTGGTATCGGAGAAATGACACCTTTGTTCATTCTCATCTTTTGTACAACATTACGTAGCATTTTTCTGGAAAATCTTGCTCTCTAGGCACATAGCAAATATTGATGTCTGTCCTACCTGCCTTCCTTGCTCCCTGATGTCTGAGTTTTGAGCAGGCACTGACAGTTTGGAACTGGAGCATAGGCCAACCAAATGCAGAAGCTGTGTGTAATGTGCATAAATTACAGAAATAAAGAGTTCCTGAGACATTAATATGGAGATTCAGCCATGTACAATTTTACAGTAGAAAGAGAGCAGAATGATTTGTCAAACTGGCTACTGGTATATTTCAATGCCAGAAATATTCCTTGGCTCCTCGTAATATCTTGCTTTCTAAAGCAGTTTCAGGGAAAAGGGGCAGTCATGCTCCAGAAGCTGCTGGGTGGATCTGTACACAGCTGTTTTGCCCTGGAAATACAATGGATGTTTGATAGGCTGTGATTCAGCCATTGTCTGAACATTTTGGCTTCAGTTAATTTTCTTCAGTGTTTTGAAGAATATGAATTTCTGATGGGAGACTAAGCATGGGAGAATTTAACCCAAAATTATTTTGCCCCAAAACCGAGAACAATGACATGAAGGGTGGGATTGTATGGTAAAGTTGTCAACTAAATGGTACAGGATTCTTTCAATAATGCCAGGTAAATCTCTCTTTTGTTTGTAATGACTGTTTTGGGTAGGGTTTTTTGATAGAACTATATGGTTCTGCCTTTCCTCTTTGTGATGTTCAGTAGTGTGATTAAAGGGAAGGTGATTCTTGGAATTAAAATTTCACTTTTGTGATACTACTCTTAGAAGAATGAGAATTTCAGTGTTCAAAACCCTCTGTGGCAATGGAGTGGATGTTTATCACGTAAAATTATTTTGTCTTACTCAAGTATTCATTGTGCCTGAAAGAAATGGGGTGTTTCTTAACATGGGCCAGCTTGTGAAGAAATCATGCATATCACTGGGCAAAATAAGACTAATAAACCTACTTTATTCTCTGAAAATATTGGACCTGTACTAATTGTGAAGTTTTTAAAGCAAGAGATATGGTGCAGAAGATGTCTTGTTTGTACTAGCCTAGAATTTCACTGGTCTTGCAAGCATTGTTTCTCAAAACCTACCTAGTAAGTGCTCTGATGTCAGGATCTGGCAAGCTCACTGTTGGTTGATCAGGTAGAAGTTGTGTGGAGGCACGGAACACATCTAATAAGTGGAATGGCTATGGATTTGATCCACCAAGTTTCTGTCTTTCACAGACAAAATTTGTGTTCTTTACAGCTAGGACTCATCCCACATTTGTAGCTGAGGACTTCACAGATTAAGCTAATCTTGATAAGTGTTCCTTAAGCTTCATATTCTTTCTCTTATTTCTAGCCAATTTTACCTGTTTAAGTCACTCAGAGAGACTTTCTCATCTTGGTTATGTTCCGAGTGTGCTGGCGAGTGTGTCAGTTGTGTCTTCTTTCCCTGCTCGGAGGTGTCAGGTGTGGTGGTGAGCGCTCTCCCTCTCCACTGTGTTAGCATCCAGCCAGGACCTGGATGCAATGTACAGAGCGGCAGAAAGATGTTGAAGGTGCCAGAACTCTACCCCATTGCCTGGTCTAGGTGGTATTGGCTTTTGTGGCATGCAATCTGGCTACAGGTCAAGCAGCTGCATATCAGTTTAGTGTTTGGATAAATACAGTGCAGTTGACTTCATTCAGATCTCATTTTAATGAGAATTTTCCTCTAGTGGTTCATTAAAGAGGAAAGAAAACCTGCCTTTCATGTGGCTTCCTAGCTAATTGCTGATTACAGAGGAATTGCATAATATGAGCACAAAAGATGCCTTTAATTGTAGGGGTTTTTTTTTCACAGTGATAAACTCTGATATGAAACCAGATTTTCAGTCCATGGTAGATGCACAAAATTAGATGCTGTGCATTTAACATTGCATGTGCAGGTTAACCTACTTAATTTTTTCTTTTTAAGTTCTGCATTCCTAACTTACCAATAGTTTATTTTCTCTCATTCTCTTCAGGAACCCTGGGATGCACAGCACATTCCAGCGCTGTTCTCTGCTTTCTGTGGTCTGCTAGTTGCACTTTCTTATCACCTCAGCAGACAAAGCAGTGACCCATCTGTACTGATGTAAGTTGCCTCTAAATGTTATTTATTGATTACTCTGTACAGCATACAACCAGAGTGATGCCTGGGTTTCAGAATTACAGGGCTTGCCTCCTGAGAGTATGTGGTGAGGTGAAATTCCTCACCGTGTCTGCATGGTTGGTATCAGTTCTGTAAATAAATGAAGTGCTGCAGTCAGATTGCCAGTGAGGCTGGTGCTCTTTAAACAGAGCTCTCCAAATTCTCTGAAGCAGACTCCCTCTCTGAAAATTCTGTGTGTGCCAGGCTGGGCAACAGTGATTTGGTTGAGGGGTGCTCAGGCTACTGGAGTTGCAGAATGTACATTGAGCAGCATTATGGCCAGGAGAAGGGACATTTGATGTGCTGAGAAGATGGCTGAATTCCCACTCTTGCTGAGGATTACTGTGGCTCTCTGTGTCAAATTCACTCCTTCCTTTTCTGCTCTGGCACAGTCCACTAGAGGTAACTGAAGAAAGGAAGTGTGTGTTAGGAAGTGACATTCCAAATAGGGGAGATCCAGGGCAGAAGTCCCAACATTGTGATCTGCAGGTTGAGGTGATGTGAGAGAGAGGGAGGCCCAAAGATCCACAGCTCAGGGGCCACAGATGCAAGTTTTCCTCTGAGGAAACTGTGATATATATGGGTGTTAGGAGAGCTCTGCTGGTCCACAAGCAGCTTGGCAACTACATATATAGCTGTGGGGTTAAGTAAGCAAGTGGGTTTTTTGCAACCAGTATCACCATGCCCTCTGGAATTCTGCTGCAGAGACAGCTGAGTTTTATCCTACAACAGTGCAGTGGGCCTATGAGGAAACCCACAGATTCTCTCCTTTGATTCATGGGGGTCTTGTGTATGTCTTGAGGTGAGTTGAACTCAGTGATCATTGTGGGTCCCTTCCAACTCAGAATATTCTGTGATTCTGTAACTATCTGTGATTCTGAGGCTCTTTAGGGCATGAAAATTGTAGTAGGCGTGTGGTAAGTCAGTGCGGTAGGATGCACAATTCTGTAATGCAGGAGAGAGAAGGGAGAAGTGGAGGGCTTTTTAGGGCATTCAGAATTGTATTTGAGTAGAGAAACTTGGGAAATGGAGAACAACACTGATGAGAAAGGAAAGTATATACAGCACTAGTAGAAAATTGGGATCCCAGTAAATCTTAGTGAAGAGTTGAAAAATTCTTTCTTTACCATCTAAAAGGTTCAGGGAATTTGATATTTATACGTTACTAGGTTTTGGTGTGACAAAGCAACAAGAACTGCTTGCATCTATTACCATTAACTTTTCCCAAAGCCTACTGTGTCTGGCACTGATGTCAAGTAGAACTGGATCAAGCTTTTTATGAACTGCATCAACAGTTCATCAGCTGTTACAGTATGGAACTTGGGTATGGAAGGAAGTGAACCTGTGTGCTGTATTAGGGAGATTTCTTAGCCTTGGAGTAAAATATACACGGGCAAATTACAAATCAGCATGGACTTGTGACCTCTTTCAGTTTGAAAGTAATTAAAGTGGTTTTATTTTTCCCCACTCCCCAGGAAGGACATACCAATTCATTAACTTCTTTAATAAAACAGAAACTAGTCTTCTTTGAAACTTTTTTTTAAGGAAGTTATCCTAAAGCATCAAATCCATTTTAACTTGTAAAACTAGGTTCCAATTTCATAACATTCTTCATGAAAACTTCAGCAGCTGAAATGGTTGTTAAAAATTTAAAATTAAGAATACGTGTACATCAACATCAAATGTTTATTGTGCAATCATAAAAACATATAATCCTTAAAAAGAAGAGGTTTGACATGTTTTGAAATAGCTCTGAACTTAATTAAAGGAAGTTAAGGGGATTGGAAACAGTATTTAAGGGATAGCCTGTGGCATAAACTTCAAGATGGAGGAGAAGATAGCACATAAATCTTGAAGAGAGGATTAGTATACAGTTTGTACAGAAATAGCTTCCTTGGCCTTTTTAACATGGGTCTTAGGAGCTCTCATTTCAGTTTCAGCTTAGCTGAAACATTAATAAAAGGTGTAAATGCAAAAATACTCTTTCTGCTCATTCCTCTAAAGGACTGAGACACATCGATTGGGCTGCTGAGACTCCTCAACGTTTTGATGATGAATTTATACCCTCATCACAGGTAGAGCTGGTTTGTGTCAGTGTCCAGCAATACAGAGATAAGATAGCTAATGCATATGTGAGGAAGGAAATCTGAGGCTGTTCTTCCTCCTCTACCCCCCAGGAATATTCATATCTGTTAAACATGTTCAGAAGTATCCTAACTAGGATTTTTTTTAAAACAGGTCCCTTATTCAATGCAAATATGTCCCTCACTATCTACGCCAACGATTTGAAGATTCATCAGCAGATCCACTCCCAGAAAAAATGAGAGAATCTGTGGTAAGCCTTTTTCTTTTAATACTTTCTGTTCAAAGCTTCCTCTCATCCATTTTGCCCATTGAGAAACCTTTTAAATATTCTCATTTAGTAATTTGCATTCCTAAAAGCACAGAAAATGGGAAGAGAAGTTCATCTAGATCTTCTTTGCAGTGAGGTCAGAAGCAAGAACTGGGCTACATGCAATTTTCCCTTCTGAAAGGTTCTTTTGAAGGGCTCTGCAACATTGATTCTTTAATATAGTTCATGGCAAATGCACTCTTAGAGCTTGGGGAATGGGGCAGCTCTCATCCTGGCACTCAGAGCTAATGCAGGTTCTGTGCATAGAGTTACAGCCTGGCAATCTCCTGTGTACAAGGTAGGCTGGATTGTTCGACAAGCATTCAAAAAAAGTGAGCAGTCCTACCAAACTTCCTGTCTGTGTTTGAGAGGAACAGGATTTGACCCACAGAATTAATTGTGTTTAAAACAACCCTTATTCTTTATTTTTCTAGGATTAGGCCTTGACCTTGTTTTAAGGAATGCCTTTTTCTGTGCCAGGAAGTACTCTTGGCTGTGTATCCTCCACCCCAGCCAAGCCAGGTGGAGCACACTGTCAGACTTGGCATCTAGAGATGGAAGAAGCATATAAAACTGGAGTAGTGTGGGAAAAGGAGGTACATGACTGGTGCCAAGCACTGCTATCTCATCACCTCTTCTTTGCTTGGCAGACTCTTTATTTACTACTGTCTGGCACATAGGTCTAAGTTTGTGTCAGCTTATTTCCTACTTCAGCGTAAGCATATGAAGTGACCTGTCTGCCTTTTTGTGTCTTTTTATATTAAAAAATGTTTACTGTTTCTCAGTGGAGGTTGATCTTATAAGGAGTTCATGTGGGAAGATCATCAAGTTTCCAGTAATGTTAAGGGGTGTTTGACATTTCTTAGAGTCATGTGAACTTTCCTGCTTTTCTGTCTGTTGGACACCCCTTCCTCCTGACCGCATCCCTAACAACTGGCTCCGAGCATTTGCAATCTAGGAGTTATTCCTAAACTTCTCAATGCTTGCAAAAGCAAGGGCCATTCAGAGAGTCTCTGGAAGACAGAGTGCCTTTTTTGACCCCTAGACATGACCCAAGAGTCCATAGTGCCGAGTGTGGTAGCTGGCCTGGCTTCCAGATGTCCCTTCAAAGAGTTGCATCTCTCCTGTATATCTCCAATCATTCCACAGGCATTTTATAAAGTATTAACAGCCTACATTCAGCATAGGAGTTGATGCTGTACTACCAATGTTTTCTACTTCTCTTTGCTAAGTTGCTGCTTAGATTGTCATTTTTACCATGTATAATGTTATTTTGAACTGCTTACTCTAATAAGGCCTACCTGAGATTAAGTGATATGGCTATTTCTTGTTGCTGGTATTGAGCTACAGTTCCTTACAAACTAAACTGTTTGCGACAGGATGACACTGGAATATGAATGTCCATCTAGTAACAGAGTAAAACATAAAGTATTTATGTTAAAATTTTGCTGTATTCTGTGATACTTCTGGTGTGTAGGTTATTGCTGTGGTTCATTGACATTCCATTCCTGTACATGGGGACTGTATGGCAGATATAATGGAAAGCTGCTTGTTCCCCTGTAGTTCTGTCTTTTGCTGATAGTGCCTTTCTTGGAGCAATACAAGGTCTGATCTCATCTGTTCTGCAGATGGAGCTCAGCCAGGGGACTGAGGCAGTTAATGCAGCTGTCCACTTAACTGAGTTCATTTCACAGTGCAGAGGGAACACTTGAGCAAGGCTTCAACATACTGGGAAAAAAAAAAGCCAAAAGAATGAACAAATTTGCATCCAAGATCCTGGCTGTATTTTCAAAATGAAGTCATGCTGCAGACTCTCGAACTATTTGTGAGTCAGTGATGTGAACAGGGATCTGTTGTCTTATACTTGTTCAGCTGCACTTGGGCCCTTGAGGCACTGGGGTGGAAGATGCCGAAGTGTAGGGAGGTCTGCACTGGGATTTGCCAGACATAGGACTTCAGTTCTTCTTTTACAACATCTCATTCCTACATGTTTTGCCACATTTTCTTAGCATTAATTAAGTGGGATTCCTGGAACCTTTTGCTCTCCAGGATGTACCTGGTTTGGGGACTTGGCACTTTTCTGTTCTGTACATTTGATACTCCATGCTGTTGCTGCTTTCCTTTAGTATTGCTGGAGCTTGCTAGTTCTTTTCCTTTGGTTTAGGGGGTTTTTTTAGTATTTTCATCTCTGTCTGGGCTTCCTTCAATCTGTATAAAAACTGTAAGTAAAAGTGTTTGCTTGTAATATCAATTAGCAGTGCTAATTCTCCCCACTGGGAGATCTCCTGAAGAAAGAGAGGGCAATTTCTGATTAATGTGGGCTCTTTGTCTAACCCCTGTATTATCTGGTACCTCTGTCTCAGTTAAACACTAACCAGTTTGTCAGGAGCCTCCCATTGCTATCTTGCAGTGCAGTGCTAGTAGAGCAGTTAGGAAAGAACTGAGGCAGGAGAAAATGCATGTGCATCAAGTTTGAGGAGTACAATTAAGCCATAATCTCTGGCTTGCTTCAACAATAGCAGTCATGTTTAGGATGTAGGACTCAGCTGACTCTTCAAAGGCAATTTTAAATAGTTTCAAACAGTTCAGAAGCTGGATGAAACCATGCCAATATTTGGAGGAGATTTCATGGTGGTAGTTCATTTCTTCTTCTCTGCAAGGAGAGTATTCCTAACTCCTTGTCAGTAGCAAGGGATGGCAGGATGCAACACAATGGCCAGCCTCCTCTTGGTCTATATACAGACAGAAGGTCTACATAACACAGCATTTAAGTAAGACCCATTTTAATCAGAAAGCCTGAAATGTACAGAACCAAATCACCTCCCCAAGGAGCTGAAAGGAAACAAGGTTAATACTGAAAATTAATGTGTTGTATTCTGTAGTGACTTTGTGTTAATGTTAGGAATAATAAATGCAGCATCTTTAATGTTTAGTTATATGACCTTTACTCTTTTCCTTTGCTTGATTAGATGTGTAAGAATTGCCAGCTTTGGAAGCCTGAATTATAAAGCAGCTGTGATGGATAATTGACCATTCAACTTTGAGAATGCAGCTTCCTACCATTATAATTAATTTCTGTAGGCATCCACATGGCTGATTACTAGATTAAGCAGTGGCCTGAGGGTGATAATGTGCTACATTAAAACTTAAGCATCCTTCCTGGTCTTTAATACAAATATTTAGATAGCTAATAAAAGGACTTGTGCAAAGCTTCAAAAATATAATTGAAAATAGTGGTTGGATTTGATGATCTTAGACATCTTTTCCAACATAAACAATTCTGTGATAATAATTAAAACAAAATATAGAGTGCCACTCAAACATATTCTGCTTGTGAAATCTCTGAGGCATCAAATGTAGCAATGTTGGTGTGCCGTTTCTTTTTCTCCTTAAGTGTAAAATGGAGTGAAAAAGGCAACCTGCTTTTCAGTTCAAACCATAACAGTGAGTATCTCTCACTGCAGAGGTTTAAACTCTGAATAGAGCTTATTTTTTCTGTTTTGGACCAATTTTAGTGAAGGATTCAAGCACCACGTTGCAGGGTTATTCAATATTCAACTTCTTTGTGCATGGCCTTGGGAATGACATCCAAAATCCTTCTTTAGACAGTTGGGTCTAAAGAACAGAGGAACAGAGGCAACAGAGAACTCTGGGGAACAGAGTTGCAAACAAGGTAGGCACACGCTTTGCAGGAGCCAGCTGCCTTCCACAGGAAGGATGGAAGCCACAGATCCACCCACAGCAGGCTGTAGGTGGATGCCCAAGGTTTTCTCCTGGAAGGTAGCTCTGAATCCTACTCAGCCAGAGAGATCACTGCCCAGGGTCAGCCATTTCCTGGGGGGCCCTGAGCACTAGGCAGTGGCATGAAACAAAAGAAACCACTGCTTAGCTTTGTTTTAGAAGGAAAAAACTCTGAATTTTGTGACAAGTTTGAAAGCTTTGGCTACATCAAGAAGGAGCTCCTGTGAGGACCATTGTGCAACTCAGCAGCTGAGCAGTATGTTTATATTTTGAAGCAGTTCAGTGCAAGGGCAAAAGGACAAGCCTGGGCACGTACGATACTTTAAACACTGTCAATACTGCTAGAATTGGAATACAGTTGTCAAATTTGGATTTGAATATCTGAATAATAATAATTTCCTTAAAATACACTGGCCTTTTTCTGAATGGGATTCTTAATGTGTCAAAACCAATGAGAGCACTGTAAAAAGGGCTATTGCAAAATGAAATATGGGAAAGGTGGGAAATACAAGTCCTGTGCCATGTAACCTGTGTAATACATTCTCTTTTGAATGAAATGTTTGAAAATATTCTCTTTGGTGACCTAGCATGAAATGGAAAGTTAGGGCACTGCCTATTCCAGAAATGTCCATTGATATCACCTCTGCTGATTTTAAAGCTAAATTCTTAATATTTGATGTTCTTAAAACGGCACTTGATTGTGAGAGAAAGCAGTAATTTTAGGAGTAATCCTTTCTGATTTAACAGAAGAGCTTCTGGATGATTGGAGTGTGTTTGTTGTTCTTATAAGCTTGTTATAGACTGTTGAGGAGTTGGATTCAGCTGTGCAGAAAATGATACTTGATCAAGACTTTTCATACTATGTATTCACAAAAGGGCTGAAATAGCACCATATAAATTTAACACTGCTTAACTTTCTCAGATGCCAAATTTTACAAGCTAAATACTTCTGCTTTACATAGATTTTGTGGGCAACATCTTTAAAAGTATCTAGAAAGTTTGAAAAAAAGCGCTTCTATTGCATGCACTGGTAATAATTCCCTTATTCATTTTTCTTGGACCATGTTTTTTCAGTACTGGTCCACATTCTAAACCCACTTGAGTTAGAGATGGATACACAACTTGCTAGTGAGGGGTTTGAAGAAAGTGGAGAGGACCTTTGGGGACAGGCAGGGATCTTTTTTTTTCCAGGGAGAAGAAGGCTTTTCCTGTGTGCTCCCTCATGTTGTGTTTCTGCTGTTGAATGTGACAACCAAGAAGCAGGGTTAGCAGGGCTATGTTTTGAAAAGACGGTCAGGAAGAGTTACAAAGACCTAAGTCTGCTCCTACACCTTCCCACGGTGTGTAGTCCATGCAGAGTACAGGGCTGTTTGGAGAGGGCACAGCTCTGAGAGCAGAGGGAGCTCTTTCTGAGTTGCATACATGCTCCCGAGGAGCCTGAGAAGGGAAAGGACAGTGGTGGTGGCATGAGATTTCAGCTAAACTGGATTGGAGTTTCCTGGGACAAAGTGAAAGCACTTCTTGAGCCTGAAGGCTTTTTAGTCCTGCTGCATTTCAAAGGGCTGCTTTGGTAAGTGGAAGTGCTGATGCTGGTGACCTTTTAGTAAGAAGCATCTTCCGTAACAGGGAGTGATAGGCAGCCTAAATATAGTGGTTGCTACCAGCTTCCCCTGTAATTCACAACCCTTCTGTTGTTCGCTTGTTCTGCTTGCTTTCTTTTTATCTCCCTTATTCGTAGATTTGCCTTCCTATCTTCATTTTAGATTTCTCTGATGAGATACATGTAGCTTACCTAGATTGCAGCACCAGGAAACCAGATGAGCTTCTAATTCTAGCAAAACTGTTGCTTTTCACATGTTTCTAGATGTCTTTGAATTAAAGCATAAGTGCGTTTCTAAACCAAGAGCTACAGATACTTTCTCATTTGGTAACTTAGCAGCAGTATTGAGTGCTGAACCTAAATGCCCTTCTCATAAATCTAAGACAAGATTTTCATTTACTCACAAAAACATTTGGGTGACCTCTGAAGTACAATTCAGAAGACCACACAGATCTCAAGCTATCTTGTTTATTTGTTTACAGAGGATGACATTTTAATCACAAGAAAAATGGGCTGTAAAGACAGTGATACTTTCCAATCTTTAGAAACAAAATTACTCCTACCCTAGTTATAGATCTTTACACAAAGCAGACGTGTCCTTTCATTATCATTCAGTGACACTAGAAAAAGGCGTTGTCTAAAATCCATAAAATCTTCCTGAAATTTGACTTGCAATGGAGAACATCAGAGAATGGGACATGTCACTTTGGAACATAGTAAATGTATTAACGTTGTGTCTCAGAAGATTACATTACTTATTTTGGTAATGCAAGAGAAAGGGAGTTTGAAGGAATCTTAATGCTTGCAAATAGGAAATGGAACCAGAATTTTGATTCCCTTAAGAAAGTTATAGTAATAAAGAGTTATTCCTTAAGCAGAATCAGAGTAGTATTAAAATGTATTGCTTTAATTTCTCCAATATTATAACTTTTTTATTTAAAAACATGATTCAAAACTAGATGTGAAGAATTAAAATGTGATTACTTTAACAAACCTAGAGTGTGAAGAAATAATTTCCCAAAGCAGAGTGGAGAAAATACTTTATGTATTAGGGAGTGCTGATTAGCCTTATCACAATGCACAGGATAAGTAATTGGGAACAGAGTAATTTACTTTGGTTAAAATAGTCTTGGCTTACTAATTTTGTGTAAAATAATTATTTTCACAGAAAGAAATCTTGAAATCGGATCTCATTGTTTGCACAGCGGCTGCTGTTCTGTCGTTTGCTGTCAGTGCCAGTACTGTGTTTCTATCATTAAGGGTGTGTATCTGTCTGAGGTTTTTTCCCCCTTAAGGTATTAACCCTTCTATGCAAAATCACATGGTGCTTTAACTTGAAAGAATAGAGATTGTGGGAAGAGAAGTTAGTGAAAATGTATTTACTGGTCATGATAACATTATTATATGTACAAGACAGTTAGTTTATGGATATTTGTATTAATTTCAGTATTACTACTTGATGTCTCTTTCCTCTGCATATCAAAAGCTTTTATGATATAGAACCCAGAGGACAGAATGAACAAGCCTGATCTTTTGCCTTTTTTTCCTGCAGTCATGGAGGAAAAATATTGGTTAATTGTGTGTGCAGAACACCTATGTCAAAATCCGTATTCACCTGAGAAGTCAGAGTTTGAACATAGGATTAAATGTTAGCTGCACAAAAAAAATTATAGAAACTGTTAAATAATGTTTAAAAATAAATATAAAAATGCTGTATGCAAATTATAACCATGTTTCATTTTTTTCTGCTTTGACCCAGCCATTTCTCAGCATTGTCCTGTTTGCTTTAGCGTGGACCGTGGGGTTCGTAACACATTACATACTTCCTCAGCTTCGCAAGCATCACCCCTGGCTGTGGATCTCCCACCCCATACTTAAAAGCAAGGAACACCAGCAGCGGGAAGTGAGAGGTTTGTAATAAAGTCTTTTCTAAACAATGGATGCAATGACTTTCAGCTTGTCTTGGTTTGAAGGAAAAAATGCAGAAGGAACTAAGCAGGGAGAATAAATTATGCTTTTACTTTTCAATAGCATACATAGTCAGTCATTTTCATTTTTTCCACCCTATTGCCATCAGATCTATGAACCTGTAGGAGTTGTCTTCTGAGACCACTGCACAGAAGGGCTAAGGCTGGGCAGACATCTCTGGAGATTATCTAGTCCAACACCCCTGCTCGGAGCAGGGTCAAATAGAACAGGTTGCTCAGGGCTGTGTCCACTTTTTGAGATTTTCAAGCCTGGAGACTCCACAACCTTTCTGGACAACCTGTAATAGCTTTCAACGATCCTTACACTAAGAAAGGTTGCTTTCAGTTGCAGGGAATTTTTTTTGGTTTGGATGTTTTTTGTTGAAATGTATTTTCAATTTGTGCCCATTTGCTTTTGTTCTGTCACTGAACACTACTGACAGCAGTCTGGCTCCATGAACTTTACCCTTCCCATCAAGTATTTATACCCCCAAAACTGCCCCCATCCAGCCTTAATAAGATGCTCGCTAACACTTTTCTATTCAAGGCTCAGCAATCCCAGCTCTCTCAGTCTCTCCTATGTTAAATATCCCTGTCCCTTAATCATTTTACTGGCCCTACATGATCTCTTGCAACTTACTGTCTTGATCTGCCTTTTGTTTTTGCATTACAGTTCTATCCCTTGCTGTGTTGCTTGATATAGTACGGTTCATGCCTTGGTGTTTTATTTAATTTAAAAACTTAAAAGATTGATGAAACTGAGGCAGATTATTTTTTTTCTGCTTTCTGACATACCAGCAAGGGTAGTGCCACTTAGAGTTCTAATTTCAATCATAACACTTTTAAAGAAACATTAAAATTGAAAGGAACTGTGACATTTTCTTTAAGATTTGTTCTTGCTAATGTCTGCTGGCATCAGTGAGTAGTGCCCTGATACATGTGAGTACTAGTCACTATTTTAGGATGTCGAGATCTGATTTCCTGTTCTGATACAGTTATTTCTGCAAGCAGGCAGTGTGCTTTGAGAAGCACAGCTTCCCTTCTCTGCCCCAGCTCTCATCTTGCCTTTGCTACCAGCCAGAAGCTTGCTTGTCATTTCTTGATGAATCCTGTGCCTTAATAATTCTCAATATATGTTCCTGAAGTGTTTGAAGACAGCATTGTTAGAGCACAGTTTGCTGAGGGACTGTAATCTGTTCTTCAACTAGACAACAAAAGAGTTCAGATCACTCTCTGCAAAACCATACATTAAGGATTGAAATCCTTCTTATTTCAAAAAATCATTTTTTCAGAATAATTCCTTTCCAAACTAGGATTGGGTGTGAAAAAAATACCCAAGAGACTTGACTGAAGGTTGCCATTTAAGTTTTACTGCAATATGCCAAGGAAAGTGTAATAGAAATATAAATCTTATTAAGCATCATGCCCAACTGAAAACAGTGTTCAGGACTTCCTGTCCGTGATAACCAGTAATTCTGATAAATACCCAAGTTTTATTGTTTGTTTTATCACTTTATCATAAAAGACTACTGTAGGATTTCTTTGCCTTGTCCTGATTAAGTCTGTCTTCATTTATCAGAAAACATTGTTTCCTTAAATGCAGTGACTCAGCTTTTGAAAAGGTTGAAGGTAAAGACCTGCTGGGACTGATCTCCACAGATGTGTTTCCTTCTGTTTTGGGATCCAGCTGCATTTCTCATGCTACTTGCTGTCAGCAACAGGCTTTTTTCCTTCTTTTGCAGTCCTCATTTATATGTGGTCCATTCCTGCACTTTGGGGCTTAGGTATTATTACAAAGTAGCTGGTGGTGTCTATTAGAAAACAAGAGGAAAAAATATATTTCAGTCCCTTAGGCTGCTGCAGAGGTTTTTTATCACGTTCTGAGATGAGACAGACTGAGGAAAAGGTAATCCCTTTGATAGATATGTTGGACAGGCTGTCTTCTTTCCTTTGCCCTGTAATAAAAATGTAGGAACTGAACTTAAATGTTCCCTGTTTGTATAGAAAGAGAAGCTCAGAAAAAGAACAGTAGTGTCCCATAGTTGTCAGAGGGAGACAATGAAAGGACAGTACACAAAACAAGATGTCTGTGAGGAGTTTTTACTGCGTAGAATTTAATTTTTCAGCTTTCTCTTTTTTTGACAAGGGTAGTGCTATGGGGAGACAAATGACTGCTTGCAATTTGATGAGCAACTGGTAATGACAATGCCACAAGTTTATTCCTGGCTTTGTTTCATAGACTCTGGGTGTGCTGCTCAAACTTTCAGGTATTGCATAGAATAGCAATTATCAGACCAGTTCTCATGATGCCCATGTGAGATAGCTCATTTATTACTTGTCATTGTTTTGCCTGGCTTCAGGAAGAAAGGCTGAGTTCAAGATGTATGAGCTTGCGGTATAATAGATGTGTAGAAATGAGTGCAGGACTAAGCAAGAAAGAAACCCTGATACACTAGGCTACTTTTTACTTTCCTCCCTCCCCTCTACTGTTTTTATATCATATAGATTCATGTAAGCCATTTTCAAATCAGCCACATCTTTCCCTGGAGCCCCTCTGAATGTGAGCTCCTTTTATTGTCTGCATTGTCTGCACAGATCTCTCTCTGCTCCTGCTGATACCTTCTGTTTGGTCTGTGTGATATGCATTTCTCTTTACTGAACTTGAGCTCTTACACAAAGCTCATCTTTGGACATGGATGAAGTTCTTGAGTGGAACTCTGAGGGCAATTTGTAGTTGAGGAGGAGGAGAGAGGAACAGAGAACAGCTAGGTTCAAAAATGGACATTTTGCTGTGTGTATGAACTTTCAGGAGGTGGCCTTTAGGTAATGAGAGGATGAAATATTTTTATATTATAGCAAGAAACGTATTTTCTGAAGGGAGATTTTTGCAAGAACATTGCCTTAGGTACTGGCAAAGCATGAGTTCAAGCTAATTTGGAAGAATTGTTTTTACATCTTTCTTTTTCAACCTATGCAATGTACAGCTGTGCGTGTAGATCACAGCAATCTGACAATTTAGCATGTCTTCCTTGCCTGTCATTGAAAAGGTGCATATGGGAGAGTAGAATGTGTTTTCATTTCTGCAGAGAAGATTATTGGAGATTCTGTAGCTGGCATTGTTATTTCTGAGTCAATACCAAGTTCTGCCTTTTTGCATTCATTTTTAATAACCTTGCCTAGCTGAGCACACTTGAAGACAAAGACTTTATTTTTGTGTGTGCACAAGTGTTTCTGCACTCAGTTCACCTAAGTTTTCATAGCAGTTGAATTGTATGAGCATTTAGTTCTTGTTAATACTCATATTAAGCACGGTGGTATTGTTAGAAAAGTCTACTGCAAAAAAGTTATTCCCTACCAGGGAATGATGTAATCCTGGCATATAGTTTTTATGGTGGCTGCTTAAGGGTTTTGGGAAACATCTATGTTGGTTTCTAGCTCCTGATAATTCTTCAGTCTTAAGATCTCTAGGTGTTTCATTTATCAATTAGGTCAATGATATTTTACAGTATAATGATCAGTGTTTTGCCACTATAAAATGGGGAAGGAGAGGCACAGAGGTCAAATGGGGTTCCTGAGGTCATTGACCAGGTCAGTGCCAGAGCTGGAGGCAGCCTCTCTGGGATCATTGCATCATTAAAAGTACTATTTAATGTAGTGACTAAGTAACTGGATGATGTAGAAACTGCCATGTAACATGTACTATCTTTTATAATTTGAGTGCTTCTCATTGAGTGCAGTTAAAACAGCAAAACAGATACTCTCTAACTTCAGAGAACAAGATGATTATTACAAAAGAATTATTAGTTCCATTGTTTCATAAATTAGTTGATTTAATACATTTCTTAATATGAGCTAGCTCATGTCTACTATGGTATTGCAGTGCAAAAAAATGCTTATAATTTTAATGATGACATGATCTGTAATCTGAATTTCTATTTCAGATGCTGCTCATTTGATGTGGTTTGAAAGGCTCTATGTGTGGCTACAGTGCTTTGAGAAATACATTTTATATCCAGCTATTATACTGAATGCACTCACGATTGATGCTTTCTCAATTAGTAAATACAAGAAGCTTGGTACACAGTAAGTAGATTATAACTCAAAACATGTGATTAGTAGAATATTTGGTTTTAGACTGAAGGTTGAGAAATGGAATTTGTTTTTAAATAAGCCTGTAATCTTGTCACAGTTTGCTTTCATGCGTATTAGTTCAGCATACAATAATAACTGTCTTTGCAGCAAGAAAAATGCAAAACTACCTTACCACATGCTAAGACATGACTCCAGTGAGAGAGAGTGAAATGAAAAGATTAAAGAGCTATATATAGATATATGAACTGTCTAAATGTCAATTAAAAGCAAGAGACACTATACCAGGCTGCAGGTGTTTGATGGGCATACACTCAGTGGGGTAACTAGAATTAATCAGATGAAAATGAGGAATCTAGGCTGGATATCAGGAAACATTTCCTATCTGAGGCTTTTTAACACTATGCTGTAGTTTCCCAAAGGAGTTATCAGAAGCTTCACTGCACAAGTTTTTTAAGGCAAGACTGAATAAAATATTAAACAGTGTAGAATATTGGGTAGGTCTGCATTGAGTGGTTTGAGAAAGGTAAGGATACAAGTTTTGACGAAGTCTGACGTCTCAGATATTAAGCAGAACTGGTGATGCTGATCCATGGTCTCACAGTATGATCCTTGCAGGCAGCCTTTTATGGTAAGTATTTTAGTCTGTGGCTTGCCTACTGCAGATATTCAGCAGGCTTAGTGACTGCAGTATCCCCAGTGAGCAGAGTTTCTGCAGTGTTTTTATCAGAATGACAGTGATGCAGATGATAAAACAAAGAAACAGTCTCGGAATGTTCCAGTAGCAGGAAAAACTGCTAGGAGGTGTGGGGGGAGAGTTCCTCAGTGTTCATAGTAATATAGATTCGTAATTTTAAATATTAGATAGAAGTGCTTTGATGTAAAAATTGCATGTTGATTTAATTCTTTGTCTTTCTTGAGGAGCAACACAGCTTTAGGAAGCACACAACTATAAAGAAAAGGTGGCCCCTGCTTTTAGGGGCTGAAACTTGGACTAGGGCATTGCTCAAATTTTCTGCGTATTTCTCCCAGATAATTACTTTTCCAGAGAGGCTCTCACCAGTCACTCTTTGATAGCCTATTGACCTTTTTCCTTCCTAGGCACTTGGAAGAGGCTATGGCCAAGGTGCTTCATGAGTTTAGATGTATTGTCCAGAGTGAAACTGAGTCCACACTCATTCCTCTGTTTAGTTCTGCAAGGCTGGGAGAATTAAAAGTAATCAAAATGTCATTTGCTACTAGTTAGCAGACGTGACTGAATACATGCACAGAGCAAATACGTAGGGGTTAGGAAGGTGCTATTTTTACATAGTTGTTCCTCCAAGCTAGATTGCACTTAAAAGTATCACCTCCCTCATGTGTTCAGAAGGAATGAGTCAGACCCCCAGAAGTCTTGAGATTAAAGAAAGTAATTACATTTGTCTGCCTCTGATTGTTTGGCCTGTGGGGGAATACCATGGCAGTCCTTTTCTTCCCCATCCCCCTTGTGTCTGTGTGATCATCTTGGATTTAAAACCTGTGTTTTCTCCTTTTTCTTGTAATCGTGGCCTATCCACAAAGCTCCTGGTATCCCTTCTCCTCTGGGACTCCCCTTGGATATGCTTTACCTACAGCAGCCATCTAAATGTCATGCACATAGCATTCATCTTCAGATCCTACCTCTTTCTCAACTCTGTAAGCCCATGAGGGGTCCTGGATTCTTCTTGCTGCTTCCATATATGGTGTTACTTAGGATTGTACTTTCTAGGCTTTAATGCATAAATACCTGATTTCTGTTGCTGAAACATTCCTTATTATTGACCACCCAATGATCAGACGTCATCATGCTGTAAAGAGGGGAAGACATTCTCCCATTGTGTGTCCAAAAGTGTCTGAGGTGGTAATTTTCCATAATTTGATGTTTGGGTTTTTCTCAAATTGAATGTGTTTTTCAAAGATGCATCATCTTGCTTTGGGATTTAAAAGACTGAAGCATTGGCTTCTTGAGGAGGCAGAACATCTCCTTCATAGCCAGGAGTTTGCTTGAGCTTTCTGGACCTTGATGTGCTGGTTATTTATGGGACCCATGCTGACAAGCTGAAATGCCTGCCCCTGTTACCTGCCACAGAGGTGTAGGAAATAAGCCACCCTTTTCATGCTCTCTTTACTTTCTGCTGGGAGTTAAAGCCTCAGGAAATGCATCTTGTGTGGCAGTATTTTTAAAGAGGAGGCATAATTAGCAAATTATTTTCTGTTACCTCTGAGGGCATTATTTTATAGAGTGTAATTTTTTTTGTGAAATTTTCTGCATGTTAACAGTTCCAGTGAGAAAAAAGTCTTCCTTTTGCTCTGTGATCTGTAAGCTTCCATGTGAAAATTCCTCCATGTTGCAAAAATTTTCTTCTTTCTGAGGAATGAGAGATCCAGCTGTTTCACATAGGATGGCTGGGATCACACTGGAATGATTTCTAGTGACTTCAGAATCTATTTAGCTTAGTTGCTAAGTTTTCCATTCGGAAATCTGGGGCAAATTGAAAAACACAGCCTTGACAAGGTGGAAAATAAGGTAAGCTTGGCACTTCATTCCAACAGTGATGTCCCAGTGATCCTTTAGAATGACCTGAACTCAAATAAAGTTGTGTCTGCATTATGGGAGGTACACAATAATGAATCAATGTCACATAAAATAAAATCATCTTGGAAATGTACAGACTTTTGAAGCTTGCTAGAATGACAAAAACCTATTTAGAGGTTTCTGGCCTGTCAAGTATCAGTCATGGCAACAGGTATTCTCCTGGTTCACAGCAAGATGGAGAACCTTCCATGTGCTTTGCAAATACCTGGCTTACTTTGTCACTCATAGATTGAAGTTCCTGCATTTTACAAGACATAAGTGCAACACAGTTTCTTTTCATCTGATGAATTACTATATAGAATATTCAATCTTCTGATCAAGAACAATGGTAAGAATTTCAAGCACTTCACATTTATGTCTGTTTATATCCAGAATTTTGGCAGTGCATAATGAAATTAGAACTACAGTTATAAATTCTGTAATCAACTGAGATTTCTTGTAATAATAAAAAAAGGAGTTCAATTTTTTTTTTTTCAAATTACAGTACTGTATTAATGAAAGTGCCAGGGTATTTCCCAAACCTAACATTTTTTTTAAGAGGTATATAAAAATGTCTGTTCTAGATTGTTGGGTTTTAATAGTTAGTACTACTCTCTTTAGTACATAGTTCATTCTTTATTACAGCTTGCAAGTGTGTGATAATGATAAGGGAAAAACAGAGTTGCACACAGGTAAAATGAATGTGATGATTTCTGATATTAATCCTATGCTCTATTAATAAATAAGTTGTGTAGATTTAGATATACATAGAAATCTAAAATACATCTGATACAGATATTTATATTTAAGAGCTTCATAATTTATTGCCTTATGACTTGAATAGGCTTTTCTCTCTGCCTTTCTTACAGCTGTGACATTATCCTGATAACAGTTGCTGGGATGAAACTCCTCCGATCCTCATTCTGTAATCCTATTAATCAATTTGTTACTTTGAGCTTTACTGTAATCTTCTTCCGATTTGACTACAGAGACATTTCAGAAAATTTCTTGCTGGATTTCTTCATGATGTCCATTGTGTTTCATAAGGCAAGTTTTATAGCTCCTGTAATTTCTTTGGCAAATATATCTCCTCAATGTTACTGTGCTGATCAATATGTGTTAGAATTCTTTGGAAGTAATGAATGCATATATAGACACAGATTGTTGGTACTATAGAGGAAGAAATCTGCTAGAATGAAAACAAGGGTTTGCAATGTGTTTCATTTACTTTTTGCTCACATGTTTCTATATAAAGTTCAGAGTTGTTGTTTTCAAGAGGAGAATCCTCAATGAGTTGGAAAGAGCCTCTTGGGTCATTAGTGCAGGACTGCCCTCCAGATCAATTGCCTGGTGTTTTTATCTAGGTTTCCTTTGAATGCCTCTAGTGGTTGACTCAACAACTTCCTTTGGGAAATTATTCCATTATCTAATCATCCTCACGATAATAAGTGTTTTCCTAATGTCAGCTTAACATTTTTCTTTTCCTATTTTCAGTCTGTTATCCTTGTGATGCTGCCCTTAACCTTAACCTCAGAGTGGGTTCCTCTCTGTTACATTATTAACTCTTGAAGTGTGCTCTCCTTGAATTTACTTAAGAAAAAAGCCCTTTCTGCATGAGTCAGAGCAGATCTTGGTTCAGAATCTATGCTGTTTCACTGAAACAAGCAGGTTTAACTGATACCTTGGTAAAACATGAGAAAACATTGAAGACTTGAAAGTATTCATCCCAGGGTAGCTCTGGTGAGGTGTTTGTGTTGTTGTTTGGATTTTGGTGTGGTGTGGTGTGGTGGTTTTTTGGTGTTTTTTTTTTGTTGGTTGGTTGGTTGGGTTTTTTGTCAGTCTTGTTTGCTTGGTTTCTTTTTCTAAAATATTCTTACTATATGTGTGAGTATGACCCAGTTAGCATCAATTAATTTCTGAGAGGAGAAAGACATGTTTCTTATTGATTGCTACATGTGCTGTGGAGATATTTAGCCCTTCCACACAAGGAGCATCAGTGTATACTGCTGTCCATGCCCACCTGGAAGTTTCTGGCTTCTTAAAGAGAGGTCCAGGTCATTGGTGTTACTTTGGGAGTTCCCAGTCAGGGAAAGTGTGAAGGAGAAATAAAATGATTTTCCTTGTTTATTTCTGTGCTGCTGTAAGGGAGGAGGAGAAAGGATGAAGCACAACTTGGTGAGGGAACTTGAGCTCATTCTTTTCATTGAACTCTTGGACCACATTTCAGTAGGAGCTTCACCTGCTTCAAGCCTCCAACCCTCTGACCTGCTGTTCTGTGTTCTCTCTGATAGGGTGAGGAGGGAAGGGTGGGGAAGGGAGAGCAGAAGAAAAGGAGTAGAAGAGATTATACAAATCTCTATTTTAAGAAGAATCCCTTCCCTGTGATCCTAAATAGGGTTTAGAGTTAGGGTAATTTTATAAAGCTTCTTACCTTGGTGTGAAAGATAACCAGTGAAAGTGATGCAGACTTTGCTAGCGTTGTGTGAGTTTTCAGTATTTGTTCCATTAAGGAGTGAATTTCTGTCTCCAGAGAAGTTTGTCAGTGATGTGCATCAGTGGGCATCCCATGTGAGGATAATGGCTTAC
>JAOXXN010000446.1:44038238-44049974 GCA_026770055.1 Myrmophylax atrothorax | reverse complement strand
AATGTGAGTATCAGAAGAAAAATCACATCTTTATTTTTTCCTTTTAGATTAATGAAAACGGTTACAGCAATATTCCTGAGTGTCTTCCTTTAGTTCACTAAAGCCAGATAAATTTCTGAGGCCTAAAACGTCCATTTTTGCCTTTTATAAATTTAGAATATCTCTACAGGATCAAAAAATTAGCATACAAGAATTGAAAGTCTCACTATTTGTTAACTCTTGTGAAAATGTTGACCTTGTGAGCATATCATAAAATAATGCTGTGGATTATTGCATGCTTATGTAAGAAACAGGTGTAAAGTCTTTTCAATGTTTTTTTTTAGAGAGTTGCTTGGGTAGTTTCACAGTAGAAAGATTAGTGTTAGCGGTTAGAATCAGGGAACAAAGGATACTTAACCAATTTGAGCAGAGATGTTTGCTAGAATAACTACTGCTCTACTAGACTGAAAGCTTATGCCAAAGACATGTTTTGAAAATGTAGTTTTAGCATTGATCTGCCATCTTTGTATCTAATAATATCTGAAATTTTGCAGGTCATTAGTTCAGCAAGTGGAATTGTCTTTGTTCCATTGAAAAAAGTTGAAGTTGAATGGTTGAATTATTAATATAACAAAAGAACACGCACAGTTGCACAATGATCATTAGAGCCAATATGAAAAATAGCATGGCAGATGATAGCAATTAAATTCCTTTTAATTTCGAATCGTAAAGGGCATAAGTTTTCTTTACCCTAATTAAGGTTTGAGCTTTAATTAGCTCAGTATTGTGAAACCTCAGAAAAGGATATGATCACTTGAGGATAAAGATGATGTGTGTTTATTTCATAGTATAGGCCCTAAGCAAGCTGCATCCACCTTTGTTCCTAAAAGCTTTATGGGTCTTCACACATTCTGTTTGTAGTTCGGTCATTTTTATGTTTACAACTATTTTTAAAAATAAAATCTGAAGTAGTCTCTATTACCATCACCTATGCAGAATTTTTATTACACAGTCGTGACTGATTTCTGCTTGCACATTGAAAATGGCCGTTTACAACCCTCTGAATTAGGGAACACTAGAAGTGCTGTGCCTTAATCATAGTGATGGTAATTTTTAAGCAAGATTACTCCCCAAAAATATTTACATGCTTTCAAAGCACAGTGGTAATTTTTTTTTAATTCTGCCAGGCACTGAGGAAGAAAGTGTCTAAATTCAACATTCACAACTGCACTGGTGACTCGACGCAGATTATATGGAATAAAACTTTGCTAATAATGTTGGGTAGTGTATTTCTGTATATCTCACTGATTTTGCTTCCCTTGTTCTCCCCCTTGTGATGTTGATTTAGTGTAATTTAGTAAAGTCAGAAGCTCCAAACGAGCATGTTGCTCCCTGAACAAGTTGGAACACGGAAGTCCAAGTTGCTACTTGCAGATTTTTATCTCTTGTCTGCAAATAGCCAAGACACCCACACTGAGATAACACAGAGAACAAGAAAGTCTATTCAATTCTGTTCCAAAGGATTTCTTTAATTACCTTGGATTTTTTTTTTCTTTTTAACATCTAGGACTTAGTAATGTGACACAGTTAATTCACTTCTATATTAAAAATGGTTAGCTGTTTACAGTTTGACAAGTTGCAGAATGTGGAAACGCTAAAAGTTGATTAGGCATATGCAGAGTGTGCTGTTTTGTCTTTCAAATTGCCTTGGGAAGGGATGAAGATAAACATTTAGGAAAGACTTCCTTATTTGTTTTCGAAAATGTTTGCAGCTTTCAATTGAAGTGGAACAAGATTTCTCCATCTTTCTTACACTTAGATAAGACTTTCCACATAGTCAGCCCAGATTGTGTACTTGGCTACAGCCTGGGATTCTGCTGTCCAAAACTCCTGTTGTCTATAATCTTTAAATCAAAGCTGAATGGCCTTTTAAAAATATGTGTTTGCTCATTCAGAAATTGTGGGTGGAATGCTCTGATGTATGTTTTACAGGAAGTCAAACCAGATAATCAAGACAGTCTTAGTCTACGTGACTCTGTGTAGACTTTTCAAATGAGCCTGTTACTCTCCCTAGACTTTTTAGGAGATAATGTCACTGCAAAGGTTAATAAGAATGTTCATATTAGGTGATAATGGAAACCTACAAAACCCAGGATATATTTTTCTAGGCATAACAAAAATGGAAAATATAATAGGACTTAGGAGATTTCTTACTAGACTTCTGACAGTAGGAAGAACCTCAGACTTTTTCTGTGACAGGGTAAAAGTGGAAGTTTTAACCAGTTTGAATAAACTATGCAGGAGCAATGAAAAGATGGACCTTTCTTGCATCCTTTTGCTGTCTACTGACAATATTTAAGTGAGAAAAAACTCTTAAAGCACACAAATCTTAAAAGAGGAAGAGCATAGGTATGGGAAGGTGCATATTATAGCCCATCCAGTCCATTTTTCTTCAGTGTGATAAAAACAAAAAAGCAACAAAAAAGTAAAATAGGAATATACCCAGCACTGCTGTCCTTGGCAGATGTGTGAGATGCTTTCAAAGGATGTCTGAAAGAACAACTGTTCAAGTCAAGAATGAACCGGTATTGTTAAGTGTGAAGTAGAAATGAATGCAAATCATTCAACAGCAGGTGTATCAGTTTGGAACTGGCTGAATGTTAACAAAGATGCTCAGGGCAAGACTTATCCCCAGCTCTTCTGCTGTGCTCTGTTAAAGATGTGATCTTCCATTTCATCCAGTGCCACAGGCATCCTCTAAATTTTGCTGGTGGAGAGGGGTCATAGTATCTATCTCCCTGAACCGCTTTTGGAATCTCAAATGTTGAGCTGAAGGAGCAAAGACAGCAAAACAGCTTGGTAGTGTGAATGTGCATGCTTATGACTGTAGTCTGCTTGTGGTTACTACAAAAGACTGGTGGGAGATTTTTACCGGTCTCTTCACTACTGGGAGCAACCAGCAGCATGCTGGAGATTGCTGTGTGCCAAACTGCTAAACTGGCTCTTTTACCAGCAACTCTTTCATCTGTAGAGCACAACTGAGAAATGATACCTGTACTTTAGAATATGGATTATTGACAAATTTTGCACCTTCCTTAAAGCCCTAAAGAGCAAGTCATCCTTAGTTTGCACTCGTGCAGTACATGGATCTTCATGGGACTGGTAAGACCCACTGCCATTAACCCTCTAATGTATAGGACTGGACTACAACTTCTTATTCCTTTCAGTATCTTATATGTTACTGTCAGGCAGTTTAATGGCCTCTTAATTTGTGTGTGTGTGTGAACTAATTAGCAATACAAAAATACAAAATCACCTTATATTTTCTTATCGTCAAGTCCTCTGAGGATTCTGAATTTGTCTTCATGAATAAGGCAAAATAATCAAAGAAGCAGAGCTTGTTAAATTTGCCTTCATTAACACTGAATTCATTTGCCTAAGTACTCTTACTCCTGCTGAGCTCACTTAAGTATGCAATTTCCCTGTCTGATATTTTTTCTTCTCTCACAGAATACATTTTCCAGCTAATAAGGAATCCACATTTTTATATAAGATTTTTTCCCTTTCCATATACTTCTTTCTGCCATAGTATCCAAGGCCACATATTTATGAAAGATGATCTTTATGTCAAAGTAGATGCAGCTAAGGCAGCCAGTTTTTAACAACCTGAGAGACCTGGGCTTAACTTTCAGATCCACAATACAATCCCTTGGACAGGAAAGAAATTATGCATGTCATCTTGTTTTCCTTTTTTTTATGAGAAAGTGTTGCCAAGTGCATTGGCCTTCTTGGTGCTTTGTTGAAGTCAAGTAATTAACCTCTTGGATCTTTTTATTGCCTTTGTGACAATAAAACTCTTGGTTAGTTGGCATGTCCCGTTGATTTAGGTGCTACTTGTAAGTCAAAAGGCTCACTCTTTTCCCGTTCCCTTCAGATTTTTCATCTGTCTCTAAATCTGATATTTCACTTCAAAGCTTCTGGAACTAAGTTGTTAATTCATATTTTAATGCGTTCCTTGCCATTTGTGCATACTGAAATCCAATGTCTTAATCATCTGTACCCTCTTTGCTCACAGCTGTTTCCTCAGCTTTTGATACCTGGCATATAAATCCTTTTAAGACCCTTTCTGCTGAGTAAAATACCAAAGGCTACATCTGATATTTGACAGGATAATCCCAGTGGTATTTTCCATAGACTCCTTAACTCTCTTGGGCACTGTACAGTTTGTGTTTCCTTTTAATATTGGAGGAATGGTTTAATTGATTTTTCATTCAGCCTTCCATCACTGACCTCTTTGTCAGACGTAATTCCTTACACTATTCCCAATATTTTTTTCTTTAGAGTGGGACAAATATACTCAGGGGTGCAGAGAGATGTACACCTACTTACTGAATCAGTCTGGCTCTGAACACACTGAAGACTACGTTCATGTGCATTCGTGCTGATGAAGGTGTGTTCTTGTATCTGTTGATGTGGGCATTGAAAGAGAAATATTGAACACTTCAGTGCACAACTTTGTGTTCTTTCTTATGTCCACTTTTAGCACAGAATCAGAGGGGCCTGGGTTAGAAGGGACCTTACAGATTGCCTAGTTCCAATTCCCCTGCCATAGGCACTAGACCAGGTTGCTCAGAGTTCATCCATCCTGGCCTTGAACACTGCCAGGGATGAGGCATCCACAGCTTCTCTAGGCAAGCAGTTCCAGTAACTCACCAGCCTCATAATGAAGAATTTCTCCCTAATACCTCATCTAAATCTCTTTTAATAAAAAAAATGTTCTCCCTTATCCTGTCACTTCATATCCTTGTAAAAAGCCCCTCTCTCCAGCTCTCTTGTGGGCCTCCTTTAGGTATTGAAAGGCTGCTTTAAGGTCTCCTTGGAGTTTTCTCTTTATCAGGTTGAACAACCTGAACATTCTTACCCTGTCTTCATAGGAGAGGTGCTCCATCCTTCTGATCACCATTGTCTGGACTACTCAAACAGTCTACTCATGTCTGTCTTGTGCTGGGGCCCCAGGGCAGAGCAGAGGGGCAGAATCACCTGCCTTGACCTGGCCATACTGCTTTTGATGCAGCCCAGGATACAATTGGCTTTCTGGGCTGTGAGGGCCCATTGCTGGGTCATGTCCAGCCTCTCACCCTGCAACATCCCAAAGTCTTTCTCCTCAGGGCTGCTCTGTCCATTCTTTGAGGAGCCTGTGTTTGTGCTTGGACTTGCCTCAGCCCAGGGGCAGGACCTTGCACTTGGCCTTGTTGCACTTCATGAGGTTTGCACAGGCCCAATCCTTTAGTAAAGGAAATTTCTGGGAAGATACAGTGTTGGCAGAAGCCATGCCTATGAAGGCTTCACTGGAAAGTCTGGATCAGTGCAGCTGATGAGTGCTCTCCCAGCTGCACTGATTGATTTTCCTTGTCTGGTCCTCTGCATATTAAGCTGATGAGCTCTGATCTTGTCCTTTTTGCCCACCTTGGGATACATGGAAGTCAGATTTTTACAGTGCCACAGGCTTCTTCCCTGGGCTCTTGATATCAGCTGACAATGTAGGAGGAAGGAGCATTTGCCATGAACAGACGCAGGGCTGTTAGGTCTTATGGTCATCTTATTGTCATAATCCTCATCATACTTGCATCTGGTTAACATTTAACTTCAATTGTAAGGTTCCAAGGCTTGTTACTCAAACTGCTTAAAACATGCCTGTTTTGTACACTGTTGATATTAAGTGCTGAACACTGTGTTTCAGGAATATATTCCCTCCTCCAAGGTTTGATATCATAGCCTTGGACTGATTATATTTTGATCCTCTTGTATGTATTGCATTAGACAATGATTTTGAAAACCACAATGTAAAGTCTTCAAATGTCTGTAAGCATATGCAAATAAAGACAGCCTGGAAAGTCTTCATGGTAGATTCAAACACAGTGCTGTTCAAATGCAGAAATAGAATGTCACAATTCCTTAACACATAAGCATTAAAAACCTTTAGTATTCCAGTAAATCTTGTTTTGTAGGATTTCATAGGTGAAGTTTGTTTTAAATAAATACTAAGTAAGTACTAAATAAAAACCTGAAAGTCAATGATTTGCAGAGCAAAGCCATGAACAAGAATAAAATTATTCCACCTAAGTTTAATTTCATATCCAAAAACATATACATGCTCACAACTTTTCGCTCTTGATGTATCTTAATTTTATAGACATACAAAAACCCCCAACAAACAAACGAAGAACTCAGTAGATATTAGAATTTAATTCTAAGAGTTGGAGTTACCAACTGACCAGGATTAGCTTAACATGAAAAACTAAATACTCCTCTCAGGGTCTGAGTTCACATTTGTCACAAGTTCTCAGGGTCTAGAGACAAATGTAAAGAAATACCAGTTCAAATGGGAAATAATTGCTTTCTGCACTTAACTTTTTTAATCTCTTGATTTTATGTTGCATATAGAGCATATAGCTGTATGTATATGACAGTTATTTTTGTTTAAAAACAATATGTATATACAGGGTTTTTTAAAATACAGCAGAATTCAAACTTAGCAAGAAAATGTTAATGTTTTTGCATTATTTAGTCCCAGTATTGCCAAGAAGTCTGCCCACACAGAGTCCCAACAGATGCTAAACATATAGAAAGTCTGCCAAAAGCTGAAAGCATTGCGTAGTCTTCATCTCACTTTGTGTCATTTAAATTCAAGTGTTAATCTCTGCCTAGTTTATTATAATCTGCCAAACTGAGAAAAGGAGATCCCATTGTAGTGATGATCCGGACTCCCGAAATCTCTTATTTTTTTCGTGTTTGTTAACTGATTTCCACTGACTTCTAGTTTGTAATGTTACTTAATTTTGGTTAAGTAAAATAACCAGATTTAAAGGAAATCCTGAAAGGAGAAGTCTTTGCCTTTGCTTTGTTTATATATATATAGTATACTAGCTGATGTGCCAGAAGTCTGTAGAGGCTTCAGAGCTCATGGAAGACTTAAGGATGATTGAGGTAAAATGTGTGTCCACATAAAATAAATATGGAAGACTGATGCATGTTCTCCACTTTCACTTGACAGTAGTGAAAATGTGCTGGTTTAAATTCACTGAACATACTGATAATTTAAACTCTTTATCAAAGACTTTAAAAACTCTTTATTGTGCAAAACTGTCACATGAATAAAGATATCTAGGAATATTAGAACTTCTATGTCCCCTAAATAATATATTACATGTAATATTTCTGCTTAGTGAACTGTGGAAAACATTGATGATCCAATAAAGCTTAATGCAAACATTATTTTATAAATCATTCTAAACTGGGATGCAGAAGTCTTAAATTAAATTTAATATTTTATACTTGTTTAAGGAAATGGTTATAAAGAGAAGGTTAAAATTCAGCACAGATTTTTTTTTCCACTTTGTATGGGAAGGTTCCCTCTTTGTATCTAGCACTGTTACAAAATATACCTCACACCCTCATTCGAATAAAACTCTACTGAAGATAAATTTTGCGTGTCGCAGAAGGGTTGGGGTGTCCCATCAGGTTCCATGGAAGTGGTTTGGATTTTTCTCTATTTTGATTCAATGTACCCCTATTAATCCTTCATAATTTAGAGTGTCTTAGTTTCTTGATGCTTTCTCACAGGACTCAGGGCCAGTGACTCCTGAAACCTTACCAGTGAAGGCCAAGGCAGAGAAGGCACTGAGTGCCTTGGCCTTCCCCACGCCCTTTGTCACCACATCAGTGGGTCCATGTGGGTTTTTTGCAGTCTGTGTGTTATAATCAATGTAACTGTACATGTTCCTTCTTGCTGCCTTTTACTTTCCTCACCAGATTCTGCTCCAGATGGCTTTCCTATCTCTTTCTACTTAATTCTATATTGTTTCTGATGATTTAAAATAGATGCCTGTGCCTTCAGATTACTGAAGTCTGAAATGCAGTTAGTTGTAGTTGAAATGACTACATGTAGAGAATGGCTGTTTCTGAGGACAAACATCCCCTATTTACCAAGGCAATTTTTAGCAGCTTCAGTTTCTTTCTGTGAGAAAAACTTTGTGATTCCTTGGGGTTCCTGTATTAGATATAGGAGAAAGCATATTGTAAACTGGATAAAACTGATAAGGAGAAATGTTTTTTCAGATGGTTCTAGCAAAATGAAGAAGAGAAGATGTAAAGCCAAGTCCCCCTTTCCTAAATCTCAGTGTTATAGTTGCTAGATGACATCACCTTTAGCAATTTTAGTTGTAATATATATATATATAAAATGCTAATGGCAAGTTACTGCAAAGGTGTTTTGCAGAACATGCCCTGGAAGCAGGAATTTGAGAGGTAATAAAGGCACTTGACAACTCTTAGTGCACGCGCTAGCTTGAAAATCACACATTTCCAGGCTTTTAAGTGTAGTGTTGTAAGGCTTTCAAAAACTAAGAGAGGTTCACAAAAGCGTTCTTCTTGTGTTCATGCTCTTGTGAATGGAAATGAGCTCCTTTGCCTGTCTTTTAGAAGTGTTAGCAGAAGGCAAGTGTTGAAAGAAACAACAGCAAGTTCAAGCAGTGGTGAATGCAGAAGTAGCAGGACTTGTTAGATGAAACAGAACTTGTGCTCCATGGCCTGTTTTGCAAGAATGTATAAATATTAAAGAATGCTTAAAATGATGTAATGGAACAAGTAGCCAGGAGAGTGTCCTCCTGGATTTGGTTTCCTAGCAAATGCAAAACCTGAGTTTTATTTGAGGTTTGAAAACCTTTTGATGAACTCTGTGCTTTGAGCACAGCTGGGGTGATTTATGGCTTTGTGATTTCAATCTGTGACAGGCAGAAGTTCACTGGGCTATGCTGCAGTTTTGAATTTTTGAGGTTTCAAATGCAAGTCATTAGCTTTTTCCAGCCCTTCACTTAAATCTTTTAGCAGATACAATTTTTCTTCCAGCTGTTCATTGAGACATTTCAGATAAATAAAAATGAAGCAAAACAAAGCAACACCACAACCTACTAAATGCAGTTCAAACAAATAAATGTCAGTTCTAGTTTCAGTTCAGTTTTACTTACCTACTTCAATGCTGTAGTTTTCAAGTCATATATAGTATTTATGAGAGAAAACAAAATTAGTGAGATATGAGTTTCTCAAGCTAAGTAGGGGTAACCAGGCTGTGCCTTGAAGGGATCATAGCAGCTTGTTTCTATCACGGCTTTTCTTGTTTTCAGTAGTATATCTGTGCAAAGTTAATATAATCTATATTTTGCATATTGCTGCTAATTTCAGTCACACCAAAGCAAAGGAAGAGTTTGGAGCTCTTCTTGCATCTCAGCTGGAAGGTTTATTAGTTGTAGCTGGAGATAGCATGGCACTGGTTACAACTGGAGTTAGCAGCTGTTTCTCTGATAGTTTGGTAGCACAAAGACCAAAACATGTCAATGCTATTAGTCACTCTTACTTCCCTCACAATTAATTTGCAATTATTTACGACAGTTCATGGACAAGCTCAGTGAAGCACCTTGTTATGTGCATCTGTCCGTACAGATGACCAAGTGTTACTCTGGGGGTCATAACTTAAGAGCAGATGAAATGAGATGGCCAGGGAAGGTGCATCCTCTCTGACTGCCAGTATGCTAGTACATGAAGTGTGCCTAGAACCATGCTCTGTCCCTGAGGCCAGCTATCATGGGGAACTTTTGTCTGTGCTAATGAACTCTCAAAGTCTGTACTCAAGGTGGGGGTATGGAATGGCCACCTGGAAATGGACCATGGAGGTTTTCATTTGAGAAGGATTCCTGGGGCTTGTTGGAAGAGTGCTAGTTGGTCCCGACCAAAACCTTCCCAGCCACCTTTCTAACAATTTAAAAGCACGCACAATACTCTTGGTGACATTTCCTGGCAGGATTTTAATGTCCAAGTATTGATACAGTCTCCGTGTTTTCATTTCCTGGCAGCATTTTAATGTCCAAGTATTGATACAGTCTCCGTGTTTTTCAGGATGTTGGCAACATCTTGTTTTTCACTAACTCAAATAAAAAATTACTCTAAGAAATTCAATGTGTATTTGCTATATGAGCATGAAATATTGCTTATTCTCCTGTTTCACTGTCAGCTGTAAGTGTGTTGGACACTAATGTCTGTCGATGGCCAAATCTTTCCTGATGGTTTGTCAGGACCCCACTCTGCAATATGAATCTGATGGCCTGATGCAAATGAGACATAAGATCTGTTTTGGCCTGATGCCAAAAGAAATGGCAGAGGAAAAAACATATTCCAGGGAATAAGTACACATCATTCTTGAATCAGAATGCTTGCAGCACCAAGCATATTTACCAAAAGCAAAAGTAAATTCATTGGGGTTTTCAGATTGCACTGCACAACAAGAAAAGCTCATATTTATGCAATGTTTTTATGGTACAATGGTCTTGAAAATGCAGCTACAATTCATAAATGATGACATGCATATGCTTACATCGTATGCATTTTCTTCTCCCGTTGAGTCAACAAGTAAGAATGTTGAGTTCTTGAGAAGTACGTCTGATTTCCATGTGCAGAGCCACTCATGTCACACATTGAACTTTCTGTGTTCACTACACCCTGTTTCTCCTGGCGTCTCCTCTTCTGTAACCTTTTGACTTGTGGTGATACATATTCAGTGAATATCAGAACCTGTTTTCCCACTTTCTAGTTAAAGCAGACATGTTTTTGAAAGGTAATCTGGGAATTAGTATGGTGGTTCAAAACATACCTCATTGCATGTTTGAATTTTGAATAAAAAATATACTTTTATGCCTTACTAAAGTAGGACCTATATGCCCATGGAGGCATATAATATAATGCAATATAATTTATCTCATGTTTGTTTGAGGGCACTGGTTCTAAAGTGTCTCTTTCAGATACTAGTTTTGAAACCGTAAAAAGTTGCAAGCCTTAAAAGTTACCCTGTTTTTCTTTCTTCCTTTTTTCAGCTGTGGGACCTGCTGCAGAAGTTGCAGTTCATCATGACATACATTGCTCCCTGGCAGATTGCCTGGGGATCATCGTTCCATGTTTTTGCTCAGCTCTTTGCAATACCTCATATCCTTTATAAATTTGTGTTTCTGTATTCTTAAATGCCTCTTCATGTATGTAATTTATTTACAGTGCTTGAACAAGGTGCAAAATTTCTAGATAACCTATTTTACTTATTTTTAAATGTGAAAATGGTTGGAATACCTTTTGAGAAACACAGTTTTCTTTTTTTTTTTTTTGGCTGCATGGGATCTGAAACTGGTAAACTGAACTCTGACTTAAACTGCTGTGTTTATGCCTGTTCACTTTCCACTCAGCCACATTCTGCAGATCACTTAATTCTCCAGCCCTCAGTGCTGACGTTTGTTGTACCCAGAGAGAAATGTGCTGGTCATCTTGTGAAGTGCTGGACTTACGGCTGACTGAGCTCTCAAATATTGGTTCTTTTTTTAGTTGGTTCTATTTGGTGTCTCAGATACAAATTCATTTCAGTGAGCCAATTTCTACTGCAACTGTCTTGATTTTTTTAAATTTTATTTCAGAAGTAGATGGATTTTAACATTTTAATGTATTTTTTTCATTGAGTTGCTGAGAAGCATTCTCCTTTTTAACATTTCCACTCTGTTCTATGAGTAATGATAAACATTCATTCATCAACACCAAAAAAGTCCTTCAGAAACAGTCTGTTTTGGTGCCTGTTACAGGGCCATGAACGGGCGGTCCCATGGTGTAATGGAGAGCACTCCGGACTCCGAATCCCAAGGTTGTGAGTTCGAGTCTCAGTGGGACCGT
>JAOXXN010000446.1:43963098-44038138 GCA_026770055.1 Myrmophylax atrothorax | reverse complement strand
CGAAGGGCACACCCACGTGGGGGAGAGTCCTTCCCAAATCTTCGTTAGCGAAGTTTGGCCATACATACATACATACAGGGCCATGAATATTGAGTTTGTGGATATGGGGAGTAAAACACAGAGTTCAGTGACCCCCAAATGTCTTTAGGGTTAAAAAATATATATTGAATTTTTGAACAGAAATTATTCAGTTTAAAGTCAAATTTGATTAGCAACTTGACTGAATACAAAAAACCCTAAAATAAAACATTTTAACTGAACAAATTCAACTTTATTGACATCTAAGGCATTATCAGATACTAACTTTTAATTTGTTCCTTCCCTCCTAACCAAAGTTGGGGAAGAAGAGTTGACAAAGTGGTTTTAGTTCAGACCTACTGAAGAGGTTATTTTGTACTGTTTATTAGATATACACACTTAAGTCTTTGTCCCTTTCATCCCCCAGGGTTGATTTTTTTTTCTCGAGTGATTTCTTCCCTCTGCTCTTTGCTATGAAACATATCCAATGTTGAGTAACAATGCTTATGTTTCTAGATAGGAAGAATAAAGAATAAGAGCCTTGGACAGAGTGAAGTGCACACAGAGTAACTCCCAGAGGGAAAGCTTTAGATTTTCTACTTATGGAAGAAAAGCATTATAAAAGCAGTGATCTGTCTGAGAGTTCTTGGTGATTTGTAGCAAATCATTACAGAATTTCACAACAAAAAAACATTTTCATCTCTGTTGTAGGTGTGAATTGCAGGAGAAGTGTATATGAAGTTATTTAGCAAAACATTTGAGAGCTAAGATGATATTTCAACAAGTTTCCCTTTGGTCACAAATATTTTGTGCAGTAATAGCTTTGCTCTTGAAAAAAGTACCAATCAGGTTTTGCAAAATGGAAAGTAGTTAAACCAGGGTTTAGTTTGTTTACAAAGTTATTGCTAAAGTGATCTAGCCTAGCTTTCTAGTATTTACAGTATGCTTTGTAAATGCAAATCTGTCTTCCAAGACAGTGTTGCAATTAAGATACTGGTTAAATGCTGAAGTTACTATTCCCACAACAACAATAACTCTGCCTCTTTGCACGTATTTTTATTTGTTGTTATCATAACCCTGCAAACAGTATTGATGAGTGCATGTTCCAGTTTGCAGAGGCACTAAGCCTGCCATTTCTTTGCAGAGTTAATTATTTGTGGCTCTTAATTGCTTCAAGCACATCTGCAAACAGGATGTAAATTTGTAAATTTTGAAGTGCCTCGGTGAGCTTTTGCCGTGGAGCTCAGTGATAGGAGTATTTCGGTGTGCCTTAATGTGTGTGATTCCAGCGTGCAGGGCCTGAAGGGCAACATGGGTGGAGCTTTGTCTGGTGGAGGTTGTGGAGTCTCCACCATTAGACATCTTCAAGAATTTAGATGAATATCTATGAGAAGTCATATATAGGGTTAGCTGATCCTGCTTGTATCTGCTAGATGGACTATATGATCCTCAAAATCCCTCTTAATCCCAAAAGACCAGGAATGGGAATGGGCTTCTGGGGTGAGGAGCGATCTGTGACTTCACTGTCCAGTGTTTCAGTGGTAAGATGAGGTTATGCATTTATAAATATCAGCACACTGAGAAAGTCAGTGTAGTTTGTAGTTCAAAGGAGGATTTTATCTAATTAATGAACAGTGAAATGGGAATAAAGAAAACAACGAAAAAAGGAGTTTGTAGTTGAGATTATGCTGCTTAGGAGAGTTTTTGCTTTGGTTGTTTCAGGGTTACATCTCTAACATCAAAAAATGTGATACTCGATTTTCTCATCCTCTAGGTGATGTGTGTGCCTGAAAGGGACCTACAATAATTGCAAGTAAAAATGTGGATTGTGAGAAATAGAGGATTTGGGTAGGCCTGACCGCACAGCTTTGAGTTAAAAGAAAGGAATGGAAGATTTTGAAAATGTCAGTCTTTCAGTTACTTGTTTTGAAGCTAGTTTGAATTTAAACAGATTTTTAAACTACAAGAATTAATGCTTAATTACAATGTTTTATTTTATGTTGAAGAGTGTTTGGGTTTCTTTGTTCTCAAAATTTGATTTTGGCACCTTAAAAAGAAAGTCCATTATTCACAAAGAAGCAAGTTCTGCTTTTACATGGTGTAGCCTAACAAAGATGGTACATGGGGAACCTGGCTTGGGACAGAAAGAAAGTGTAAGAAAGTATGCCTGTAAGTTTTTGACGCTTCTTTTCTATTTTTTTACTTAGATATAATTAAAGCATTGCTATTAAAAAAAAATAGATTACATAATAAAAATGAGTTGGATACCCTCAAATTACAAAATCCCTGATGACAGATAATTGCCCACTGCACATGTCACCTATACATATGGGAGTCAGGCTGTTACTTGCTCTCATGGCACACTGACAGATATGAAACAGTTACTTAAAATCACTCTTCACAGGTCAAATGGAAAATGTCTTCCATCATCCGTTTAGTAGAGTATTATGTCTTTTAGGAATAAAAAACCTGGTGCTACTGATTATGTCTTAGACACAAACAGTTCGCAGTAGAGTGCAAAATTTCTTAACTCACGATGGTGGAAATTTTTCAATCAATCATGATATTAGAACCCACTTAAAAAAACCTGATTTGCTGTCCTTATCTGTCCTGTTTGTTCTCTTTTCCTTTCTTCAGCTCCCATGCCTCCTTCCCTTATCTGACACTTATAAATACTTGTTCAACTTTCACAGCCAGTGCTTGGTTATGACTACAGTGTAATGTGACAGTTTAACTTTTTGATGCGCTTTCTTTCTGCTCTGTGCTCTGTCACTTTTTAAAACTTTAGATTCTGAGGGCAGCTCATTTTTCAAACTCTAATGCACGAAGACACCATTCCAGACCACTGTCTTTTAGTTAAGTCTGAGGGATTTGAGAGGCATCTTTTGGCAAACATTTGGTTTTAGACTTTGCAAATGGCTTTGAAAGCATGGCTAGCTAGCCTTTTTATGGAAATGTTGTACCAAGAATTATGCTAAATGTGTTAAAATGTTTTTTTGTGAAGTCTCAGAGTCTGTGGGACACACATACAGTTTATTGCTATAAGAGGGTAAGCTAAAGGACTGGTTATTGGTTGATTTGACCTGCAATTTAGATTGAGATGTGCTTGATCACTATATCTTGATAGTGGCTTCTGCGTTCATGGCTTCTTTACTTTGGACCTTCCTCCTAAGAGAGGTGTAAGGAAGGACAACTAGTCTCTTATGCCAACTTGGAAGTATTTTTCCTTAAATTTCATGGATGTGGTATGAAATAATGAGGAATTTAAGCCTAAAATTTTATTCACTTGCATTTATTTAATCATGTTTCTCTTAATTTGCATCCTTTTCAGTATCCTTATCCATCTCCTAACTTGTTTTCCAGAAGTCTGAAATACGACTTCACATTTAAAGTAAGCTATGGATTCAGGCATTCATTATGAGGTTTGTGTGTGATACTTACTCTTCCCCTGTCCTCACCACCTCATTTCATATATATTTCACAAAGTATGAAATGCTGAGCATTTTTACCCTTTGGTCAGCATAGGATATTGAGTTGTCAGTAAGAATTAACATGAAAGCATGACTTTAAACCAGCAGGTTGGATTATAGAGGTGTAGTTTCTCCACATGCTACGTCATTCCAAAACAAACAGAACCTCAAAGAGTGGAACATTGGACCCAGTGAAAGCAAGACTCCAGTGCAGAGAATGAAGAATTTCCAAGAAAATTATTTTTTGGTTTTGTGTGTGTGTGTGTTTTAAACTCTGTGTCAGACTTGGGAAAGACACTCCTGTGTTATAGAAGATACACTAGGAAGCTGGAAAAGGGCACTTAACTGTGCTGCCTGTGCTCAGGATCTGTCCTGGGGCAGAGATTAGACAGGGGCACTCTGACAATAATGTGCTCTGTTCAGAGATGTCGCCTCTGTTACAACTGTGTAGCACTGAAGAGCCACAGATTACATGCTGGTAATAGGTAATTTGGCATTGCCTGCCTTCCTTTCTTTTACCCAACATCTCTTCGGTAAAATAAACAACAACAGCAAAAAAAGTAGTTCTAAGTGCTGTCTCAATGTTTTAAAGTATAGTGAAATCATTTGTGTTACCTTAACTTGCAATTTTCAGACTCTGCTATGCTCTTTTTTCAAACTCTGGCCACTTCAGTCTTTTCTACACCACTGAGTCCATTTCTGGGCAGTGTCATCTTTATCGCATCATATGCAAGACCGATCAAGTTCTGGGAGAAAAATTACAAGTAAGATTTGAAAATTTTCTACGCTTGTTATTTGTAAACATTAGTTTAATTTCTGGAGGTATTTTTCTTTCAGAAGATAATCCTGAAATTGTTTTAGGGCATAACAGGTTAATCTTTGAATCTTGATTCTGGTGTTTTACTATTTCATGGTTATTTGGTTATTTCTGAAAATGTATTTAAACGATATATTGGTGTGTTACAGATGAGATGTCATGTTGCATTTGTTGTACAGACATACAGTAACAAAGCTGTGAAAAAAATCAGTAAAACTCCCAGTTGTCAGCTAGCTAGTGACTAAATGTGTGAAGCCTTTGGCACTAGGAGTCCTGCTGCGTGAATACATTTTATGCTAACGAGACTGATATAAATGTTACCCTTTGGGATGTGGGAGGTAACTCCCATAGCAAAGGGATGGTGAGCCTGTGTTGTTGTTACTTGTTATGTCCAATCTCCTGATCTTGGAGCTTGACTCAAGAATTGGTTACCAAATTTTAGCTTTGTTTAGGACATAAACAAAGATTGAATTAATTCAGCCCAGTAGGATTTGGGAGCTCTTCCTAACTGGAAGCTGGTGGGCTCCCAAAAAAAGCACTGGAGACAGGGAACCACTTCCTTTTCCAGGAAGTAAGTTTTGTGAGGGATGAACATCTGCAGTGTTAGTATCTGGGCTCACTGGCTGGGCCAGGTGGATCCCTTGGGTCCTGTGCCCTGGGAAGCACATGGGCTGTTCAGCCCCTGCTAACGTGTAGGCAGGCTCAGAGTAACTGGCTGCAGAATAGCGATAGGAGACACACAGTGAAAATTGCATTGGCCAAGTCAGGGCTTGGCCAGACCAGTGAGAAGTGCCATGCACTTACACACTTCTTGTATTGGTGCTGCTTCTGTACCTCAGAACCTCAGGAGAATTTGAAACTAGAAATTACAGTGATTAATTTCCTTTTAGGGAAAAGGGCTTGTTTAGTTTCAAGGGGGTTTTTTGTTTTGTTTTTGTTTCGGTTTGACTTATGTCAAGTGAGTAATATATACTTATCTATAAAGAAGTCAGTCACAGCCAAGCCATATAGAGAGGCTTTGTATTTGTTTCTGAATATGATGAGATTTGTGGAAACCTTTTGAGAGGAGCTGATTTTTGTCCACTGGGGCCAGATCTTAACAAAATTCTCTCTCACACAACTTTTTTTCTTGGGTCAACAGGTTAATTATTTCAAGGGAGTGAAGTTGAGGGCAGCTATGGAAAGGCAGGAAGCTACCACTAATCCCACAGGCAGCTTTACATTTTTGGACGGAAACTTTGAACAATATTAAGTAGGAAGTGGGGATTTTAACATCTGCTACATTTTAGTTTAACCACAGCATTCTGAAGGCCTGTGGTTTCTTTTCAAGGTACCAATTAGACAATCAAACTCAGCTGTAGGCACATCACTTCCAAATAGCATAGCTAGGTTAGTGTTGGGTCTCCAGGTTATTGTAGAATGAAATAGAGGGAATCATTTGTATTTCCTTTTGGTTTGTTCTAAATTTTTGGGACAAAATTAATAGAAGACACTCAAAGGAAATCTCAAAAAGTGGTTGATGCTTGATACTTAAGTAAGGGTGGAGAGAGTGGGGGTTTGGTGTCTTGTTTTCATCAGTAGTGACCATCCATGATTCCCTGTAAGGGAAGTGAAGAAGTTTGTGCAAATACTTTTGGAAAGCAGGGAAATTATTTTACCCATAAACTGTAAAACCCCAAGTGCAAAAAACCAAACCCTTTTAATATTTTAATCCACCTCTGCTTGTCCTTGCAAAAGAAGCAGTAACTACAACTTTATATTCAACAAGAAGGCTTAAGTTACTCTTTGTAAAAAATTGTGCATTGTGTTTGTTAGAAATTCTAGTGTGTCTTTTATGATCTCACTTAAAACAAAAACCACAACCTTACTTCTCAAAAACCTTTCAGAAGTAGAAAATAGCCTTGTAGAAGATTTGGATTGTCGAAGTGAAATAAATGTTTGCCTGAACCTGTGGCATACCACAGTATGCACATATGATGATGACTCCTAAATTTGTATTCATTTTGTCTCTAGCTCTTCTGATTCTCCTTTGCCTTCTTTCCGTTTCAATGTTTCATTGCTCACATGAGGAACTAACCAGAGTGAGAAAGAGTTGGACTGAAAACCTCTGATTTATTAAAAGGACACAGTGAAAAGACAGAAAAAGTCAAGGGAAGGCAGTAATTTTTTATTAAGAATAATGAAATTTTCTACAAAATACTTAAAATAATTGCATTAGGTGAGTGGACCTTACCTTACTGCTTTGAATCTTGACCTTTCAACATCTAAAAATTTGAAAGGATGGC
This sequence comes from Myrmophylax atrothorax, assembly GCA_026770055.1. NCBI lineage: Eukaryota > Metazoa > Chordata > Aves > Passeriformes > Thamnophilidae > Myrmophylax > Myrmophylax atrothorax. Next base: position 44,031,548 of record JAOXXN010000446.1, on the reverse strand, counting down.
ATAAGTGCTTTCTTTGGGAGCTATGGAGCTAAATAGGATCAGGAACTTGAGCTGGAATGGAAAGTTGTGGCTCCTGCACTGTCCAGTCTTTGGGCTGCAGTTCCTTACGGGCAGATGTGCACTGAGTTTTAAGGACATGTAACACAGAACAAACAGATGGGGAAGTTGGTGTGCAGATTTCCTTTTTGAAATGCATTGACAGTTCATTTTCCCAAGTTCAGCTCAGAGTGTTCATGGAAAATCACAGGTATGAGATAATCTCATCCAAAGCAGAAGCTCTCGACTTTTTTTTTTTTTTTTTGCTGTTTCCATAGTCATTGTTGTTGGCAGACCTTTTGCTCAGGGGAAAGCTACCTTCAATGTACGTTATATAGCTTATTTGTTTTGCCTGCTTTGCAAACTCATTTTCTAACACTTCCTTGCTATATTGACAACTATGTTAAATTATCACATATTAGCTACAAAAAACCTCATTTACATTTATATGAAGTTAGAGGTTGTCAATTCCAGGGTTATGATTTTTGTAATTTAATCTCCTAATTGGAGTAACAGGAAACAATTTTGACAAGCAGTCTAGATATCAAAATTTTTTTTCAAAATCATAATTTAGGTTGCTTTCTTAGATTGTCATTTTTGTTTGTCAGTATTTGCACACTTCACTGCTGTCAAGCAAACCTTGTTTCACTTACGGAAAACTTAGATTTGCATCTCATTTGAGCCAACAGTGGGAAATTAGATGAGGAAAAAACATCCGTTTTCTGTGAAGTGAATCCAAAGTTGAAGCTTTGGGCATTAGCAACTACAGAGTACCATGTTTATTAAGGGAGCTGGGTTATTAGGCCAGTGGTCTGAGCGGTGAGCAACTGCTTCCTCTGTTCCCTAAAATGTTGGTTTGGTTGTTTCTGCCTGGTGTTTTCTGAGTGCCCGCATACATATCTTGCATTTCCAGTGTTTCTTTTAGTCCCAGTTTTTCTGCTGGCTACAGAGGAGTTTGAGTCCTCAAGCTTCTGACTGGGCTTCTGCCACCCTAGATGATGTAAGCTGGAACTGAAAGTCTTTTGAGAATTAAGATGATGGCTTTGTTTTTTCAAGGAGATGAAGGAACTCAAGTGGGTAAAAAAAGAAAAAGAGATTCATTTGGATAGTAAGCAAACTGTGAAATTCCCAACAAGCTCTTCAAAATTCAGGATTCATACTGTGCCTGTTTGTGCTCTTGCAGTGTGTGTGCAGAGCATGGGTGTTCTTCCCTGCAATCAACAGATGCTGTTTGTTTTTACAATGCACTTTGGTACTCACTGCATGCAGAGTCTAGTACACCAATACATCACTGTGGTCAGGGATCTTTTGGGGGGGAAAGGAAGGGTGACTTTAAGAAGAACAAAAAGTAAGGAAGGTAAGAAAGAACAACTTCACATGCAATCACAATTTTACAGCTTTTGCTACCATTGTTGTTGAAAAGAGAGGGGAGTAAAATGTGAAAGATGACCTGCTGCTCGTGACCTAGTCATCTTGTGTGAGTTCAACTATGAGAAATTCTCTTTCTCTCTCTTATTTTTGTGGTGGGGGGTTTTTTGTTGTTGTTTTTTTTTCAAAAAAGGTTAGTGCAGCACTGGCTTTGTCCTGCCATTAGCCTGGGTCCTGCTTCCCAGTTTAAAGAGTGCTGGTTTACTCTTTATTTTCACAGCTGTTGGAATGATTAGGCTGTATATGTCAGAGCGTGGGTAGTGCCCTTCCCAAATCTTCGTTCGCGAAGCCTAGCCATGATGATATGTCAGAGAGAGAAAAGGAAATAGCAGTAAATCTTGTTTAATGTATAGGCACTTTAAAGCATAAAGTGTTTGTTCAAACCCTGTTGTTCAATTCCTCTGCTTTGCTTTTTTCCCTCAAATACTTTGTCATGCTTGCAGCCTGACTCTGTCCTTCTCCTCCCTTCCTCTTATCTTGCTTTGTATCTTGGGTATGACAATGGACAGAACAGAGTAGGAAGTTTACTTTCAGTCCCTGGTGAGTCTCAGTGCTGGAGCAGCCTGCTCTCTGCTGCAGCTGTGACTTGTCCCCACAAACAGCAAACTGCCACCACGAGTCTGGAGATTTCACTGTTTACAAGCTCCTCGTCTTTCCTGCACCTTCCTGTTTCTATTCTTCTGGTTCAGTGCCTATTTTTGGGTAAGGCACAGCTTGCATTTGCTTTGAAGTGTCTTGAGTGAATTACAGTGCAGTGTAACTGAATTAATTAGGTGTCTCTAAAGAGGCTGCAATTAAATTGCCAGTTATCTCAGACTGGCATTACAGGATGCCTCTCTGTGTTTGAGACTGTGATCAAGCCTTTCTTTTCTCCATATTTTTAAAGTGTATCACTGTTGTATTGTTCCAGTTGTTGTGGTCTGGAAAAATACCACCTGTAGGGTTAATACAGCTGGGAACAGAGGGTGAGGAAAATCTGCCCTGCTTCAGATGTAGTGCAGGTGGCTTTTTCTCTTTTCCTACCAGCTCACTTAAGCTGCCCATCATGAACAGCATGCAGGTGCAATGGGAAGTTTTCCCAGTGTACACGTGATTTGGTTTGAACCCCACATTATGCATGTGTGTGGGAAAAGGAGCTGTGAAAAGTACCTGTCTGCTCCCTCCCTTTTTCCCATAAAATAACAGGCCCTCCACTTCCATATGCTTATTTTTAACACACCCTGGTGTGTTTGGTTTCCCTGCAAGCTTGCTCATCTGTTACAGCTGTTAAAACCCCTGCTCTGAACACAAAACATCATTCACCCATAACTGTCCATGGGCCTTGTTTGGGTTCTGCACACTCAGACCTTTCAAGTTGTTCTTTTTAGGACTGGATTTCTTCTTTTTAGTATTTCCTTGCTGTGATGTTTGATTTTTCACATATTCTTAGACCTCCATAGCAGTGGTGTTTACAGAGGAACAACTGCAGCAATGTTTGTAGTTCAGCAATGGCTTGGACATTGATTTATAATGAATAGTTTGAAGAGAGGTACATGAACCTCTGAATACAATATTTATAGCAAAGCCTCAGCATAGGAGAACCTTTTTTTTGCCCCTAATTGACAGGAGATACTGTTTGCCTTTTTTCCTCAAATATCACTTCAGAAACATTATGTTCTGACTATTGTCATTGCCCTACTTAGGGTTTAGACTTTCCTGAATATTTCCAGCTACCTTGCATGAAAGCCACATGCAGCCAGGAGTTTTACTTTTCATTACAATTGTTTTAGTTTTCTTCCAAATTTATTTTATTTCTTTGCTAATTTTAACCTTTATCTCTGTCTGCTTCTATTTCTATTTCTATACTGTTTTTTCTGAACTGACCAGAAAGAAGCACTGTGTTCTAGTTGCACAACTTTAGAGTGAGCTGAGGTCCTAGGGCCTTTGTTCACAGCTATTACTCATTTATGGATGCTACGTCCTTTGATGACCATGGTTCTTTTAAGAGAGGTCCTCACTGAGTTGGCCTCGGGGCTCCTCCAGGCTTTTATTGAGAGATAATTTAGGACCCTGCAAAAAATAGTATAAGTATCAGCATGTAGATATAACCAAAATGGGTGCTTATTAGTGCCTCGGACCTAAAAGTCAAAACAAACAGGACCAATGAAAGAACGGGCTTTAGTCTGAATTTTTGGTGCGTTCAAATCAGAAGGGCTGACTGTCCTATTTACAAAGCATGCAGAATTTGGTGACAGTCTTTCTAGAGACTTCAAAGGGACTTAGATCCTTGAGAATCCAGCCTATACTGGTATACTGCAGCCTATGCTGAGGGAAGCTTAGGCCTGACCTGTGTAGCCTTGAGTACAGTATTCATGCTGATTGTAGTGGCACACCCTGGCAGGCAGTGGTGCAAAAGCTGAAATGCTAGCAAGCTGCTGCTACTTTTCCTTCATTACCCTTCTCTTAAAACTGGCAGATTTCCCCATAAAGATGATTTTTTGGAGGAAAAAGTGCTTCTCTGTTTAATCAGTGAGTATAAACTGGTCTGTGGGAAGTTGTGCCCTGTTCTCCAAGTGCATTTGTGGCCATGGTTCTGGCACTGGTGGAGAGAATAGAGAAAAACAAACTGTTTGAAGAACAAAGAACACCTTTGTCTGTACTTCAGCCTTGGTTCTTCATGAGCTCTCTGAAGTTACATTTTATTCATTAGACTTACTCATCTGACTGTCTTCTCAAGACCTTTCCCTGTCTCCTCTCTTCTCTAGTGCCTCACCACTGTGTGTACTCACATTGCACAGCACCAGTGTTGCCCACAGACCCATACCTGCAATGCTTGCCTGGTTTCGGAGTCTTTAATGCCTTTCAGCAGGTGTGTAGGGCTTAGAGGAATGACAAAGCCTCAGCATTCAGGTGTGAGAAGTGCTATTTCAGGTACAGCCTCAGGCTAAAATAAGCCCTGCTAGAAACTACCTTCCCCTCAGTGTCTTGAGCTGTGATCTCCCCTAGAGTAAGTGACCCCATGTGCATGTGTGTCCCTTTGGCCACTTGCTGTAGCACAGAGGTACACACTCCTCCTCTCCAACCCAGCCCTCACCTCATCACTTGACTCCATATGTGAAGCCACATTCAGCTGCAAAAATGTGAGAAAGGTAGGGCAAGGAAAACCAGGCACCTTTAATCAAATAGGTCTGATATTAAAATGTTTTTTGAGTTGCCTAGAATTTCACACTCAAGGGAGGCTATACAAAATTCAAAGATGTAGTTTAACTGTTTGGCAGTATCTCTTTGACTGGTAACATCTTCTGAAATTTTTGCCTCTGGCAGTCAATAAAACAAATTGAGGCTAATTGAATAGGAGCCATATGTGTGATAATTAATTGGGAGTGCATTCTGATTCAATGCTCTGTAGTTCCCTGCCGAGTTAAAGATACATTCACAACTCCGATTCACTGAATCATTCTAAGAGGACAGAGTAGAGACAGAAGGGAGACATCAGAAAGGGAATGCATGCTGAGATCAGGAGGAACACAAGTAGAGATCAAAACCATAAGTTGGATAAATAAAAAGGGAAAGGGGTGGGCAAAAAAGGAAAAGGCATGCAGTGAAAAATCTGAAAGGGTAATGGAACAGACATTGATAAGCAGGAACACAGACCTATAGGGGAAAAGAAATCATGAGCATGATAGAGGAGGACTTCTGAAGATATTTGGAAAGAAAGGCAGCAAGAGGATGTAAGAGAAAGATGAGAATAGACTCCAATCGGAAATAAGAAACATGTAATACAGTAAGGGCTTCTGTGGATATACAGTGGCACAAAAAAATTATAAGCTGTTCATCTAATGATTAGCTTCCAAATTATGTAAATCTAATGAGGTCAATTTAACTCATGAAATTTCTGTCATGTTGAATATTGGAAACCTCTTGAAATCAGTTGACTGCATTTCCATAAGAATAAGTGTTCTCAGCAAGTGTTCATCCCATTCACTTGGATAATGTAGATCTATGTCCTGTTTTAATGAATCACATTGAGGGGCAAGCTGAGGTTCAGAGTACTAAACTCAAACCTTCCATTCAAGGAAATGCTTCTTTGAGCCACTTCTGTCAAAATGTGAAAACTAGTAAAGCTCAGATGACAGAGGAGATGTTCAGCCAGGGTAACTGTCCTAACAGAGGTGATATGTAAATTGTGTACAGGTAGCTGCAGGGAATGGCTCATGCTATGGCATGCTCAAGTCTTGGTTGTCTCCTGATGTACAAGGGTATGCACTGGACGCAGGTTGCCTCAGGGCCGATAGGAGCAAAATATAAACTATCTCTTGCTTCTTTCTGTAGATAATGCAAAATGCAGAATCACATCACCATTGCCACTTAGAATTGCCTCTGAAACTTTGTGCTGCTTGAGACTAGATTAATACTGGATGAGTGCTAGAGGGATTGTTTTTTCAAGTCATTTGACTTGATGTGTTTGCTCTCAAAATACCAGAGGTGCTTTCAGTCTGAAGAGTACTGTAGAGGCTACCATAACAGCCCCTGTAAATTATTAACATTCTCAGCAGTCCTTGAAATTAATAAAATGGGTATTTTAAGTTAATCCTGTTTTAGGTTGGATTTTGTACACTGCACAATAGCAGTAAGATTTTTCTTGTTCTTCAGTGTAGTGTCACTGATGCTGCACAGGCAGGTTTACAGCACTGGAATGGCTTGGTTAGCTTCCATTTTGCCTCCCTTCCTCTTTTGTTGAGAAATAAGTTTATGGAAAGCCCTATAGTGAACTTAACTAGTATTTCTGATGCAGCCTTTATTTGAAAGACATAATTCACCAGTCTTCGTCTTAATCTTGTGTTTCCTCATATTTTCTTGCCATTTCTACCTCCTAATTTTATTATTAAGCAGTCACTTTTAGTTTAAAAGTTAGAATTAAAATACCTTAAGTATATGCTATTTTATGACAATATTGCACACTGAAAAAGCATGAAAGCACTTCATTATCAGCAGTAAAGAATATCAAGAATGAATTCTGAAGTGCCTTGTTGGCCTTTCCTCCTTTTATGATGTTTAAACAATGTGTCTCTGTGTGGAGTCAGGGAGGAAAAACATTTGGTCTCATTTGCTGAATCAGCTCCCAGCATTTGTTTTGTTCTGAGGTTTTTTTCCCTGTCTGTTCTCGCTCTTTCTTTCTGGTGAAGACTTCAATAGGCTAGTTCTCATCACCTCCTTTCTACTTTCCAGGTCCTTACAGTTTCTCAGGCTTCTGTCGTTTCACTCGGGGGCTCATCACTCCTGCACAGCACAGTACCTTTCCTATAATGTTTGTGTTGGCTCATGATGAGACAACCAGAGAAATAACACTCACCTGCACTATTTCAGGTGCATGTAATTAACACATTTGCTTGTAAATTAAAAGCACTTCTATCAGTTGCAGACAGTGAGTTCCAGCTGTGATGCAGGATACTGTGCTAAGCCCCATCCGCACAGACCTTTTTCACTTATGCAAGAGTGAGCACAAACATCTCTGTGCAGTTGGCATAATCTTTCCACTTACAAAGCTTCTTGTGTTGCTTAGTATAAAATATCTGAAGATAGTGATTAAATGCCTTTCAAAAGAAAAAACATACTTGGACAAGGGGAAAGAAATTAAGTAGCAAGGTAGCTAAATAAGACAAAGGCAGGAATATTGATGACATTTTGGTGAAACATTAGTGAATATTTTAAAGTACATGGATGTTTAAATCCCCTGGCTTATAAAAAAGAGGTGAATTCCCCAGCTAAACCTTTGAATGTCAGAGCACTTAGGTGGGCTGTTTCATCCATGTTTGGGCACTCAGCTTTTGATCTCAAATTCACATCTGGCATTTTAGTCCCTATTGCTGCAGGAGCACAAGAACCTCATCTTCAGGAGAGGTGCCAGAATATGCTAAATAAGCATGCTGAGCAGTATCTCAGCAAATGACCTCAATTCTGGTTTTAGCACCTAAAAAAAAACCAAACAAGAAAAACAAAAAAACACCAAAACATTTAAAAACCAAACAAACCACAAGAAAACTCAAATAAACCTAAGAAGCTCTCAGAATGAGTTATAAAAACCCTTTTAAGAAGTAAAGAAACACTAAGAGCAGGAGGCATTATTGATAATAATATCTTTCTGTGTTTTAAAAGGATGCTTCAGCAGCGCTGTCTTTAACAACTGGGACGTTTTATACCTTAGCTTTCCCCCAGTTTCCTGGTGTGCAATCAAAGCCACTTTTCAGTGTTGTTAGATGAAACACTGGCCCAGTCAGGGAAGGAGAGGAGTAAGGAAGCATGAAAAAAAAAAAAAACCAGAGTGAGTGATCAGGAAGGAGAAATTGCTTTTCATTTTTAAGAGATCTTTCTTTATTAATGTGAGCTAAACCTAAGGTGTATCTTCCGTGAAGCTTCTCAGAAAACCTGGGCATGGTTACACATGAAGGGATTGTCAGCCTTAGCTGTAACAATCACACTGAAATGATTCTGTGTTTTAGGTGAAATTGATTTAAAACTACTTGGGTATCCTTAGGCTTCCAATTAATATCATCAGTTTTGTCTCTGGTGTCCTTCAAATATTCATAGGTGCCTGTTTATTTTGCCATGTCATTCTCCCCCCACCTCACACTGCTACTGTGTTTTTAATGCTAAGCTTTCCGTTTATAGTGCCAGCAGCATCAGACATTCACATGAAATACTGAGGGTGTTTTTTCCCCAGATTCCCATGAATAATCATAGGGCTGCAGCATAGTAAAGTTTCTCTCTATTAGATTTGCCTGTTAGATGTCATGGGAAGACGGATTAAAATTCATTGGACACAGACAAAGAAAAATTTTGGATCAACCCTAGAAAGGCATCTCTGCATCTCCCAGAGGGGAACTGCTGTTCTCTTTCAAAGTAAGGATCCTGTTTTTCTCAGCAGGAATCCTAGAAATCTTGAATTTGTGTTTTGGGGCAAAGCTCAGCATCAGCTGGATAGAACAGCTGGAATTTTATTTTGATCTTCTGGAAATAAGCACAGCAATGATTTATTTATTTTTTTGCCCTAAGTTTGCCTGACTTTCACCATACACTGCATGCTCCCCAGTCTTTCTACCTTTCCAAGGAAACTGGGAGACTGAAGTACGGGAAGAAAATCTTTCAAGGCAGTATTTTTGGATAAGAGGTTATAGGAAGTGATTTAATCATTTTACAAAGGGAAGTGATGGTTATAATGGCATGAACAGTGCTGCCCAAAACAGTGGGTTGTCTCAGTGTCCACGTACATGGTGGATTAAACCAGCATGAAATAGATATTTCAGGAACCAAGCAGGATGTTGACTTAAAAATTGCTGAAGACTTAGCTGCAGACGTTCAAACACAATCACTTGCTCTCTAGGGCAATTGCTGAAAGACCTGCACTTGGTTTGCATAGAATAATGCAAGTCAGGAAGAAATTCAATTACTGAACTAATTATCACATTGGATGAGTGGTAACAACCAAATTTAAAGCAAGAGGCCACTAGAGGAAAGCCCAAATCACCCACTAATCCCGTAAGTTCACTTTGAGAGGTCCTGGTTGAGAAGGAAAAGCCCCGGACTAAAGGCATTGCTGGTTTGATTGTTAGGCTCAGTGGATTATAGTTTAATCCTATGCAAATTCCCATGGCCTTCAAGAAGATACAAACATAGCTTTGGTTACTAATAATTGTAGGAGACTTTTAAAATCCAAAATGGATTACTTGACTAAATTTACTCAACTAAACTGAGTTTCAGGACAGAAGTTTGCTTTACAAACTGCCTATATTACCCTTGATTTTTAGAAAATGGAATACTTCAAAATATCTGTATAAAGATTTGTGGGGTTTTGGTAGTGTTTTAAAAGGTAAGTCTTGTCTCGTGTCCCGAGGCCCATGTTTTAGTTGCTTAAACAATTGTTACTGTGCTTGGAATGGAAGGTAAAGCCTCAACAGAGCCTTGTTTTGTTTGTGAGACCTGTTCTATTTCCTTATCTTCTTCCCTGTCATGCTGCATTATCTGTCTTGGAGTGTCCGGAAGCACTTGTGATTTTCCCTGATTGTTTCATGCATCTTTCTCTCTAAATAAAAAAATGGGAAAAGAATTGGAGCCAGAGATGCATGCTGGGCAAAATAATTCCTACTTGTTACAGATTAGAATTTTCTAAGTATTGGTAGATTTGTATGGGACTCAATATGTCTCAAGAACAGAAATGCTTTATAGGTTGGTAAAAAATTGGGGTAAAGAATAGTATTAGTGTGTAGCTCATACTGCCACACTGATTTCAGAGGGACTGAAAGTTATTAAGGAGTCTCGTAATGTTAAAACATATGCATTTGGAAGTCAGCAGTGTTTCTCTGCTGGGAATAGAAAATTGATTTAATTCCCTAACATAATGTTTGTGCTTACTCTTGCACATGCAGCTGGGTGTGTATATCAGGGCAGAAGAATTCTGATAACCTTTTTGAAGTAAAATCATTCTGTATATTCTGAACTGCTTAGAAGGCCCTTCCCCAATTGCCATTTTCTGGTGCATAGGGAATGAAAATTGCAGCTTCAATAAGCTGAACCAACCAGAAGCAGGAAGATAAATAATACATCAAATAAAATGTTAATCTATGTAGATAATATAATAATATTAATTACAAATAATTTTAATTAAGAGTCTTATTTTCTCCAATCGTTCTTTTTGCAAAGTAGAGAACATGCCTTTTTAAAGCAAAAAATCAGTGTTTTTTTGGCAGGGAGTAGAACTAAAGCAATGCTGTTCCTCTTCTGTGTACTAAATGGAACCCTGTATGCAATTTTTCTGTTGGTCAGTTTTCCACAGCTTTTTGGGGGACACCGTAGGGAGTGGATGAAAAGGCTCTCTAACATTAGGGACATCAGTGGCATCCTTCCCACAGCTGGATTCAGCATGAGCTTATAGCTTCAGCTCAGAAACTTGCAACCTTTTAAATAACCTGTGTATTGACACACGAAATCCTGGGAACCAGTACTAAGATAAGGACATAAAGATTCCCAGACAGCCTCTGCTGTGTTTCAGAGACATTGTCTTGGGTTTACACCATCGTTATTCAGTGTTATTTAAACTGTTTGAAAACCTTCCATGTATCTGACACCCTGGTTCATGCAGTCTCCTTGGGGCATGTGTTAAGTTCTCATAGTGAATAGCTAAACTCAGGCTTTGTAAGTTGACTGGCCAACCATCAGTGTGTTCAACATCTCTGCTATGCCCTGTGCTCCCCACCCTTGTGAACCATTTTCCAAGAAGTGATAATATTTGCATATTTGATTGATAGATCTGCTAAGGCTAGTGGTTGAGGGCAAAACCTTTGAGGCAATGTTCTTAAGGAAGTGTCCTGGAATCTCCAAACACTCCTGCCAGAGCAGTATTTCAGGGAAATCTATATTTACTATAGCATTTCACTTGGCCAGACTTTCACTTTTACCCCGAAGCCTTGGGAGATGGGTGCTGGGGAAATGCTTTGGGCTTGAATATCTGTGATCACCACAACAATCACTCCCTTCTGTTTAACACATGGTGGCCCACAGTGATTTACTCATTCCTTATTTTCAGACTTTATTAGTGTTGTTTGTAACAGGTAGTAATAAAAGCTCAATCCAATCCACCTTTTTAGTTGCTTTCTGATATGTGACCATTTTTCTTGTGGTATTCATGTTCCACTGCTACAATCAAAATACAGAATAGGGAATATGCCACTTATAAGGGAGACAGGGATACTGCCTGTATGGACTGAAGTCCTATAATTTACTCTTTTTCAAACAATAAGAAGGACCAGGGACACTAATTGCTCCCTTGCACAATATGAAACTAAGTGAAGTGATTTTTTGTTGTTGTTTGTCCATATATGTTACACATATGTCCACAGAAATATTTTCACACAAAGAGAAGTCCATGAGCCCAACTGTTTCCCTTAAGGCTTAGAAGGAAAGAAAGACTGATTAAATATTCTCTCTATTCACTGTTTTGGTAGTACCTGGCTGATGTGTTTCTGCAGCCAGTTCAATTATTAAAATACATAGCATTCTGTATTATCACAGATGCCAAATTCTGAATGGACTGTGCCCCACAAAAAGGAAAATGGGGAAGAAAGAGTGTGAGGAAAAGGAGGAGGGGACACAGACACTTTCATGTGCTGATAAGCTACAATATCAATAGCAATACTGACCTGAAATAACTATATATGGCAGATGAATGGATTACAGTGGGAACTGCATAATGAACCCAAAGTGTGGAGATGTGTTAAAAAGAAAATAAATGTGTTTATTATGAGAATTGTATTTTTTTAAAAAAAGAATTGTCTGTACAACATATTTTTATTTCCAGCACCAAAAGATCGGACCATTCCAACACCAGACTGGCAATTCAGATCGAAAAGGATGCAGGTATGGCCTGGGAGTTTGTGTGTCTTGCTTGATTTGAAAAATGTGATGTTTTTCCACTGGTGAGGCTTTGCTGGGGTGGCTGAAGAGATGCAAAGGGTTTAAATGTTGTGTGATCGAACCAGAGCATTTTAAATGTAGCAGGGCACCAGTTTAAGTCATGTGACCTGACAAAGTAAATTTGCTCTTCAGTTATGTGTAGCTGATCAGATAGTGCTGGGCTGCACATTGCTTGGTTTATCATAATGTTGCTGTTTGTGTGGAATATGCAGCAGACACCCTAGCTGGACTCAGAGGTCAGCTGTGGGCAGGGAAAGGCTTTGGAAAAAAGCAGCAAGTTAGTGGTGCTGAGCAGTTTGGGCTAACAGGTATCTCCTCTTCCCTGGAGATAATCCTTTTTGGAGAGGGGGAGAGAGAAGGGAAATTGGAAAATTTGCAAGAGAAAGAAATGGGAAAGATGGTGGCCTGTTCCACTGGGTATCAATGCATTAAATGAGCACCAATCCATGGCCATGTGAAGCACCTCCCCAGGCTACACCAGTGGTTGCTGTGATACTGGGAAGCGAGAGCAGTTTTTTGGCAATTCAGTGGAGACAGAGAGTGTGTGGTACCTCACCTGACACTCTTCAGCACCTGGTGGGACAGAGCCCTTTTCAGAGGAAATTGATACCAGTCTTTCATACCAAATCCCAGGCACAGTGAGAGAGGCCAAGGTTTCATATATGGGGTTCTTCTGCTTTAGTGTTCTGTGACTGATTTTATTTTGCCACTTTGATGGCGGGGCTTGTACTATGAAGTTGTAAGTTTACATTTTAATTATTGCTGTTATGCCCCTCCCCGCTTTATCCTTATCTGTTACATCAGTAGCATTGATAAATACATGTCTTCAAGCAGAAATGGGTGAAATCCAGAGTGTCCAAGAAGGCCAGAGAGGTATTAGTAATTGGAAGCATATATAGTGCTCTTTAATTATTTATCATTTCAAGGCAGGGAGCTAAGATATTTCCCAAGGCCATTCTGTCATCTGATAGCAATAACCTTTAGCATTATTATAAATGCAATAAGATAATTATGTTTTAAACCCTGTAGCTCAAGCAAAATGTTACTTTCGCGTGTGTGCTTAAAAGATTAATTTTATGCCTTGTTTAAATTTTGCCCACATATACTCCAGGAGGTGGATAGCTGAGTGCACAGGCATACACACACACACGTGGACATACATACCAGGGCTTGGCTGCTGAATGGCCCTGGGGATGAAAAGCAGCAAAATCACATGCCCGCTCCTCCTCTTACATTGAAGAGCAATTTGTAGGGGAAGCTGTAGCCTCTGGAAGCTGCCTCTTCTGTTTTTTTTCCATTCCATGTTTGATCTGCTCCTAAATATGCACAGACATAAATATGCATGGGTACCTGCACATATGTATCCATGCATACAAATAAAGCTACAAGATGTTGGTTTGTACATGTATTCATGCTCTAGCAGTGTAAAAGTATTGAAGGTGAGACACTGATGCATTATAGAAGAGAAAAGCAGTTTATATGTCAAGCATACATTATGTAAAATAATGCAAACACAAGACAACACCACGTTGGATTATGTGGCACAGTCTTGGCATTTGTGAAAGGTTCAGTGCCTTTCACAAATCACCATCATAAAGTGATCTTTTCATTCAGTTAAATGCCATAGACCTTTATAAGATGACACTTCTAGACTGTGATGGGCCATTTTTCACCTGGATGTTTGGTCCAAGCAATGTGTAATTGGACAGCTACTATTTTTAAAGTGGTAGTGATTTTAGTGGTGAGTATTTTATTCTTACTCAATATATTAAGTAAACTCTTTTAAAATAACTATCGCCATCTAAAGTACCAACAGATGCTTCATGAACAAAGCCTTGAAAAATTCCTGGGGGACTAAAAGAAAAAAAATCTCAACAAAATCATTTGAAGTTCTGTGACCAAAGTTTTCAAAAATCTCAGAAAAAAATATTCAAATTTAAGCATATGTACTGAAATAATAATGATTTCTGGTTTCTTTAAATGAAGAACAGTATATATTAACTTAGCATTGAAGAGACTTTGAGTAGCCAAAAAATTCTTGTTGTTGTAAAACATAGAGGTTATTTAATTGAGTCTGAAATATGTGTTATCAGTAATTTGATCTTTTGTTTACAATAGTGCTCATATTCAACAAAAAATTCAGTCCTGGTTCTCTGAAGGGATACCTAGGAAATGTAAACTGTATAAAGTATCAGGAAGACATTAAGCAGGAATGAAAAAAACCATGGAATTTTATGCAGAATAGCTTTGTATATTATTAATTTTATTCTTTACAAATGTGTGCTGCTCTGGTTGTAGGAAATGATGACAATAATCTCAACTCCATTTTTTATGAGCATTTGACAAGATCTCTGCAGGAATCTCTTTGTGGAGATTTGACTCTGGGCCGCTGGGGAAACTACAACACAGGAGACTGTTTTATTCTGGCATCAGATTATCTAAATGCCTTTGTCCACTTGATTGAAATTGGAAATGGCCTTGTCACCTTTCAGCTCAGAGGGCTCGAATTTCGAGGTAAGGATTCCTGATGATTTAAATAACAAAACCAGCAACAAATCCCCTCCGTCTTTTTAATTTATCACAAGTCTATAATACGACATAGAGTTTTAGGACCTTTCTCTTTTTACAGATATTTGTCTGTCTAAAAGCTTGGTACTTCTGTGTATTGTTATTTGAATGATGCTTTGAAACATAGGTGTTAAGAAATTTAGAGTCATGTTCTGTGGCATCTTAAGACTTTCAGAAAGAAAGGATGTTGAATTGTCTGCTTGGCTCACAGGATCTTTTGGGAAATAGTTATGTTTCTTCTTCTCCATAGCTATGAAAATTGAAGTTGTTCTTAAAATCTGTCAACTTCAAAAAGCTTGTCTTTGGGAAAAAACCCAATAAACAAACAAACAAACAAAAAAATAAAACTTCACGGAAAATATCCTGTGTCAGACCATGCACGAAGTCAGTGCTAAGATGGTCTCTGTCATGGTAGAACAGAAGAGAAACAAGTTGATCAGGTTTTCATATTTCTCTTATTTAGTAAATGCTGTCCCTTCAGTTAAACAAAGGGCCTCACTTTCTCCATGTTCAGTGTATTCCTCTTTAAGGAATGGCAGTTGCATCCCCTTTCTCAGTGGTGTAGCTTTTGTGAGGCCAGTTGCTCGTAGTTTCACACTCCTGTAGTTGTCCCTAGAGTAGGAAGCAAAATGAAAGCAAAACCACAAACCTTTTAAACAGCTTTTAAATTTTGCTCGTGCTACACATATTGTCTGCCTGGATTTGTTGCTTGGATTTGTAACCTTTCAAAGATAACCACTTTGCAATTGCAGGTGAGGGTATTCTGAAATACTGGAATAAGCAACTTCCCAGGCTCAAGGACTGAGCATCTAAGGGACAATGTGTAGAGGAGAATATAATCAGCATGACTTTTCAATAAGGTTGAGTGTGAGAAAATAGATGGCAGAGTGGCTCTTTGAATGCACTTCAGTGTGGGAGGATTAGACTAGGAAATAACATGTGTGGGCTCAAGTGTTGACTCTGACAGGCTCCCTGTAGGATGTTAAACAGGTTGTGGTAAACACTCCTTTCAGTATGGCGGGGATGGAGGTAAAGCTCCCATGTCCTAAGCAAAGTCATGTAGAAAGAAAACAGTAGTAAATACCTCAAAGAGCTTGGCATTGTAGTCCTTGAAGAGATGCCTATTCAGTACAAAGGCAGATTGTAAGAAAAAACAGCTGGAAAGGAAGGCAGAGGATTTGTTTATCAGCCTCATGATCTTGTGTTGTTGTTGATGATGATGATGATGATTGTTGAGGGATACACGATCATATATATGTGGTTCTGAGTCTGCTTCAACTTCTAAGACATCTGTGCAAGTATTATCTTCTCCTTGTGTGCCCCCAAGGTGCAATGGTGCTGCTGTGTCAGAGATAGGTACTTGCATTCTACCTTGTGAAAATTAGCTTTGCTGATCATCCTTTTGTGTTAAAATAGATCACGGTAGGATTTCAAACAAACAGATCTCACTTTCCCTCTCAAATCATGTGAGTTTTGTGAGGTTTTTTTTATCCTTTGTGGACTTGCCACATAATGTTGGGTCCCTCTCTATAACCATCCCGAGGCGGTTGAAGTGAAGTAAATCTTGGAAACAGCGGAAACAATATGAAAGGATGCTCAAGCCACATGCTGGCTGGATAAAATGATCAGGAGCATAGCAGACAGGCTTAATGAACTGGAAGTTGAATTGGAATCAACTGAATAGTTTTGTTACAAAGTGGTTTGGGAAGACTTTCTTTGACATTGAGCCAGGATCAGTCACTGCCAATGAGTGCCATTTGGCATTTGAATCTGAGAGCAAAGCTCAAAAATTGCTGTGTGCCACCTGTCAAGGCATCTCTGTATTCCCTACAATCACAGTTTAAGTAGTTAAATGTGTCTGAAAATTGACCTTTCCATGCTGACTGCCTAACTCTCTTCAGTGTTAATTAACTGTAGTCAATACTGTTCTGCTTTGTGAATAGATCCAGTGTGCCTGTGGCTGCAGAGGGTCTTGAAGTTCAGCTGGGGCTGAGCTCCACAGCCTCTCATGTCTTTCATGGACTGCTGCTTAGAGCCAGCTGTGTTCTCACTAGTTCCGTCTTTCTTGCACTCCTCAGGAGGAGGCTGGCAGCCTACAAAGCACCACCTCTTACCTGGTTGTTCCATGGGCCTGGTCAAGAGAGTGGCAGCAAACTGTGAGCTGGAAAGCACATATCAGTTACTGGAGAAGAAAGAGAGGAGTGGAAAAATGGGACTTTGATCTGGATTATCTCATCTCCAGTGCAAATCCAGTCCCCTGTTCAACCTCACCCTCAGAGTATCCCTGGGGGAGGAGACTGCTCAATACTAGGAGATGAAATAGAAGAAAATGAGAAGAAAATGGACTCCCCCTCTTCTCCTCTCTGAATCCCCTTGATGATGCTATTCGAAGAGTAAACTGTGTAGTCCTCTCCAACATCGTATGTAAGGAAGGTTTCTCCAGCTTTCAGAATATTTCACAGAGGAGATGTTACGGGAAGAGAAACTAGAAGTGTGATTGTTGTTACTATGTTGTTTGACCTGGCACAGAGAAGCCATGTAGGGCTGAATAAAGGAACTTACCTGAGAAAAGAACAGCTCAGAGAAATAGCATTTAACATGCCATGTGAGAGCTGAACCCCACTGGACTGTGCAGAATGGGTGCTAGAGAAACTACATGAATTAAAAGCCTGCATAAAGGATGGAGCAGGAGAAGCAATGCAGCCCAGTGGGGAACCAGGCACGAGTCAGATAAGATGGATCTGCCTGATGCAGGCTGTAATAAAAGCCTAATGGATGCCAAAATGTGAACAGACAGTATGCCCAGTGGAGACTTGCTGATGTGGTGTGCTGACACCAGAGGGTTGTTTGTGTCTCCAGGTAACCCATGAGGGCTGGTGTGCTTTAGATAAACTATTCTGCAGAGCCATGGTCTTCCTGTAAGAGGTTTGGTCCTTGTGCCAGCAGAGAGCTGGGCTGCTCTGGTGGGGCCATAGGCCACAAGGGTACTCAGGCACTGAGTCTGAGTAAAAGGAGCCAAAAGGGCTGACCTGAACACAGAAGTTCCATAAGGGGAACCAAGGCTGTTCTAAGGAAGCCCTGTGAAGGCTGAGACTGAAACTCTTGTTGGAAGGCATTCTTTGCTCCTTTCTTTGAGCAGAATTGCTGCCTGCAGGGGCTGGTAGGTAGAGCAGGCTTCCACCAAGCAGTACCAAGAGCCATCCCCTGTGCAGACTAGGCACATTCCTCTCATTTTCAAATCTTGCAAATGGCTGATGTGGAGTATGACTGAATGCAGTGGGATTTTTTTTTTATGCACAAATGGGAAAGAGTATATGGAACTGCCCTGGAAGAACCTGATGGTTTATAAAGTCAAATGGCAGCTGTTAAGGACTAGGCTCATTTCCTCTGCTTTGGGCATCTTGCACTTCTATTTTTAGTTGTCTGGTCAGGCACTGTTTTTTACATAGGACCCTGATTCCTTTCATTGTACAGAATGGTTTCCCACAAGAGGGAAAAAAGGGCTAGAGGAGGAACTTGAAATCTTTAATTTCTGAGTTTTGGCTGCTTAACTTCAATTTCAAACAAGTAATTTTCATTGAGGGCCCTAAAAATCTGCTGTTCCTTAAATAGGAAATCTGTGTTTGCTTTGGAAAGGAGTGAATCACAACAGTGTTCCCCATGCCTGTGACTGTTTTCTGTTTATGACTAAACCAAAAGCAATATTTGCATTGTGGAGCCCTGGATTTTCCTATGGGTGTTTCTCATTGTGGTAGCTGAAAATCTGTGCTGGCAATGCTGCTACAGTAATGCCTGAAGAAGGGGTCCTTGAGTCTGCTGAATTTAAGTGTACTGGGGCAGGACGTATTTACTGCCTCCTTAGTTTGCAGTCCAACCTAATAGAGAGTTGGCACTACAACTGACTGATCCAGATGCCTTTTTAACTGTGTGCAATAGCAGCATTTGTCACAGCTTTTAAATGAAAAAACAAACACAACCAAATGCCTGCGGTCAGGAAAAAGAAGGTGTAGACTAAGCCAACTGAAAGAAGCGAGTCAGCAAAGTTGGGGTTCCTTTCATCCGTCTCTAGTCCTGTTCATATTTGAGCACCTTGTAGGAATTAGTTCTTCACTCTCCCATTCTATGGACAGAGAAGGGATGTGCCTCCATTGTGTCATTCATCCTGAGTGTAAAGCAGAGGGGAGGCTCGAGACCTCCAGGCACTGAGAGGAAATGCTTGGCTTCTCCTTCATGGAAAAAGAAAGGTAGTAATGAGCTGAGACTAGGGGAACACTTCCAAGGAGATGCACGTTGGTGTGGGGGAATTGAGCCCTTCAGTAACTTAACTCTGCTGTCTCTGTTAGACCACAGCAGTATGCTAAAAGCAGCCTGCCAGAAGAAATACATAATGTATCATTTAATTTGAAAAGAAGAGATGGCAAAACCCACAATCAGGGAGCAAGCAGAAAGAATGTCAAAGTATCTCGCTCCCACAAGTTCCCTGTAGAACAAGGAAGGTTTAAAATGTTTTCCTGTTTAGTCTGTGTGTCTACAAAGCGTCTTTTGGAAAATATTCAGTGAGGCATTACATGTGTAATGAAGAAACTACTTACTGATGGTGTTGCTGAAGTCTTGAGGAGCTGTTTTCTAACTCATGCCCAGTATTCTTCAGCCTTGTAATGCACTTCTGAATCTCTGCTGTGATTTTTTGTTACTGCATGTTGCACGCGCAATATTCATGCTTCACTTGGAAGTTCATTAGATGGATCAGGGCAAGAAGTGAGGTCAGACACAGATGTAATTGTACATAGTGGAAGGCAGCTGTGGCAGCAGTATGGGATTGCCTGTGGGGCTTTCTCTGCGTTAGCTAGCTTATTTCCCACGCAAAATGGGGTATGAGTATGAAAGCAGCCAGTTTAGGGCATACACTTCAGGCACAGTAATGATGTCTAAGAAATAAGGACAGTTACTCATTTCTGCAGCATATGTGTATGCTGCATTGTTTTATTACAGTAGCAAGTATATTACCAGTGTAAGGAATATTTATTGGTGTTTGATTTTTGTGTCTGCAGGCGCTGTAGCACTAGCAAGAATCATTCTTTATTTAAAGATCGGTTGCAACTTTGGTTTTTGGTTTTTTTTACAAATCACTTCTTGCTGTTGGGAAATAAAAGTGCCCACCTTCATGTCTTTCCTGAGACCACAGCTGAGGTATGTTCAATGTATGTACCAGACTATTAAAATTATTGATAAATTACAAGGAGTTCAGAGAAAACCAGCTATTTTTACCACATCCCTTGAGAGAGAAGGTTTAAAAGCAAAAATACATTGTTTGTGGGAAAGAACAAAGGCTGAGACACACAATGCTTGGAAATACTAGAGGTATGGACAGAAAGAATGCAAAGGGATTTCTTTAATTTTGGTGATTTTGATAGGAAAGAATGGCATGAAACAGGAAAGAGGACACTTTTATACTGAATGCAGGAAATCTGTGATGTATGAGCCTTTCTAGGTGTACAATGATGCTCCAACAGTGGAAGCTGCCTATGAATTTCAAATAGGCTTAGAATAGTTTCTGTAACACATCCTAGAATAAATATTTCATGTCTTTTTTCCCTTTCCTCCCTTACACAATTTTATATGTATATATGGGTGCACTGGAGAAGACTTCTGGAAGGAAGGAAAATGTTAGATGCGCTGCAACCTTTTTATTGAGAAAGTGTCTTTGCCAGAAACAAAATATTGCATCTGGATTGCACTCCAAAAGATGTGACCTGAGAGGTTTTTTGGTATTTCATAGCTGCAAGTTTAACAACTAACATCTTTGGAGAATGCCTTCTTCCACCTGGGCTTTCTTAATGTGTCTCTGTGGACCCAGAAAAGGAAAGGTTTCTGAGGAGAGGGGATGCCTATTATTAAAACAACTGATCTGGTTTAAAAACCAGATTATTTTTCAGGCATGTGAGTACCCGAAGCAGTTGAAAACCAAACCACAGTTTTATAACTAACAGCCTTGATGTTTGAGGAATTGATACTGTTTTTTAAATCCTGTGATTTTCCTTTGAAACAAACTGAGATTATCAGAGCCTGTAAATTACTGCTTTTAATCCCAGTTCCACAAGAAAAAGAGCATGAAGGAATCAAAGAACTCACTGGTTGCCAGAATATGTTTAGTTCTGATATTTGTGGGTTTCCATTTGTGAGCTCAGTTCACTCCTTTTGGAGGTACTTGGTTTTTTTGTGTTTCTAGAACTATATTTGATGCGTGTTTCAGGAGAGGATGGCCAGTCAATGGCTGGAGTAATGCTCCTTGTGCTTCTTTTGGGTGATAACTTGCTGTTTATTAAGCTGCTATCCTAAGCGGAAAAGAAATGTTGGGTGAGAAGGAGCCTTATCCATCAGAATTTGGGAATAGTTGGATTTTCAGCAGAGGTTGGTGGAGCAGAGTCATGTAATTCCACTGTAATGCATTTGTTTGTAAATATTCATGTGTGTGGTTTTGCCCAACCAATGGTGAGCAACCAAGCGTTTCTGTGGAGTTGGCTATGAAGAGACCTCTGCGTGGCCTTTTGTAAAAGGAGTTACCCTGGGCTTCAGTCCTTCTTCATGGCTCCCATCTCCATATCCAGCTCCACCTCTCAGACTTAACACCTGCTTAAATCCCCTAGTCCAGAATTGATAGTTGATTCATGATGATCTCAACCTCTGTGGGGTGAGGCTGGTGGGAGAGCCCTCCGAGCCCTTTCTGTGTACATTTGCACCATAGTTGCCTATATGTCAGCAATCCTCAGTGCTCAAGCTGTCGCTGCCTTCAGTCACAATAATTAGTCCCCATTCTGGATGTGTTGTTAAACTGAAGTGTTCTATGGAAACTAAAACTGCTCCTGTAATTATGTGGTTGTATTACGCATTTGTCTTTCTGGCCCTTCAGAACTTGAGAAATGCTTTTCACTCACTGCGTTTTCCAAATTGAATTCAAAAGCACACTGTGGTTTCAGCCTTAAATCCTAGAAGGTCATTCATTTAGGTGTATTTTATGTATCCTCTTGAAGCAAGATTACATCTTCAGTTTCAATTTTCTTATTTCCACTTAGGTCAGATCATTCTGGCAGAGCACAAGTCAGTCCTCAAATCCTGATGCATCAGGAAAATACAAAATGCTCCAAGTTCTCACCCTGGTTTTCTCCTGAGCTGACACAGGCTGACCTTGCTTTATTCAGCTGGCACATGTTTTTTACATTGTTGTATCTTTGGCAACCATCCAATGTTAGATATTTACAAATGAATTGGCTTCATCTATACTAAGCAAGGGTTGGAGTGAATGACTAAGCTTCAGTGAAATGCATGAGCTTATTTTCTTTCTGCTGCAGAAAGAAGTGTAAAAAGTGCTTTCCCTCAGATTTTGAAATTACTAATTACCAGGGAAAACATTTTCCTATATTTTAATATTTAATGGTACTCCACTTAATTATATTGCAGAACTGAAGTGCACGTTCTGTTCCCTGCTCTTTGGTATTATGAATAATTCTCTCAGAGTTGCTTGAACTTGATAATTTTTTGAGAAGCAATATAAAAAGCTGTCATTTAAATCATCAGCATGTAACATATACACAAAAGTTTAGGGTAAAACATGTACACAAGTGCTTAACTTCATTTACTATGTCTTGTCCCTTCTGGCTCAATGCATAAAGCTGAGCACATGCGCTCAGTCTCTGCGGTACCAGAGTCAAGAGTAATGAACCAACAAGGATTGATGTAGGCACTGGTAAATGAAATTTTTCAGTAAAATGCCAATCTGGCATTGAAGTCCAGACAGTGCACTATGGATTAAAGCAAGGCCCCATTAAAGATGAGAGAAAATTACTGGCAGTCTTTCTAGAACTGACTGCAAGAGCTGGAGGGAACCAACACGTACTTGAGCATCAAGTCTGAATGTTGTCTTTGCACTGGCCATGGCTCAGATTACACCTTTAAACTTAACAGGGATACCCCAGAGGCTCTGCTAGCAGTAAAGACACCAAATCCCCAAGGTGGTAGTATCCAAATCCATCAAACAGGTTTTGTTAATCAAGTGCATGCTTGCCAGATGTTGAAGAGCACATTCTTTGGAATTAATCTGTAAAACGACCACATGAACTTGTTTGGTTAGTTTCCAGAGCTTTTGTAATAACACAGTCCGTGTTAGAATGTATCTTGCTCCTCGAGTTCAGCATTGATTGCACCCACTGTAATATAATTTTAACTTTAGTTGATTAAAATTACCCAGCAGAGATGACTTGGAGACATTTTAACCTGTTGAATTAGCTGAGAATGCAAATATGTTCTGGCATCATCTCTTTGTTATGCATGTGATGACAGTTTTCTTTAAACATTGAGGGTCTCTTGAATTCACTTTCTATTTGTCTTGCAAGCCTCTTAAGGCCCTGTATTTTATAAAATATGTGACATGAGAAAACAGATCTGCAGTGATAATAATTAGGATTTATTAATTGGGGTAATACTGAGAGCATGTAGAAAAAGCTGCAGGAATAAAATGTGATATTGCCATTCCAAAAGAAAAAAAATATTTAAGGATAGAATTACATAGACTGAGCAAAGGCATCTTTAATTCCCATGGTTCTAAGGGGATCAGTGGCAGTTGTTCATTAGGCTTCTGTTTTTCATTTTTCATCCCTTATAAATATTTGGCAATACTTATCTTAGCACCTGGGATGAAGATGTTTTTTCTCTTAAATTCAGTGTAATACCGAGAGACCTTTAAACTTCCAAACGTAAAATAACAGCAATAGTAACAGCACCAGCATGGAGTAGTTATTTTACTACTTTCAAGCAATGTAGAAAGGAGTGTCATTCCCCTGCTTCAGTTTGAGTACGATGTCTTTTGACTTGACTTCACAGAAGCATCCGCTGACCCAGAGCAGTTCTTGGGTTTTTTGCTGTGGAGCAATAAGTGTTAATCCATGTAGAAATCTGTGAAATATGAAGCAGAAGCAGTCCAGTTCATGCCCAGTCCAACTGGAAATGTCAGCTTAATAGGTCATGTTTTGTACTTTGTGGCAGTGTTGAATGAAAGATGTTTATATTTGGGTAATGTGAAGACATTTAATAATTTTTCATATTGTATATCCGTGAAGTCTAAAGGGGAATGTGTATCAGTGTGTGAAAAACACAGTGTAAGTTCTCATTCGTAGCAAACTGGACAGAGGCCACTGGAATATACTGGATCTTTTTCCTCCCTCTCTTAGGGCTACAATCCTGTTTTTTCTCACTTAATTCCTTCAGATTTTTCTATTCTTTTTTCTTGTATGTTTTTTGCTCGCTGCATACATTTTAGAAGGTGTACAGGCAAAAAAGATAGGCAATGCTTTAACATATTTTTTTATATTTTGAAAGGTTTTTCATAATGAGGAGAAAGGAATATTCTGGATGCTACTTCTCTTGGTACAAACTCAAGTTCACAGTTTGCTGACGAGTCAGTTATGATGGGACTGGGCTAGACAGTTGAGGGCACAGCAATTGTCATCATGCTCCAGAGAAAGGCCTTTGGGATGCTGCTTTGCTCCAGGCTCTCTCTTGGGGTGCTGACAGAGTGCAGGGAATTTGAGCTGGCACTGTGTTCTTTCCTAGTCCAACGTTCAGGTGATTCTCCCATTTACAGTGCCACAACAGGTCACTTGGTCCTGGTGGGGAGGGAGTCATAGCTGTTGAACTGCAGCACAGTGTGTAGCGTCTTCCTCTCCTGTTGAGTCTCTTCAGAAGCTGATGGAGTCAGCAGTCCGTGGGGTGAAACTCAACCTCTGGCAGAAAGCCTGTGCATGACATGTGTAACTTGCATCATAGGAGATGGCCTTGAAACATGATTTATGTACAAACTTAGGGGAGAGTAAGTTCTGCAACAGCATACAGAGAGTAAATTTTAAAAAGATGCGTACATCAGGAACATAAAACTCATGTATTTTGAGAATACCAGGGGGAACACATGGCTGTCTGCCTCAGTTTTTATTAGTAGGGCTGTATATGATATAGAAACCACATTCATAGATTTCAAATCCCCAAGGGCTCAGCTTGACCATCTAGTGTGCACAGCACAGGCTAGAAATGCAGAGTCTGCATTATGGTTTCTGCATGTGCCTAATGACTTCTTTGTGAGGTAACATACCTTTTTTAGAAACCTTTAGTCTACTTTGATCTAAAGGCTGTGTAATAGACTAATTAGAAAGCTGCTCTCTTCTCGTGAGATACTGCCACTAGTGCTATTCATTAGAGACGTTTGATCCAGAGTAACTTTTACGCCAGTGGGAGAGAGCACAACACGGTAGATGTTATTTTTGGAACCTTCTTTCCAAGATAGTTTGCTAAAGCCCAGATTTTACAAGTACTCTGACACACTGTAAAATCTTTCTTTGCGTCCTTTGTGTTAGTTGAAGAAGCAGACTGAGACTTGGATCAATTTGCTTAATGTGCCTTATGGAGCGAGACTCTTTAGTGTTGCTTCCTGGTGAGTTTTTATTACAGCAGAAGCTGCGGTCTGTAGTTTAGCTCAGCTCAGAACTCAACACCCAGAACATTAGATCAGGCCCTTTTGGCTTTTATTAGGTGATAGTAAATAAATAATGCACAACTCTTTTATTTGCTGCTGCACATGGATCAATTAGCACATCTAATTTGTTGCCATAGCTCTTTGTTTTAGATTTTTGCTAAGTGCGTAGAACCTTCAAACCTACTTTGAATTTCAGCTTGGAAGACGTCTTTTGTTTCCTCCTCCCCCAATAACTGGCAGCATCCTCTCTTTTTCTCGCTGCCAAGGGACATATTGCCAGCAGAGAGAAGTGGAAGCTATAACAGAAGGAGATGAAGACAACGAAGGCTGCTGCTGCTGTAAGCCTGGGCACTTGCCTCACTTGTTATCATGTAACGCAGCGTTTAACCTGCGATGGCTGACCTGGGAAATCACACGCACCCAGTACATCCTGGAAGGGTACAGCATCATTGATAACAACGCTGCAACGATGCTGCAAGTGTTCGACCTGCGGAGAATACTTATCAGATACTATATCAAGGTAAATGCTTTGGTAAAGTGTACGTTGTTACTAGGCAGGCTGGTCAAATACAAGGAATGCTGGCTGTCTGTAGAACAAAGAGCATTTGAAGTTTTTTGCTTTATGTTTATTTGTCTTCACTACAGTCTGCCAGTTGGACAGACTTGATGTTAGATCGTAGAACCATAGAATCATTTTGGTTAATCTTTAAGATCTTTTAGTTCCAACCCCCTTGCCATGAGCAGGGACCTTCCACTAGAATAGGGATAATTAATTCATATCTCCCTTTGCTAAATTTACTTCTGATCACTTACAGTTACAGTCAGTACAGAGAATCTCAGGCAATGCTTCAGCAGAAATCAAGGTGAGTTAACATCCTCTAATGATACAGTGAGAGGAAGCGTTCTTAGGTTCTTTCGTTCTAATAAAACGTCACTGACAGTTTGCTATTTCTTCTTGCCTTGACCTTTCCACTGCTTTTTTTTCATGGGAAATTAAAAAGAAAAAGAGATTAACAAGCATAAGGTTCTTGGGAAACCTTTGAAGAGCTGTTTCTCAAATGTACTTTTTTAGTAGCGCAAACTTCCTTCTTACCTTCTGTTTTACATACTTGCCACAACACATTTGAAGTTGGTATACTCCATTGATTAAACAGCAGTTCATTTACATCACTTCTGTATTTGCACTGTTATTAAGATCAGAATAACCACACAGATACTAATTTGTCAAGCTAATTGAACCTTATAATCTTGCAAGACATCTTCATCCTCTGCCAAAACAATTTCCAGTCCAGCAAATGAAGAATTTGCTGAGCTTTATAGTCTTCTAACTGGAACAGAAAGAGCCAAAATGCTGCTTCCTATGCCACTGGTACTGCCATGAAGCCAGTTACTAAAGCTCCCAGCCATCCCTGATATCTTTCTGCTTACATCTCTGCAACTGTAAAAATCTTCAACCTCAGAGAGAGACCCATTGTAAATAAGTTAATCACCATTTTTTGCAAATGAGCCAATGCAGTAAAAACTAGCTCATAACCTTACAAAGCTGCTTTGATCATACAGTTGATTACTTTGTAAAATGCAGACTGAGATTTCATAAATAAATTTCCAGGCAGTACGGCCTGGTAACCAACCTGCTTTGTTTAGTTCACTAATTAAAAACAAAACTGCATGTGAGCGTGATTTTTTCATTTTAGAAGTGGGTTTTGTGGCTATAAATTGTTTTAAAGGAATGTATCTAAACTAAAAAAACAAATCAACCCCTCTTTAAACTGTAATGAGCATGTTGCTACAATTGCTTTGCTTTACTTTAAAAGGTAACCTGAATAACTGGAGCATAAACTGATGCAAGTTGACATATGACTCAGCTTTTGATGGTGAATGAGATTGAAAAAAATCCCAGTCTAAGCTGCAATCAAATCAGCTGCTTATTAGTTTAAAGCAGTGAAGAATTGTGCTTTGTAAACTGGAACTTCTTTTGTGCCTTTAAATCCATTAATATATAGAGGAGTTGTGGAAAGGGTGAGGTTTATCACATGGGAAGTAAAGCTTAGCTGAAGCCTAGTTTAGGACTTCTGGTTCTGGACACACCTGAAAAGCAGCTGACATAGGTAAGATGGCTTAGACAGACTTTCATCCCATGTGATACAGGTGTGGTTAGTTGATCTTGTTTTGAGTTAAAAGGGGTGGGTGGGTTAAATAATCTCCGCACCACTGAGATGTGGCTCCATTTTCACTGTATGCAGATTTTATGTTTACCACTGATGGCTCTAAAGGTGTGAAAATCAAATCTCTTTTGGTTGGATTTAGTTGAGCCAGTACTGTAACACCGCATTGACAGATTTCATTCTTAGAAAGGTGTTGATCCTTTAGTCTACCTCTCTTCTTAGGGAAGGAGGAACAGAAGATAATAATCTGTTGGCAGCTTCAGTATTAGCCTAGGCTGGGGCTCCTTTCAGTGAAGGGAAAGTACACTCAGGAGATTTCTTTAGAATGACACTCACCAAAAGAAAGTTATATAGAGATTTTCTTCTCCTATTCTTAAAAGTAATTGGTTTCTTCCATAAACAAGAGCTTTAAAAAGATTTGGTAAAATCCTTCATACAGTCTTGGAAGGTGAGAAGATTGTTATGTATCAGATCAGCTTTTGTCCTGTTTTTTAATGCTTGCCTCCAAATAAACAGTATTAGAAGCAGAGGTGTGAATTCATTCCTTCCCCAGCTCTTTCTTATGGGGGATTCTTGAGTAAGACCCTGTGCAGTTTCGCTGTGAATATTTTGAAGCCCTGACACTTCCTTTTTATTGGCGTAGGAAACTAATTGTAAGAACTATAGATCATGCTGTATTCAGGTCACATAAATCAAAACTCTGGAAACACGCTGGAGTTTCTGCAGCAACTGCACTTCCATTGCACTGAGCATTTGGAGAGTTTCTGGTTTATTCTCTGTAGCTTACAATAATGTAAATATTTACCATATTATTTCTGAATGGCCATGTAGCTGAGGATGTACTCGTGCACAAAACATATCTTGGAAGAGTTACCAAGAGCAGAATTTAATTGGGTGACAAAGTTTTTGCTCTTTCTGTGTCTGATTGCAAGTCTGATTTTTTTTCCCAGCTGAATCAGCTTCTTTGTAAACACAGATGAGAATAATAAAAAAAGCAAACTCTATCTTGAAAATCGACAAAGATAATGTATGCTTTGTTTCACTTCTTTCCTTCAAGAATAATTACTGATCTTTTAAACAATGTGTTGCACTGAGCATCTTATTCCTAAGTCATATTTATTTCAGTTTCAGTTTCATTGACAGCCTAGAAATGCACGTATTTCTCCTTATAAAAGGATTTTTATTCTCCACAAATAAAATGGGTCAGCTCCTGTAGCCCTTCTGCATGTGTTTTGAAATAATTTCCTGCCCAACTACGGTGATATTTTTCCCTTGTGCCTCCTCCATCTCTTCTCAATATATTCTTATTTAAACATCTCTTAGTATTCAAGAAGTCTGTATTCGCTGAGTGCTGTGTTTTCAGCTCCTATTGTTTCTGCATGAATCTTTTTTAAAGAGTGTGTTTTCTCCACATGCCAAGAAATTAAGGGTCCACCCTCTGTCTGTATCTGTCTGACTTGTCTTTTTCCTCTGAAGCTTAATTTTCCTCTTACTTGTGTGGGTTTTGTACAGTTTGAAAGATGAACTATGGAGAGCATCTGGGTATTTTAAAAAGGCTGGTAGTGCTTCTGCCCTTTGTAATCCATTATTTTTTCATTTTATACCTTTATTTACTCAGTAGTATTTCCATTGACTGGCTAAAGTAGAACTACATCATCTTCATTTGTGTACACTTGCTCCTCATTTGCTTTGGAATCCAATTCTAAATTAATATATTAATACTATACTCATAAAACATTAAAATGGGACTTTGCAGTTGATGGAAAGCACTGGAACTTCTTCTTAAGCTTTGTATTCTTTTGAAAATATTCTTTAAGCTTTGTTTGGATAGATTTTGTTTTTTGATTACTACTGAATGTCTCCAGACACAGTGGTTAGAAGAACTTAGAAACTCAGTCACAGATACGAGATACGAGTGTTGCTGCTTTCTAATATTTATGCATTTGGTAAGAGTTCCTGCTGAATGCTGCTCCTCCTTCCATGCTTTAAAAGTCAACTCAGTTGTATCAGTTACCAGGTTCTTAACCTGACAAATAAGAAAAAATCCATTGTGCTTTACCAGCTGCACTGACAAATAACAAAAATAGTGCTACTAAATGCCGAAAACAGCGATTAAAATGGGGCGTTTCAGACTTGTGTTATGCACCTCTATGACATCTCATCTTTACGGATAAATCATGGTGCAGCTGTTTTTGTGGAAGAATGAGGAAGCAGTAAGTTCAATGAGAAAAAAGAGCCCTATTTTGAGCATATGATCATCTACTACTGTTTTTTTTCAAAATAGGCCTAAACTGTTGTCAGTAACACCTTCTTGGCAATGGACTCGAGAACTCCACTAGTGTTCTGTAATTAACATGCTGGAACTCTCTCTTCCTATCATTGAATTAATTTTCCTGTAAGGTAGAAAGACATTAAAAATGTGACTTCTTTTTCTGTTGTCTGCTATATAGATATCAATTATTATCATCTTTCTAACTTGAACACACTTGTGAAGCAATGATGCCAAGCAGTAAAAACCAGGAAAAATATGTACCGTAATAGTTAGCAAATGTGGACCTATTTTAGGACCATATTTGATTTATTCCCTTCTGTGTAAAATATATCTGCTTTACTCAGAGATAAGAGTGACTAATGTTTGCACATTTTGTCAACAGAGTATAATATACTTTACAGCAAGTTCTCCCAAAATCCTTGACTGGATAAAAGATGAATCCATCCAAAAGATACTGCAGCCTTATGCAAAGTGGCATTATATTGAGCGTGACCTCGCAATGTTTAACGTTAACATAGATGAAGATTATGTTCCGTGTCTCCAAGGAATAACAAGAGCTAGTTTCTGCAGTGTTTATCTGGACTGGATTCAGTTCTGTGCTAGAAAAAGAGTGGAGGGAAGTGTCTTTTTTTTTTTTTTTTTTTTAGTAGTAGTAGTTTTAATTCTTGGAATAGGAGTTAAATGTTGCATGGTTATTCTTTTGCTTGCTCAGAATTAATAGAATAAAAATCATTTTATTTAAACTTTTAGATTTAAAATAAAAGGAAAATATCTGTTTTGTGAAATGGAAAAAACATGTTTTGGAGACTACCCTTGTGCAAAAACTAGAGTTTTAATGAGCAGTAGCCTTTTGAATACAAAACCATTTCCTTATTTTGCACAATTCCAACAGTGTTAATTTCATCAGCTTTGGAAAGCATGAATACACCCAGTGCTTGCTGAAGTACTGCTAGAGCAGGCTCCATTCAGGGAATGTCATCAGAGCATTACTGTTTCTTCAGCGTTCCCAGTGATTGGGTACATTTGCTAAACATTTGCGGTACCTGTGTGTATCCTTTACAAAAATTTGCCTGTATTTGGGTACAGTCATGGAATGGTAGGGAAGTGCACAGCAACCTCACTCACAGGTCCCCTCTGAGAGCTCGTAACTCAAAGGTGGGCCACGCCACAGAGCTGTGCGGAACTGCCTCGCAGCTCTTGAAGCTCAAGGGCATGTTTACAGCTGTGCATTTGCATACCTGAGCCACTAAGGTTACTGATGGTCAGCAGTCGTTTGTCAGAAATGCACTACTCTATTTCCATGGAATACTCAAAATAGTGCAGAGGGAGAATACAGTTTCAAACAACATACTGCCTCAGTCTAATTTTCTGATTATTGCTGATAATGGCAGAAATGGAAAAGTGTATCTTTCCTGGGCACACCTGGTGTGTTTTTCACTCAGGATCGCAGACTGTACATCCCGTTTGCTGCCACTGACCTCAGCTGGTGTAACATTGCTGAATGTATCTTCTCCACTTTGGTTCCTTCTCATGTCTCTAACGCTGTTCCACCAGTTCCCCTGCATATAATTATATTGATACTGTTTTCACTGGATTGCCTTCTGAGCCCTTCTCCACTATCTCCTCCTACTGGGAATATTTCACCTCCTTTTTTTTCCTCATCGCGCTGTCACATGTCCTGAGTTCTGACACACAAAAAATTGCACAGTGCAGGGAAAGCCACTGTTAAAATGATGCCTTTTCTCTTGTTCTGTGGCTGAGACTTTCAAACATGATAACATACTTAGGGATGCCAATAGACTTGGAACATGTTAGACTTTAAAAGGCAAATGAATGCTTGCACTGGTGCACACACACAAATTTTTTGTTCTCTATCTTTTACCTCTGTTTTTTAATTTACTGTCTATAGAGAGGTTCATGTAGGAGATGAGATGAAAAAGAAAACTTCACTGTACACATAACCCTGAAAATTAATGTATTTTATAAAAGGAACTACATTATCCATGATAAATTCAATTTTAAAGTCAAAGAAAGCTGTAAGAAATCACTCATTGCTTGGACTGAAATAATAATCTGCATCCCCCTGAAAATGAGCATGCATGAGGACTTTATTCAATTTTTTTCCTTCTTCTTGATTGCAAAATTTCCTTTGTGAAAATTCTAGTGAAAGAAACTCTTCTGAGCTAGTAAGTTTAAATGAAAGGTTTTGACTGCTTATTAAAAGGTGAGGTCAGTGTTGTCAGTGGTGTACAATTTAGGTAGATACTGTTATTCACTGAAAGTGTGTCCCTCCAAACTGTACCAAATAGATTGTTCTTTTGGAATCTGGGTGGGGTTTTATAGGAACTGCATCCCATGAGAAGGGTTTTGGCTCTCTCCAGCTGCAGTGTCTCTCAACATTAAGGAACCTCCTGTGGTTTAGAATGTCATGTCAGGGAGGAATGGAACCAAACACAAAACACCACAAAAAAAATCCTCTCCCCACCCCTACCAAAGCTTCCCTCCTTTCTCACCATCCGAGAATGAAAAGTTCTGTTTCTAGCCAGTGGGCAAAATAAGCTTGCTTTTTGCAGAAAGCCTCTGGTGGTGATGATCTTCCTTCTTGTTCTGTTTAATTGCAAAGAATGTTTTTGTGAGTAGGTTCAGCTACATGCAAATTTTATGAATATTATTACTGTTTGTAGTATTGTGGTGCTTTTAAAGATGGTATTTGCATTTAGAGTTACATGCTGATCTTAAAACTTTGTAGCACCTGGACAGCGATGAAGATTCTCCTCTAGTGACGCTTTCCTTTGCCTTGTGTATATTGGGTCGAAGAGCTTTGGGAACTGCATCTCACAATATGGCCATCAGGTAATTTTTAGGAATTCTTTCTCCTGTTAAAACAAATACCTGTTTGTCTTTTTTCACGTGATGTGGAATCTCTTCAGATTATTATATTAAATCAAGGTAAAGTCTCATTCCTCCATAAAATAATTTGTTTTCTGCCATTCCTCGTCATCTTTTACTTTGTACTTGGCCAAATAACTAGTGCCAGGTTTTATTTCATGGAGCAAAGCAGAATTTTTCATTGAAAGAATGGGTAGCAATGGTTGTTGCTTGTGTTCACTGATGCCTGGCTATTGGAATGCTGGCTTCCTCCAGCATTCCAGTAAAGGGAAGAAACTTCCAGAAGAGGAAAAAACTGTTACTTAGCTAAATAATAATAAATCTGTAAGGGTTCTGTATTCCTTGGGGTGGTATTCCTGTTCATTTGCCACTTCGTTCTGGCAACTAAGGAAGGCAGAACCTCACATCTCTTGAGACTACAGTTTTTTCTGTTCACAGTCTACCTTACTCATTTGTTCATTCATTCAAAACACTTCTTCCTAGGAAGTCTGGTTAATTAAAATATGTTTGGTTAAGATTGTTTCTGAATATCCTCTTTACCTTTTATTTTCGTTAGGGATTCTTCGCTGGGAGTTCTGAGTTGTTTAGGTGTTATACAGTACAATTTACACTGTTCTACAGATAAGGCAATTTATTAACGAAATAATCTTTATTTTAATAACATTTAATTTCTCAGCTAATTTTAGACTTTTATTAGATTTATTTGAACTCCCTGTGTTCATTGGAGTTTAGTAACTGTAGAGAAGTTGAGTAAATACAGTTTCTAAGTGACCTTGCTGTGTTGGCACAAAGCTGTGAGCAAAGCTACCTAGACCTCTATCAACGTGCTCCTTAGAGAGGATTTGTCTTGCTAACAAGCAAACAAAGACAGCATGTGTGATTTTGAATGCATTTTGTTATAAGATAAAACAGTCCTTTTAAATATTCATTCTAGCTTTGTTATCTGTTGAGACATTTGTAACATTTTGTTTTATGTCTTCCTCTTTCAGTGTCACACAAAATGTTTATGGCCCACATGGCTTATTGCTTGGTGTGCTGCTGATATCTGCTTTCTAAAGTGGTTTTTGTCATCTCTTTTTTACTAGTTCTTGCACATTCCCTTTCTGTAGTAGTTTTCTTCTGGGTTGCATTTCCTCTCCCTTCATTTCTATTCACTCAAATTAGTGTGATGTTTAGCAAGTCATTGAGATTTCTAAAATTTTCCTATTTTTTTTTTTGATGATGCAGATTTTCGAGTTTGGGTGGGGACATGATAGAAAAGTTTATATGCATTTAAGATTTCTGTTTCAGAAAAGATAGAAGTAATTTTTGATCTGGGTTTGCAATAGATAGGTCACAGCAATATTAGGAATACATCTAAAAATATCACAAAAGCTTCCCCAAACTGTCATCACACTGTGCATACTTTCCACTGGATCTTACAATCTTCATTACAATGTTTTGGCACTAGTACGTACATAACAATGTCACCTATTTGTATTGGCTTACATGGTTAGTAGATAATGCAATGGGATAATATTATGAGAGATTTTCCAAAGCTCAACATAGAAAGTATGAATGTTGAGGATAATTATTTGCAAAGTGTTCTGTAAAGATTTTAATAATAATAATTGCAGGAGGCAGCTATACCATGTCTTTTGAAAATCTGGCAAATTACCAATGAACCAAATTAGTTCCTCTTTTTTGGTGAGTTGACACTCCATACTTAAAAACACTTTTCTTGATGAGAAAAGGTCTGCAGAAAGGCAAAAATGGGGTAGTCACAGGAGGTGCACAGCTCTGCCCCTGTTTTTCTGAATCTATTCTATATAATCCTCTATCTTTAATTAAGTCCTGGTCTTCTTTTTATTAAACAAGTGCTCCAGGGCAGCATTGAATCATTGTATTTTTAAAATGTATTTTGTGACATAAAAGGGATTAAGTGGAACCTTCTGTCAGTATCTTTTTCAATGCTACTTCACAAAAGCTTTCCCCACAAAAGTTTCACTGTGGAAAAACCATGTCAGTCCCCCACCTGGTTAAATTACCTTTAATACGTTTCCACTGTAAGAAAGATTTAGAGAAATAGAAAAGGAATCTGAGTAGCACAACTGAAGTTATAAATTGCTACAGCTACAAAACATGACTTTAGCTTGGTGAAACACATTTATTCTTGTCTTACTGAATGTATATATATATATACACAAAACCAATCTAGTAGAAATTAATAACTAAGTAGCAAGGTGGGTATGCTGATGCCTGTACCCCTGTGAACACAGACACCTCGGAAACAAGTTAATGGAGAAAGATATACAGGTTACCTTTATTAGAAGCTTCTAAGGTTCAAACCCAAGAGGTCCAACCCCAAGACCAGGAAGCTTACAATTTTTATACCAAATATTAATATCCAATCACCATTCTCATTTCCCTGTGAGCCCACCCATAGGGGCCTGCCGAACTGCCCCATTTCCATGGTGGGGCAGTTAGGCCCTCTTCTGATGTTTTGTCTTCTGTTACCTGCAGGTGGCCTTTCACAAACATCGTGGCCTTGGCTGAGCCTGAGAATAGCACCCAAACTTGTGGGAAAGGCATTTAATAAGTGCACTTAGGATTTGAGCAATTTAGAAGAACTTATGTGATTTAAGTCTACCAAAATATAATAAATCCTTAGGCATCAATGCTACCCCTGACATCAAGACCTTAATCAACAGAAATCCCCCAAATACAGTCACTTGAGCATGGAGGGAAGTTCTAACCCTACTTACTGTGTTTATGGCTTCATACACATCTTCACAAGTCGTTTAAACACAACAAAGCGGTAAGTCAGAGAGACTCCGGTAGGAATACAATTACACGGCATGCTGGGGGAAGGCACTTTGTCCAACATGTTCAACACTGATGAGGCCAGAAGCAGATGTTCCTGAGAATTAGCTTCAGGTACTGAAGTTAGGTCTCCCACCCCTCTCTCTGCTTGACACAGATACAGCAGCTCTCACCATGGATAATTTGGAGCATTGCTGCTGGTCCTCACCCCCAGCTCTTGGGCTGTTGCAGGTCTGTGTTCAGTCAGATGAGGGAGAAGTACTTAAGGTCCTGAGAAGCTGGAGAAACCATTCCTTAGGTGATGCTTTGCAGTCCTTTTCCTTAAAAAGGTCTCATGATATTTTGGGGACCTTTTTGGAGCCTGCTGGTGCTGAAGAGGGTTTTAGTTTTCTTCAGGAATGGTCAGAGCAGGCAGACCCACAGACAGCTCTGTGCATGAGTGAGGGGGATGTACTGCAAGTGTGGGGATTGGAACAAGATGATTTTAAGGTCCTTTCCAACCACAGCCATTCTATGATTCTGTGACTGTTGGTAGCTGGCTCATTACATCAGAGGTCAGGGCTCCTAACACACGTTTGTCATACTGGAGTGCTGGATTGCAAAAACACAGATTTGGATTACTCTGGTAAACACTGAAAAACTTCCTTGAACATCATCTCAGGACTTTCTATTAATTCTGGCTGCAAAGCATCTTGTGTACAACATTGCTAAAGATTTCATGATGAGTTGGAGATGTAATGCCCAGATAGGCAATGCCCTCTTCTCCCCTTCTTTATGTGAAGCTTTTCAGGTATTCATCGTGAGCAAACTAGCCAAGAATCGGTGCTCTGTGGTTCCTGTTTAATTATCAGGGGTGACCATGCAGGTAGTAGGACACGTCTTCTGGACTAAGTCTGGTCCTTTCTGTGTCTTGGAGGATTGACAGTCATCCAACTGCTGTGCAGAAATAGTAAAGCAAGGGTAATGTTACACTGAGCTGTGCACTGCAGAATTGAGAGTCAAGTTTACATTGTGTATGTAAACTATCAATTTGCACTCATTTACACATGATTTTGTCTAATCTACTAATCAGTAAATGTCACTGTGTAAACCAAGATTTAAAATGCTCTTATATAATGTATGTAAATAATTATTCAGTGTACCTGTTCATGTAAATGTCAGTAGAAATCTAACATTAACACTAGATTACACAATAAATGCATTCATTAAGAAGGCAGAACACTGCTAAGCAAATCATTTGCTCTTTTAAACTGTCATTAGGAGGCATCCTTCACAAAATGCAATGTGAAGAATGACATGACATTACCATTCATTTATTCTAATGTGAGTCATATGTTTAGGTGTGTATTTGTAAAAAATTACAGCATAATTCTATTCAGCCACTAAATCTACCAGTAAGTAAAAGTTTACTATACATTTCAAATCTGGGAAAATATAAAAATCCCTCATCAGATACTTCCAACACTACTTAGTCTGGCTGCTTGGGTTCCCTGAGCTCCCTCTGGGTGTTATCATTCAGTGTGGGCAGAGGCTCATTCCAAGGAATGCCTCTGCCTGGAGGAACCGCTACTTATGCTGAAGCCCATGGAAGCAGCTTCCCCCACTTGCTACTTCCCTTTTGGGTATCCCATTGCACTGCCCAGCATCTGAAGGCAGAGAAAGATGTGGAGGGCATGGGACATGGTGGCACAGTGTTGCTGGTGATGCTGCACTGCTAGTGGGAGTCCAAGCAGACAGCGCAACTAGCTGTCTGCCACAGGTGAGCAGGGCAGCAGGGAAGAAAAGTTTGACTCTCAGCTCACAACCACTATCTAAAATATCCAATTAGAAGGGCTACCACTAAAAATATTTCAGTTCATTACTGGCTCACAGGCATGCATGTTTCTTTATTCCTTAAACAGACCTACAGGTCACATTGGAGAAGGTCTACAAACTGCAGAGAGAGGATAAAGATGGGTTTTGGTGTGCAAAATAAACACAGTCATTCACCAGCTCATTAGTCTTCATCCATACTGTTTTCAGGCTCGCATTAAATGCTTTTAGTTTGAGCTCTTGGAGCAGCATAAGGGGTGCAGTAGGAGGGAGTATTTGCTTTGGCACTGTTGCCCTCCCTCTGGTATTTGTGGCACTGCTTAATCCCCTCTTTTCTGCATGTTCAAGGGGCCGATGGTTCCCACGCACCTACTAGTCTTGTTCTAAAATAGCTCACAGTTGTGACAGCAGCTTTTCAGGTTGTTAGCTCAGAGGGTTAGAAATGTTACCAGAAATAGTAGTTATGTCTCTTACAGATTAATGTTGTTTCCTTGACATGTGATTTTACCTTAACTAGTTTTTAAAATATTTTGAACGAGCCTGTAATTGAGGTATGTTAAAACTGGGCCAAGAAGGCAGCAACAACCTTGAGTCAGCCCGAGATCAAAGCGGTTGACTTTAGAGCTTCGTTGTAATCTCATTAGTGTCTTCAGGAGAGAGCATAACAATGGGAAGAATAATGAGAACTGTATCTTATATGGATTAAGGGCTGCATGTTACAGACGTAACAGCTTGAGATAGTGTCACATTATAGGCAGAATGAACCCAAAAGCCTCATTACGATTGGCAGGAGAATAAAAGATGCCCATGGTTTTGTGAATACAGCAATCTCCTCCAGACTGCTCTGGTGGAAAATACGATACATTAAATAATTGACTCTCAGCCTCTCACAACTCCTGCCACCACTGATTTGCTCCTTGTAGCAGTCATGTTTGTTCTTAAAAATGCTGGCTAGAGAACTCATTATGCAGAGGGATGAGAAATGGATGAGCCTCCCCTAAATAAGCCCAGTGAGAGCTGTACATGCCTCCCTCTGCTGATGCTCAGCTGCAGTTTGTGCAGCTGTCCTAGTCCTGGCTGTGCTTTCAGCACATCCTGCTGTTCACAGCAGCCTGTTTATCATGTGCTGATGCCTGTAAGAAACTTTCATGTGAATGCAAACTCTTTGTCTGCTCTGGTGCTCAGATTTGGCACTGAGAGCCTCTAATGATGTAAAAACCAGTTCTCTCTCCTGCCTACTTCTCCCTTCATCCCAGCCAACTTTTCAGAGCAAATACAGGGAGTGTTACATGGGGAAAAACTATACTATAGATCATCATTAGGTGCAGAGTTCAAGGTACTTTTTACAGTTTCATCCTGGAAAGAATACTTAAGTACAGAAGTGTTTTTTCCAGGCAAGATTTCAGCTGTGTATGCTGATGCTGTCTAATGGGTAGGCAAGTGAAAGGAGCCTTCCCAATGTCTAGCCTTTTCAAAGGAGATGATATTTCACCAGAGTGGCTGCACCCACCATTTCCTCCCTCCACCCCTCACCCCACCCCAGCTGGTTTATTCTAGGGCTTTTCTAGTTATTAAGCAGGGTTTGAGTATATTATCATTTTCTGAACTGGGGAGATGATCGATTGAAAAGTCAGTAGGGATCAGGACCCACTCCTTGAAGACACATAATAACTCCCACTGAAATCAGTGCTTGAACGTTCTGAAGATCAGAGTGTAAGCACCTGTCTCACATGCCATGTTTTAAAATGTAACTTGGTTCTAATAAATGCAAATCAGTTGAGAATTCACAAGAGCTTCCCTGTACTCCTCATGTTCCCAGCAGTGACAGCAGCCCTGCCTTCCTGACTGGCCTTGGTCTCACTGATTAGTTGATTAGTTGATTTATATTACACAGTGCTTTGGCAGAGAAAATCGGTATCCAGCTGTTTTTCTAGTAACAACATATATATTTCCATTTTAATTTCTAAAACATGCTACCCACCAAGAGCAAAACAAGAATGCCTTTGAGCTGAAGATAGGCTGAGCAGTCTTCTAATCTCTCTTCTCCCTCTCTCAGAGAAAATACTTAAAAGGTTTTTTTCTTTTTCTAAAATAAGAAAGCTCAATTATGTAGAAAGATTGTGTTCTCTAGGCTGGGCAGTAGTGAAAACCACTAACATCTTAATGCAGCTTCTCCTCAGAGCCTTTACAACTGAAAAAAGGACTGTTGTAAGACTGAGCAAAATCTTGGCAGGTAGATGGAACCATGTCCTGTGGGTTTGCAAGAGATGTCTATTTTTAACAGATGGGCCTGTTTTCCTCTATTTTGAGATCACTTCTTCAGAGCAGCATTAGGACAGCAGTCCTGCTACAGGCATTATACAAGTGGCTGTGGTGGTGGCGTGGGAATCTCATAATTCAGGGTGCAGCTTGAAACTCAAGGCTGATTGTTTCCCTTCACAAAGCCCTTGTGCAACCATTTTCTAGCAACAAATTGATTTTGTACCTTTTAGCTCATGCTTAAGTCTCAGGTCCAACCAAACCATCATCCAAGGTCAGGTAGAACTGGTTACATCTCATTTCTTAGGTTGGAAAAAAGAAAGCTAATGCTTATTTGCTTTAGGGCTTGTTTCAGTATGAAATGCCTGTTGTTTGATTTGTGCTCTCACCTGGTTTGCTGAACAGTTCCTGAGACTGTATTCTCTGTACATCTGCTTTAATGTTGACATTTAGGTTTGAGTTTCATGGCAAAGGTCTTAGTCTTGCTGAAAGTATCTTTCACAGCCTTTTTTTTTTTTTTATTAAATGATTATTTTTCACCTTACAAGAACTGGTAACAGAACTGATCAATAAACTTTCAAATAAGGAAATGGCTTATGCTGCCTGCACAGGGAGTGCAGCTGGCACTCTTTGACCTGGTGTCTTTGGCACAGCTGCAGAGAAGCAGCGCCCTGAGGCACCCTGTGACTCAGTCACCCATCCTGAGGCCATCTTTCATTCCAGGCACCCCATTCATTTCGTGACCAGTCATTTACAGCACAAGCAGAAGGAAAACCACAAACCCAAGGAATGTCTTTCATTAGAAATATGTGATGCAACCCCTGCTTTATGCCCACCAGAAGCACTCACCATGTGCCAGCCAGAGGGCCACCGGCCACGGCACATGGCTGCACAGGGCAGCACATGGCTGGCAGCTGACAGAGATCCAGCTTGGTGAAATGGGAATGGCTTCTGGGAGTGACTGCTGCCTTTCTCTTACAGCTTAGACTCGTTTCTTTATGGGCTTCATGCACTGTTCAAAGGAGACTTTCGGATAGCAGCAAAAGATGAGTGGGTCTTCGCAGACATGGATCTATTGCATAAGGTTGTTGCCCCAGCAATCCGAATGTCGCTGAAGCTTCACCAGGTAGGGTCTTCATTTATTTACTTATTTTTAACTTTTACTATCATATCTGATTTCTTAGGAAGACACAGGAAACCTTAGCAACTCTCCCAAGGAGGAGGGGAAAAAAAAAAAGAGGGAAATGGAGTACTTGTTGCCTTTTCTGAGAAACATTCTTCACCAAGATGGAAACGCTTGGCATTTATTTTGTATTCACTTGATCTTCTTTTCTGTATCCCCAAGCTGCCCATTTGAAACCATTCATTTTGCAGATCTTGATCCTGCATTTTTCATCAAAACAAAACTGACAGTCTCGTTATGTTTTACTTGCATGAATACTATAAATACGGTTTCTAGATTGAAAGGAAATACATTGATTTTACTGATTTCATTGCTGATTTCAGGGCAGGCGTTGTATAGCATGGAGTTGACTTTGTTCTTGCTCTGACATGTTATGATTTAGTATCATATGCTTTTATAATGACTTGTATTTATAATTGTTCTGAATGTTACTGAACTGCTGTGAATTCCTCTCTGACACTTTGACACAATAATTTTAAGATGTTATCGCTGGCCATGGTGCTGCGGGATAGCTTAAGTTACAGTATTGCACTATCTGCTGATGGATTCCCAGTCCCAGCTATTTTTGGTGGGTTTTTGTGAATAAAAAAAAGGATTTCCACAAGAACTGTGGAATGCTTCAGTGACTCCAGTCTCCCTCTGGCTTACCCAAAAGCTCTGTGTCCCATGGTTTCACACTTCATAAAAAAAAAGTGGGTAAGCTGGCATTCTCCAAGGGCTTTTGTCCGGTGGAGACATGAGAGCAGAACAGGTTACAATAAAGCAAAAATCCTACCTTTCTGTATTACTCTTAAATTAATTGTTCTACCTCCCAAAGACATGCACTATCAGAGGGCAAGTCACTGGGAGGGTCAGCTGGCAACTGTTTGAAAAACAGAAATTTGTTTATTGTTAATAGTTTTCGTTTTCACAGATATACCTGACCTTTTCAATACTTTTTCCTGTACTGCCAGGACCAGTTCACCTGCCCAGATGAGTATGAGGACCCAGCAGTTTTGTATGAAGCAATCCAATGCTTTGAAGAAAAGGTGGTGATCTGTCACGAAGGGGACCCAGCCTGGCGCAGTGCTGTGCTCTCCAACCGAGAGGAGCTGCTGACCCTGAGACACGTGGTAGATGAAGGAGCAGATGAATATAAAGTTATCATGCTCCACAAAAGCTATCTGAGCTTCAAGGTGATCAAGGTATATATAACATCTTTCTCATATTGCAGTAATGTAGGGCTGTGGTAACTAGTACTACTTCTGAGTCACCTGGTCAAAAGGAGACGTCAGTTGTAGTTATTGGAGTAGGGACTGGGGGGCTAAAAGAGCTCTTTCCATTTGACTTTCAGGGAAGTAGCTGCACAAGTTC
Organism: Myrmophylax atrothorax; assembly: GCA_026770055.1. NCBI lineage: Eukaryota > Metazoa > Chordata > Aves > Passeriformes > Thamnophilidae > Myrmophylax > Myrmophylax atrothorax. The sequence continues at coordinate 43,989,816 of JAOXXN010000446.1, read as the reverse complement.
ATAAAAGCTGTCGGTGCAAAGACATGAGGTATTTGCACACACAGCCACTGCCATTCTACCTGGATACTGTAGTTCTTCATCTTAAGTAGAAAATGTTTTCGCATGATCTGCATGTTTTTAACTTACCTGTAGGTCAACAAGGAGTGCGTCAGAGGGCTTTGGGCTGGGCAGCAGCAGGAACTGATTTTCTTACGCAATCGTAACCCGGAGAGAGGAAGCATCCAGAACAATAAACAGGTCTTACGGAACTTAATTAATTCTTCATGTGATCAGCCACTGGGATATCCAATGTATGTTTCCCCTTTAACCACCTCGTACCTTGGGACACACAGCCAACTGAGGAACATTTGGGGGGGACCTGTCAGTTTGGACAACATTAAACAGTGGTTCAAATCCAAATGGTTAAGGTAGGTGTTAAATTTTGACTATGCTGATAGAGACCCTGCAGTCTTGGTTTCACTGTATTTTCTGTTAAGACAGTAATTCTATATTTTTATCTATGAATAAAAAAATGAATTGCAAATAACTCAGAATATAACAAAATAGCACTGTAGATAGAGCAGAAAAATTCATTAACTCATTCATGGCAAAGCTTTCTACATGTTCAACATGATTCATTCAAATCATTTAGCACTATAGACATTTCCCTTATTCCATGGAATTTTACAGTTTATGCCTTCCATATAAGGGTATCTTTTCTGTAACTCTGATATGTCAGAACATAAATAAATGTGCCAGTGGGTTATGCTCCAAAGCTTTGGCAGTATAATCATCCCCAAGTCATTGTTCTTGACCAAAACACATCTAAAGATGTACTTGCTCTTCACCAAAACTGCTTGACTTCCCCTAGGCATGCATGATCAGTATCTGACACACTGCATCTCTCCTTCCTACATGCACTTTTCATACAGCAGTAAGTCCCTTGTCTCATTCCCTTCACCTGCCCTCCTGCCACTGGAGCTGAGGGGAGGCAGGACACCATGGAGAGACTATGGGAGCCAGGTCGCATGCCAAGACCTACATTGAAACATCAAGATGAAATCTCATAGCTTACCATGCTAATTTCCCACCATGCAGCTCATCCCTCTGAGCTCCCTCCAGCCCATTTCTTGTTGCTACTTGGTAACCTCATGCAGAAGTTGATCTTTAGAGACTATGGTAATATTGGATAAAGAACCCTAAGGTCTTGCAGGGTTCCAAAGCCACTTAACACAGACAAGCAAAGATTTGGTTTAATATACAGTTTTGTTCCAAGTAAGCTTACCACATCATCATCTTTGCCATCTCATAAAATGCCAGAAGACCTACAGTGGTGTGAGAGAGAACAATTACACATCTTGAGGGCACCTAACACTGGTGATTCAAATTTTCACGTGTAACAAGTGGCTGACCATGCGTGTGTTCCTGCAAACAGAATGCGGAAGGACTGCCACGCAGCAGCTCACCACGAGAGAGGTAACACTGAAGACGTAGATAGTGGAGGGGGGTCTTCGTCTAGCAACAATCCCACAGGCAATTCCAGCCAGAACAGTAGCTCGCAGCCCACCAGAGATGGCACCCCTCAGTTACAAGGTTCATCTCAAGAGGTGCAGCAGCAGGCAGGTATGTGCAAAACTTACTTTGCTTTTTCTGTATCTTTCTCCTGAGGGGCTGCATAGGCTGATGCTTTTGGGGTGTGCTCAAATCCAGTGGAAAACTAATGTTAGTAAGAGAGCACTTTGTCTTTCCTAATGACCAAGAACATGTAGGAGGATGGCTTCCTGATACTGTTCCAGGTACTTACTGGGAGGGTGTAAGACAAATGTGATTCACCAAAGCTTCCCCTGTCGTAAGTCCATAATGTGTAATTTTTGGACTAGCAGGTGCCACTAAGAATGCCAGAATGAGAAATGCAGATGGAATAGAGTGTACATGAGAGATGCAGGGAGCCCATATCACAGTGAACCTCTGCTTATTGTTGGCTGGGAACAGCATAATGAAAGTATGCAAAAATCTTAATTATCTTGGAAGAACAATGACAATTTATTTGAGGAATTGGTTTGGCTTTTCATCAGCGCATGTGGAAAACAAACAAATGGAAAATAGCTTCTTCTGTCTATACAGCAGTTACCAAGAGAAAATGAAATGTTGCCAATCATTCAGTCAACTAACAGCTGAGCCCTTCTCAAATTGTGGATTCAAAAGTATTTCAGACATATTCACAGGGTAGAACTCGTGGACTTCACATTATGAAGGATGAGGAATTGGTTGGACCATCACATCCAGAGGGTGGTGGTCAATGACTCAGAGTCCTCATGGCCATTGATGACAAGTGGTGTCCTTCAGGGGTCCATATTGGGACCAGTGTTATTTAGTATCTTCATTAATGACACAAAGGATCAAGTGCACCCTCAGCAAATTTGCAGTTGACACCAAGCTGAGTGGTGTGGTTGACACACCTGAGGGATGGGATGCCATCCAGGGGGACCTGGACAAACTCAAGAGGTGGTCCCATGGTAATCTCATGAGGTTTAACAAGAACAAGTGCAAGGTGCTGCACCTGGGTCCAGGAAACCCCTGGATATCAATATAGACTGGGAGATGGAGAGATTCAGAGCAGCCCTGCTGAGAAGGACTTGGAGGTGCTGGTGGATGAGAGGCTGGACATGAGCTGCTGATGTGCACTTGCAGCCCAGAAAGCCAGTTGTGTCCTGGGCTGCATCAAAAGGAGCATGGCCAGCTGAGAGAGGTGATTCTGCCCCTCTGCTCTGGTGAGACCCCACCTGGAGTTCTGCATCCAGCTCTGGGGTTCCTAGCACAGGAAGGACATTGACCCTTGGAGCAGGTCCACAGGAAGGCCACCAAGATGATCAAAGGGAGGGAGCACTTCACCTGTGAGGAAAGGTGAAGAGAATTAGGTTTGTTTAGCCTGGAGAAGAGAAGGCTTCAGGGTGAAGCCCCACAAGAAGGATGGAGAGATATTTTTTTACAAGGGCATACACTGAAAGGACATGGGGGAATGGCTTTACACTGAAAGAGAGTAAGTTTAGATTGGATATTAGGAAAAATTCTTTACTGTGAGGGTGGTAAGGCACTGGAACAGGTTGCCAAAAGAAGTTGTGGATGCCCCATCCCTGGAAGTGTTCAAAGCCAGGCTGGAAGGGGCTCCGAGCAACCTGTATTAGTGAAAGGTGTCTCTACCCATGACAGGGGGGTTGGAACTAGATGATCTTTAAGATCCCTTCCAACCCAAGGTATTCTATGATACTAAGTTTATCACTGGGTCACTGTGAGATCTATCACTCTGGGATCAGAACTTGTAAAGTAAAGCAATTTAACTCTACCTTTCAACAAGTTCGTGCTATTACTGTATAAATTAAAGCAGAGAACTAGAGAGGTATGACACTTGTTTGTCTTCCATTAATCATTTTGACCTATCATTAAAGATAATGGACAGGACTGGAAAAAATCTTGATCTGAATATAAATCATGTTGGAAGAATAAAATAACTGCTGCTTTTAATTGTCTAGTGTTAGAGGGATCCCCATGTGCATACTCATAACTTGACACTACAATAATCAAGAGTAGCAAAGTTAATTGTGAAATAATTATCCTGAGCATATCATACAATAAAGTAAGTTAATTGTGAGTTGTTTAAAAGAACATATTGGGTGCCCAGAAAACCACTATCAAGAGAGAAAGGCACACTTAGTTAAGAAAAGCAACCTGGCTTTTGGTAAAAAATGCATAACATATGCAAGGAAGTGGAAAACAGCAAATGCAAATCCGTATTCACTCCCAAGATTCTGTTGATAGAGAATGACACAAGAAGTTTTTTGCTAGGACCATTAGGGACAAAAAGATGAAAGTGGGCTTGTGACTGTTTATTTTTAAAGAGTATTAAGAAGCAAAAGAAATCCCAACAGTGGTCTTGATCTATCACTACATCAGGAAAGGTAGAGTTGCCAATATGTTGAAATGAGAAAACAAATGTCTGGTTTATATTGTGAAAAATGCAGATAATCTATTTCTATGATCTGATAATGAAAGAGTTCCATCCATCCTAACAGCTACAAAGAAATGAAAGTGGCTATCACAGCTTAATTGAGCAAATCCAAATGACTAATTCAAGAAGGTTGAAAAGCAAGTTCAGTTTGACCTTCAGTAAGCATCAGGACACTAAGGCAATCCCAGAGCACTGGGGAAGAACTTATGCTAAGCCTGTTGTTAGAAACCAGAATGACTAGGGTGATCAGCATAGTGCATGTCTGCCAGTCTGACTGGTTCAGGACATGGCCTACCATGCACAGTTCTAGTGCCCTAATTAAAGGAGGACACTTTTAGTTCGGAAGGACTTCAAAGAAAAGCTGAAAAATTATCAAAAATCTGGGAAATAAATCCTGTAGTGAAAGATTCATTGCTTTCAAACAATTGGTATTGGAAGAGATGCCTTGATCATAGTCTGTAAGTACTTACCTGGGCAATGAAAGGTGACCAAAGACTATTGAGCAGACTTGGATATAACAAAGCTAAACAAATTCAGATTTGAAATCAAGAGCACATTTTTAATACTGAGAGTAAATAAAAACAAGTGACTAAGGGTTAAGGTGGATTCTCCAAGACTGGAGATACTGGATGCATTTTTAAAAATCACAGTAGTAATTAATAATACCACACAGGAATTAATTACAGGAAGTTCTGTGGCCCACACTATATAGTACAGCAGACTAGATGATCATAGCCATTCCTTCTAGACTTATCACCTACGAATCAAGTGCTTTATTTTTTCCTATTTCATATCTTGTTTTGCAGCCTGGTGCCACCAAGTCTGCATAATGCAATGAAAACCCTTTATAAAAGTGTAACCAAAATCAGGAGCACTGGAAACGTGTGGGGTTCTCCCTCAAAGTGTCCTTATTTCATGATGCAGTTTACAAAACAGCCTTTGTTTTTCATAAGTGTTTGCAGGGACAGGGTTATTTATGCGTAGCTGTGGGTGGTCTCCTGTCCAGTGCTGTAACCACTGCATTTGGGATGAATATAGAATACTTTTGGACAGGGGTCAGCTTGGCAGTTTAAATCACAAACACGTGTTTGGCCATGTTAGCCCCTGCACAAACTAACACACCGCAGCCCCTCTGGTCCTAATTCCAGTCCATTCTTTTTATTTAAAAATGGTAACGTATTAAAATAACCATCAGATGTGGAAACCAAAGCACTTAAACCAAATCCCAGGGTTTGAAGAAACCTGAATCCCTGCAGAGGCCAGACGTGTGCACAGCTGCCAGCACAGCAGCCAGGCCTGATCCCCCTCACAGCACGTGCCCTCCCTGCTGATCACAGCTGAAGGGCAGAGGACACTGGCTACGTGGTACACAGGAGCCACAGGATCACAGAATATCCTGAGTTGGAAGGGACCCACAAGGACCATCAAAGTCCAACTCCTGGCTGTGCACAAGACCACCCCAAGAATCACATTGTGTGCCTGAGAGTGTTGTCCAGGTGCTTCCAAGAGCCATGTGCATCTGTCCCATTGCACTCAAGCAGAGATCTTGGGGCTCCTATTACAGAGAATGCTGCTTTGCATGCCATCTTAGGAAAATTATTTTTTTATTGGTTGGAGTATAAAAGTGGAACTAAAGATATATTGTAAATGAGGTGTGAAAGTGTCCAATACTTGCCAAACCAACTAGATTTTAGTCTAGCTAAAGAGCCCCCGTTATGTTGTAGTCCAGCTCTGCTTATATGACTCTGTGCCAAGTTACCTAAATTCTCTTTACTTCAGCATCTGAAAAATGGGGATAATGATACCAGCTCTGGAAAGCAGGTCTGTGGAAGTAAAACAACGTGTTTCAGCTATATAATGTAAATAGCTTGGATATGAAATTTTGCATTGCTGGAACCGGCTTGAATTCAGCAGGCATGTTTCTACAAGATAGCGTGAGATTTATATTCTTTTATGCCAGCAAAAATTCAGTTTGGAGGAGTTCGGGTATTGGGGAAAACCAAAGCAAAAAAGAAGTATTACCAACAGCCTGGAAATGTGTGCCAGGAAAACTTGTTTCTGTGTTGATGGCTCTCAACAGATTTTCTGGCATCAACTCTCTACCCCACAGCTATAGCTAGGAAACCAAAATGCCAGCTTGTGTTAATGTTTGGAGTTTCCTGGAAAGCAAAAAAGCCAAGCAGGCACTCGTGTGACTGGTATTTGCTGTGTAAGGCGGGGTTAGAGCCTGTCTGCAGAAACAGGAAACTCTTCTGGGGCCTGTGGCACATGCCAGCCCACTGCCTGCCATTTGCAGAATGTCTGGGTGCAGGCAGGTATCTGGTGGGTTCACTGGACAGTATTTTATGATTCATTTTTCACTCTGTGGCTATTTAAATATGAAAGTGTAAGAAATACAGATATTGTTTGACTGATGTAAGGTGTTGATATAAATGCTAACTATGGTGATATGTATGTACAGGAAGAATTTGTCTAGGTATGTCAGAATAGCATAGCTAATCTACTCTCTGTATCCAGTAGTGGCTGTATTGACATGCTTCACAGAATGGGGCAAGAATCTTATGTGGGTCTCATTCAGACCTCCAATAGTCTAACCTAGTCTACCCTAACTAGAAGCATTCACATCTTTTCAGTCTGTGATGTACTGTAAATATCTCTCTTGGAATTCAGACAGTTTACTACTAGTCTTAAAAACTGCCTTGTGGCTCGAATGCTGTATTCTTCCACTTGGTTGAATTTTAAAATTCTCTCTCCCCATATGCAGGAATAATTCTGTTTAATGTGCGACTGTTTTAACTTAGAGGTCTTTTGTTTTATTGTTGCATTTAATTATATCAAGCCATTTAAAGTAGATATTCAACATCGCCTACATTAGTGTGGTTGTCAAAAGGAAACAGTTACAGCAACACTATGCATAATGATTCACTGGGCTGATTAAAATGTACGTGGCAGAAAAAGTATGAGCCTGTCATTAGAGTACTTTCCCTGGGATTTTCTCTCATTTCCCTCTCTTTTGACTCAGTACAGAACCATTAGGGCTATCCTGACCAAAACTCAGAGCCCCTGTAGTGGAAAACACAAAGATTCATAGATGTGGCAGTATGTTACTCCTGTTATTCTTGGGATTCTTCTGCTGGTAAAACCAGCAGTAATATGCCAACAGTAATATGTACACATGGGACACTGTCAATAGCATGGAGTTCATCAGCATGCCACGTACTTAACTATATTAATCTTTCTTTTACAGGCAGGAGAAAACCCAGGAGTCAGTCTGTCCAGGCACACACTACTTTAAACCAAAGGCCCCCAGCTTCAAGTCACTCTGGACCAATTGTAGAAAGCCGACAGCCTTTCATCCAAACATCTACATCTGCTCACGAAATTGCCCAAAGGCTTTCTAGTAGTCAGCTGTCATTCCACAACTCAGCAACATCTGTGTTTTCCCAGTCCCCTGCTGTTGCTGTTGCTGGCCAGCTGACTGTGCAGGACCGAGCTGCAGCCATGCTCAGGTCCAGTCTGGCCTCTTCCACCAGCTCAACTCTCAGCCTGCTCTTCGGCAAGAGAAGTTTCTCAAGTGCTTTGGTGATTTCTGGGCTCTCAGCTGCAGACGGAGGCAACACCAGTGACACCCAGTCATCCAGCAGCATGAATATTGCCATGGGTCCTTCTGCTAGAGCAGCAAGTCAGGCAGCTCGGGTAAGGATGATGCCAAAACAGCGGCACTAAGCGTGAACTGTATTGTTCTCCCACCCACTTCTTGAACTGTGCTCACTACCATTTGGTTTCTTCCTTCTCACTGCTCAGAAAAATAGTTTTTTCAAAAACAATGTCACGGGTTTGGTATTTGTTTTTTATTTTTCTGCATCACAATGAAAATCAGACTGTTTAATATTAGTCTGTATATGAGAGTATTTGTAAGTACCTGACAGGTTGGCTCTTACTCACACACCTGAAACTGCAAACTGGGGCAAAGTCACTCTTCCTTTCACTCAAACCAGGGACTTAACTCTCCAATTTCTGCAGCCTAGGTGATGTTAAGCAAACTAAATAGCTCCCTCCTTGCCTGTTTATGCAGGAATTAAAATCATTTGTAGGAAGAGGAACAGTTCCCCCTGAACAGCAGCACTTGTTCTGTCCTTCTCTCTGACCAGAAATTCAATCCAGGACCTGAAACCTTGTTGCTGAAAGGATTTTTGTAGGAAATATTTACCAAAGGCAACCTGCATGCCCTGTGATTCAGCATTTTCTAGCAGCAAAACAGTGTACACAAAGAACTTCCAACCTTCTTCCAAGTAGGCTCCCAGTTCCATTCCCAACTTCCCTGGAAAATTCAATGCACATAGTAGTGTTATCCTTTTATTGTCTACATAAGTATATTCCTTTAACTTTGGTAGCCATCAGCTGATGTCCTGAACTTTGAAAATTTGACCTCAGCATCAGAGCAGAAACATGAGAAGATGGGCTAGAGAATGAAGGGTGACTGTGATGAGACAACCTAATTAGACACTTTCACATTTGGCCTATCAAAATGGAAACCTAATTGGCAAATGGGGAAGACTGTGGATATGGAAAGTCCAAACCACTTTTCTGTTACTATCATTCTGAACTGTGTATAACTTCCCTAGTTTCCAAAGAACTCTCCAAACCTCAAGCGAAAAAAGCTCCTTAGGCTGTGTGTACTTTGCTCTCAACCCAAAAATACCATGTATGGTACAGTTCCCCAGAGTCTTGCCATGAACTTCAACAGGAATTGACTGAACCTTACTCATCTGGGTCCAATCCTGCTTTGTTTCTATAATGAGTATTATTTCTACACATACATTTGAACATATCAAATGACAAAGCATAATTCCAACTCTCAAGAGTTTATGGCCTAATTTGCAAGAACTTAGCCGGCCTGTGATACTGAGTACTAAAGGTAGGATTCACCTCATCCAACTTTAAGCCATCCAAAATTTGGGTGTGAAGTCTCAGTAGAGTGTTGGTGAGGCTTCTGTATTCAGTGGAAAGGCCAATCTACTTCATCCTTAGAGCTATTAAGAAATTTTCCCCTGGGAGACTTGTATCTCTCTGCCAACCACTGACAGCCTAAATGACACACTAAGACTACATGGTTAAATTTAGATGAGGTGAATCCTGGCCAAAGTAACTGATCAGAGTCCAGGTGCCTGTTTGATTCAAAGCAGTAAAGAGGAAGTGTTTTATTTAAATGTGAACACAGCACAGTTCTGCTTTTATACCAATGGACTCCTTACAGTGGGGTGGCACCGCGCTTAACGTTTTCAGACTGATAATTGCATTCCAGTTTTGATGAAAAGGTTTCTTTGTAAGTTGGATTTAAAACTTAGTCTATAAAGCAAGCCCCAGAGCAACCCAATTTAACAACTCAGAAGTCAGCCCTGCTTGGAGCAGCAGTTTAGACTGGATGACCTCCAGAAGTCCTTTTCAATCCAAATTATTTTACAGCTCTCTATACATGTACATCTGTGGTACAAAACCTCTAGCTCCTGGTCTGCTTTTCCTTCCAAATTTATGCGTTACACAAAGTGTGACAAGTACCTCTTCAGAAGTCCCTTGTGAATAATGCATGTTAAGAATCCCATGGAGTTTCACAGAATGACATTCCTACATCAATTTTTAACTTTTTTCCACCTGTCACTTCAAAAAATAGGTGAAGTGATACTTAGAAATTTCATAAACTAGTTGACTTTCTCTTTTTTCTTTCCTTCTTTCCTTCCTTTCTTCCTTGTTTCCTTCCTTCCTTCTTTCTCTTTCTTTCTTTCTTGCTTTCTTTCTCTTGCTTTCTCTTTCTTTCTTTCTCTTTCTTTTCTTTCTTCTTCTTCTTCCCAGCAACTTGCTGAGACCTGTGAAGCAACCGATGCTGCAGAGCCCAGGCCACAGCAAGAGGCAGGTCTGGCCCATGCCGTATTCATGAGTCGGAACCTGGAGTGCAGAAGGGCCAGCCAAGAAGATATGGCCCTGGAAGACACCGCTTCTCAGCAGAGCCTGTCTGAGGAGCAGTAAGGAGCAGTCCCAGCACAAGAATTAAATAAAGACAGAGCTAGGTCAGGAAGCTGCACATGGGTTTAGGTTCTTTCAAATGTAATAAGCAACCTTCAAATGTTTATTTTTCTAACTTCTACACAAGAATACTACAGTGCAGATGTTCCTCAGCTAACAGCCTTCGCATGGGTAGGGTTGGAAGATATCCTAAAAAACACACAGTGCCACTTCATCTCAGGTTCTTGTAAATCCTAGAACAATGATACAACCTGTTTAACGTTCCTTCCCCTGGAACAGTTAGAATCACAAATGAATACAGTAGGAAATATTAATACAACTCAGTGAAAAGCACACAAGACATCTCTCTCCTTCCATAACTAAACAGCTGACTGCATGCAAACTAACTGAAATTTGATATATAACATATAGCAAAAGGCAACTATGAACAGAGGTAATGAATACATAAAAGGACAGTACGACGTGCTGTAACATTAGAGATAAATCTTTTTTCTTTTTTCCAACAAGTCTCTTATTTTTCTTTAAGATGTTATGCAGGTGCTCATGCTCAGTAGCAGCATAGCATCACTGACTTATATACTGCATGCAGCCATACTGAAATACTGTGTGAACGAGCCATGCTACACAGATTAACAAAAGTGTGCAAAAAGAAAGTATCCAGTGCATGGAAAGTCTTCAAAGCATATGGTGCACCTTATTTGCAAAGCAGCTTTGCATAAATTAGGTATTCTGTGTTCCTGTTTGATTTACAGGAGTGTTTCTCACATTCCAGGCAACAGTACCCTTAGGAGTTGTAAGAGGGCCCAGGGGAATCCTTGAGGAGAACAGAAGAGTGCAAAGCAGGCTGTAATTATTGGCTGGAAGTGTTTGTATTAGGAAGGGAACAGCTAAATACCTTTAATTGCTGGACACAGCTCAGTGTCCATAAACACTTGTAGCCAATAATTACAGAACCTTCTGATTTCCCTCCCCCAGAGAAACTGAGCTGTTGCCAATTTAATAGTTGCATAAAGACAGATGATGCAAAAAGAGAGGCCAGGCTTTCACAAGGTTTGAGAAACACTGATTTACAGGAATGCATGAGTACCTTGGAAGGCAAAAGGCTGTAACAAATCCTTCCTCTACTACAGAGTCTAAACACACACATGAGTGTGTTCTCATTTTTAATTTAAAAATTTGCAGCTATCAGTGTCTTGCTGTTCCTCTTTACTGTAACTACCATAGACTGTTTCTAAATCTCAACATGATGATGTGCAGCCAGGCTGTCTTGTCCCAATTAACAAGAAAGATTTAACAAGAGATGCTGTAGCTAAGTCTCATTACTGTTAGGCATTACTCAGTTGCATTCTGATCTTCCTACTGTGCCACACTTCAGATCTGAGTAGTAGAACTAAGTAACACTGAGTGAAAATAAAATTATTCAAGTATGTTTTGTGTGGCAGCAGTTTTTGGGTCTTCTTTTCTATTTGGAATTGTTTTCACTTGCTTTCTGCCTTACAAAATTAAGAAATCTACTGTTTTCATTTCACTTCAGATCTTCATGATTATTTATAAAGCTCAGCACAACCTAGGAAGAATTCTGGCCACGAGGGCAAAAGCAGAGTATTCATGTGCAGCCTTCTGAGACACATGGTCATCAGTGCACAGGTCAGGCCCTACTTCTGACTCCTCCAGCATCCAGGTGTGATGTGGGAGAGGCAATTGAATTCAGCTGCTCCCTTTCTGACAGATCATGTCTCTTGTTCCACCACCCTGTCCATGAAGTGCTTCATTACAAGTGAAGGATGGAGGTTATAACGGGTAGAGGGAGGGCTCTTACTAAGAGCCACCAGCCCCATTTCTGCCTTGGGTGCTTTTGCATGGCAGTCCACAGGATAACCCATCACCTCTTCCTGCATGGAGGCAGGGCAAACAGATGGCTGTGGAAAGCAGTGAGACCTTTCCCATGTTCACTTGGCCTCACTTAGGCCTCAAATTTTCACATCTTAAAGTTTCAATTAATTTCCATCAAAAATAAGTAATGCCAGAGGCCAAATCAACCTGAATTATTCTGTGTATCCAACTCAAGCATGTTAAACCTGATTGGGAAATCGCTGCACAGATCCTTTCAGCCATTGTATCTGCTTGGCACAGACTGAGGCCCAGCAACACCACCTGCCCCCTGCACCACATCTTCTGCAAGACTCTGCCATGTCCTTGGTCTCTGCTACTGCATCCTAAAATAATGCAACTGCCTCACAGCCCTGACCTAGTTGAAGCCACCAGCCCCCAGAGCATAACTCCCTGGGGACAGCAGCGTGCCATGAAGTCCATCCTTCTGCTGCACAGGGTGGCTGCCAGGAAAGGCAGGTTCTAACATCTTTGCTGAGACACAGTGTGCAAGCAGAGCAAAGCAGGAGTCAAGGTAAGATTCAAAAATTAGTTCCTTTTGTAGCCATGTCCTACACAGGTTTTATTTTGCCTTAAAGTTGTTACTGTAGCTTAGTGAGTTGAAAAAAAACCAAGAGCGACCACTAACAAATGTAACAAAGACAGGAAAAAAAAATCAAAATGAGCACAAACTTTCCCATGTTACATTCCTCCATATTTTTGGAGATAGTCTGCTGTTGTATTAATAAGACTAGTGCTATATGCAGTGGTTTTAAATATGAGCCAACCCTACAGAATAATCAGACATGATGGTTAGAAATAAAAGCTGCAATTAGGTATGAGGTTGTATTGATGGAACACATTTGACCTCCCCCATTTTTGCACGAGGTTACTGTGCAGGACAGAAGATGCATTTAAGGCTCTGGTGCACACAAAGCTAAGAAATAGGAACCTAATCTTTACACAAGATCTAATTTCAACAGTGAGCTGCTCTGAACAGCTCTGCATAGCACCAAGGAATGCTGTTCTCAGCACCAGTGCCTACATACACAGAAAGGCTTTCTGTCACATTCCTGAAAGACCTCAGCAGCTTGACACTTAACCTCACACTCAAGGTGTCTCAGAGTTGCAAGATGGAGGTGTCCCTGTCACCTCAGGGCTCCACTTTTTGCGCAGTTTTGGCCTCTGAATGAAAAGCAAAGGTAATTTCACTGCTTTTATGTCATCTGTGACACTGCTCATGGGTTTCACAATGCCCGAACTCTGTTAAAACTTTGGCCCTGAAGTTGCTCAGGCTTAACAGTTTGCCTGTGTGGCTGATCTCTTACTACAGCTGCAATGCAGGAAGAAGGGCCACCACCAACACGTGGTACCTTTTCTAAGCAGTTCCACAAGGGTTTTTTGCCTCAGGTGCTATGCTTGATTTTTCCAGAGCTGCAGAGGTCACTTAGCTGGTTCAGCCAGCCCAAAACACTCTTGTTTCTACAACATGACAACAGTGACATTCCCATCTCGTTAGCAAGCTGAATGCATCCTTTGAGGAAATCAAGTACTGAAACCACAAGAGAATATGGTACATGCAGGCCTTTCATAGAAAGGAAGAGATGGAGGCTTTATCTGCCTCCACCCAGCTTAAACTCAGGTCACACCACCATTGCTGAAAAGAAACACAGATTTTATCCACAGTGGCTCAGCAGAGCACTCTCAACCAGAGAGGAACACCCACAACACAGCAGGTTACCCAAAGGAGGAGAATATGGTAAAACAAGCACAGACACAGTACTTCAGCCCTTGCACTAAACATGGCATACTTACCTCCCTCCCATTTTGTTTTCCTAAACTTTCCTTTCACTAACAGGTTTTTGTTTACATCTTACAGTAAAAGCCAGGTGCTACACTCCTAAAGGTGAAACATGGCCTGAAGGTCTGGTAAAAAGACTCTTAAGTAACTTTTTACCAAAGCCAACCACAGGCTGCTGAACTGCTCACATCCACCAGGTAAGCTGGCAAGACCCCAGCCTGGCTGTTTCCCACCACAAGAAGCAAGTAGGAACCAGTGATGAGCATGGTCTACAAAGTTCCTTCCTGCCCATCCAAAAATAAAAGCCAGAGATCCTGGTTGTTCCCTCCATTTTGCAGTGTCATTCAAACTTCTCTGCGAGGAACTGAAGTTCTTGTTGCAAAGTCTCACCTCATTCCCATAGGCAAAAATATTGGCATTCACTGCATTTAAGACAAATCTCAACAAAAAGGACTTTCAGTGTGTCTTTTTCCCTTGGCATGATGACCAGATACTCTCACTATCTATGACAGACATTCTGACACTATTAAGTTCTTAGGACTCTTATATCATTCAAAGCTTTTTAGAAAAACTGTTTATTAGAATAAGGCAAGAAATGTCATTTGCATTTGCCTCCAGCCCACCAGGCTCTTCTCTTGCTGGAGAATGTAAGTTAAAGATGAGCTGAATTTTGTGCATCTCATTTTAAAAGATTAAAATTACCAGTGAGATTCTCCAGCATGTAATAATCAGCTTCTCATCAATGCATTCTTTTCAACTACCCAATTACTGCCATATTGAGATTACTCCCTGGATTGGGAGCTGGTATTTAATTACCATGTTTCACTAGTGCTTGTACATCCTTAAATCTGCAACACGGACATATTACTTATAATTAACTTTGCAGTGGGTCCAGTGTCAAAGATTCACCTCTCTCAGCTTCTCAGACTTCACAAGTCAAAAATTGCCTAATGCATGATAAATAATGCAGGCCCTGTTTATTCCATGCTGTGTGCAATTTTATGTTGGAATTACAAGCCTCCTTGCCAAAAACATCCTTGATTCTCAGGCTTTGAGAGAGTAATTGGTACCTCACGCTCTCCCCTTTTTTGCGCCAATTAAAACCTGCAGGTGCACTAATGTTGCCATCCGGAATCTCGCTGGTACATCAGAGGTTCTTCTCACCAAATGTGTGCTATTAGTAAAATCAGCCCATCAGGGGAACTGTGAATGCTCTGCTTGCTGTTACTGTGCTCTCAAGGCCTTCCAAATATTTTGCCAGTGCAAGACTAGACAATACATTTTTACCTCTAAAGTAAACACAGGTTGTCATAAAACCTTACGTTCAGTTGGAAATCCTTCTTACTCGCTCTAAGTATATTTGGAACTGGCAAATCGTATCTTTGGGACTGCCAAAGATTTAAAGGCCAGACATGACTGTTAAGGTCATCTACAATCTCCTGCTGAACAAAGGCTACAAAAATTCTTTATTTCTCTTGAAAAGCACTCTAGCTCAGAAAGAAAATCAGCTTAAAAAACCAACAACAAATTAAAGACTCTCACCAGTCTTGAGATAGGTAGCAGAAAACAATAGACACTGATGTCAGTAGCAAAAATATGCTTTGGTTTAAAAGGGCTCACTTTAAACCTAAAAAGTTCACAGTTGCCGTGAAGGAAAAATCCACCTGCATTTTCCAGTGACCATCTAGTCTCACTACAAAAAGATCTTCCTTGCACCATGAGACAATGGCTTGAAAGTACTAAGGAAAGTACCTAAAGGAACCTAAAGGAACTCACCTCCCCAGCCTCTAACTTTATTTAGCTTTAAAGGTCAGTCCTCATTTAAGACTCAACAGCAGTCCCACTAAAACCTTGCTACACTTTGGGTCATTATTTAATCACTCAAAAGAACTATTCTTTTGCAGCGTATTTTACAGCTTAAGAGACTTGACATTGAAAGAGGAGGACATCCAATACTTAATTGCAGAGAGGTTTCTGTTCAGAAATCTATGGCATACAGCCCTGAAAAAGGTTACACTGGTCCCAAGTCCTTCACCTCTAAAAAGGTCTTTTGTCTGAGTAAGATGCCTGAAGTAATTAAGGGATTAGTGGTATCTCCAGGGCACAACCTTATTTGCAAAAAGCAGCCAGGAGCTGTACATTCTCAAAGGAGTGGGACCCTAAGAGGAATTTTCTTTTTCCTAAATACGATGAAGACGATACTATCATCCAGAGGGATTTGGGCAGAAGGGTAGTTTTAACAGGGCAGGCAGGGAATGATGGCCATGGCATCCTGTAACACAGCATGTACCTCCCACCATGTGTGGAGAGGCAAGGTGTGTACCAGACCCTCTTGTTCTGAATATAAGAAAGAGAAACGACATTCCCTCCATGCCCCCAGCTGTTTGCAGGACACCTGTAAAAATGTCTGTCCCCATCCAGCCCTATACAACTGTGTCAGTTCTACAGAAATAAACAAGTAAAATTATATTTGAAAATGCCTTTATGTAGGTTTCTGATTTAACAGTCATTGAACTGAACAGAAAAAAGAAACGACTGAATTCTTAACTTTCTACAACCAGAGATGACTGTAAATTGTACAATGAACAGTGCACACCTGGGAGGGAGTTCTGCTTTCACAACATGCCAAACTGATTAAGTGGTAGCATTTTTCCTGAACACACTTGTACATCTCATAGGGAAACACATTGTCCAATACTCTCAAACACTTCTTATTTCACCATTAAGCATGTACAAAATTGAATAAGGAAAAAAACCCAAACAAACAAAAAGTATCAATAAACATAACAGATTGTAAAACAAATATAGACAAATGCTGTATTAAGTCGATCCTGACTTAACAAACTCTGCATGAAAAACACAAGTCAACATTTGACTGAACTTCATGACTTTACGATTTACATATGAAATTTTTAAGGGGCTGTGGGACAGGATTGCCATCAGAAAATTGAAAATAAACTCAAAATGCAGCCCTCTCACCAACTACTATCTGGGCCATGTAGGAGAGGGTAGAGCTGGTTATTTTCCCTCCCAAAGTGGAATTCTATAAGTGTCACTTAGGACTACAGGAAATTTTCTTGAAACTCTAGTTAACCCTTTTTATACTGCAACTGCAGAGAGGGGTTTCTGGGGGTAGAAGGAGAGAGATCATCTGCTTATTCTTTCTACTTCATGATTTGTCAGTACCCATGCTGAAACACACTTGGACACACCTACACCAGGGCTAACTTCCAGATGTCAGTTGCTCTCTAGGCAGAACAATCCAAAGACACTCAGAAAACTCAGATCTCAAACAGATTTTACAGTTAATTGTTTTTACATGGGGTAACTTGGATCAGAGTTAGACCACCTAACTTCCAAACACCCAACTGGATGTTAGCTACACATTCATTCAATTTTTTGAATTGAGTGAACTGAGTAAGTAAGAATCCTGCTATCTCATTTTCACATTTTAGAGTATTACCAGCTTTATCTTGCTTACCCTGAAGGCTCCAGTAAAGCCTCTAGGGGCTAAAGCAGGAAGGACAGACTCTTAAAGCATCTGCAAAATGTTGTAATGTTTTGTTGAAATAAAAAGTTGAGTGTTTACAGGAAAGAGAAGGTCTTCATTTTCTGCAGGATTCCACAGCTGCCAAGATGTCTTGCAAAATGCTGTTTCTGTTTTCCTTACTAACCTAGAGAAAGAGAAATCAAAACTGATGTAATTTGATGAATAGCTCCTATACCAGTCTTTACTTCAAAAACAATCAAAGCAGAAGTTCAAATGCATTTCTTTCTCGGTGCAGGAACGTTGAGTGTCAAACACCTGCTTTCCTCTGCTACTGAGAACACAATATGCTAAACCCACAAACATACATAATTGAATATTCAGTGATCTTTTTGATTTAATTACCCATGGCATTTTGCAGTATTATTCAGGGCTTGAATAACTAACAAGAATCACTCAAAGAACCAGCATGTACTTTTGTCATCACTAGAAATCCTTTTCAACCACCAAATTTAACCTTCCTACTATAAAGTGGAGTTCTTATGCCTTCATTACTTAAAAGGGTTGTATTTATGAAGATGACAGACCTAGTTAAAAATATCTGCAAATAAAAAAAAAATCAAAACAGGCTTAGCAGGATACCTCTGTACCCTGAGAAACCTGAGCACTGCAGGATAAAAACATCTTGAAAAAGAAAAAAGAGTAGTTGAAAAAGCTGAGGTCTTCTGTAGCACACTGAGGGACAGCTTTGGGTGACCAGTCCATGAAATGATGGGCTTTAAGGCCAGCATATGTGAAAACCCATGTAGTCCAGTGCCCTGTCTTTTGCTGGGCCCATCTGCATTCCAGCACATAGAGATTCCTGTAAACTGCCAAGCCAATGCTAGTGTTTGCTAGTCAGCTCAGCTCCTGGGGGCACAGAGTTGTCTGTGTGTGTAAATTACCCCTTCCTGACACACCGGGTCCTGATCCAGAGCCAGTGACCCACAGTGCCACACATCACTAACTCAAACAAAACCTGGGGAGATGACTGGGGTGGGAAAGGGTTAAGAAGCAATTGTGAAGTGTCAGCAAAGGCCTCATTTTAAAGTCTTAAGAAATTTTCCCCACTGTTCAGACCCCTGCAGAGAGGGCAGGAAGAAATCAGACAAAGACAGATGAGCCAAAATAAAAGGGTTCATATAAAGCTGGAAAAAAGCTGTTTGATGAGGAAAGAGAGACACAACACTATGCACAGCTTAAAACTCTCTATCAGGAAGGTTTCACTGCACTCCCTGTATCTGCATTTAAGATCGGAGTACAGGAGTTTGTATCCCTTCAAGTATTGCAACCAATAATGAACAGGACAAAGTATTGTTATTATTATTCAATAGGTGACAATCCTACCTGAAGCATTTGGCCCTAGGAGCCTACCACTATTTACAGCCACAGACATCCTATCCAAACGCTGGAAAACAACACTGTGAAACCTACAGACAGTGATCTCACCTACCCCACTTGAATTCAAGACAGCAGATCAACATGGGACTAATGAAAAAGTGACATGAAAAAAATAAAGAAGAGGGGACGGGAAATAAGGAAAGGCAAAATCTGCCTGAAAATGTCACTGGTTTTATTGAGAATCATTCCAAGCTTGTTCTAAGATAAACAGAAAACCGAACAATAACAAAGAGAGCAAGACAACAAAGAACGCTCTTCAGTAAGGCTATTGAGAGATCCCAAGGTAAACAATACACAGCACAATGAGCCAAACTCTAAATCTCACAGCAAGTGTACTGATATCCTGACTTTCAAAGGACCTTCTGCACATTTAATAGCTCTTCCCACTCTCTCAAAGCCAAGAAAACTAATACTACATTTTATCTATTTCTTCCATACCTACATGCCAGAAGTCCAGTGAGAGCAGCAGAGAAAAAGTGGGAACTTTTCACAACTCTTTTACAAAGGCTGCTTGATGGATATAAGTCTCCTCTTTAGATCTGGAGACATTCTGTGCAGGCAGCTTTCCCAGAAAGAACAAATCTCCCAGTATCTGTACTGAATGTACAAACAGATGGGTAAGTTTTTCGATAGACTTAAAAATAACTGTAGATGCTGCTTAAACTAAGCATTTAGGTAATTTGGAGGAAATTACCACCTAGACTCCAAGCAGGCAACCCCATAGGACAAAAGCTTTCTTCCCCTTTTAAAAGTACTGTCAAGGTAAGTGCTCATCTACAATCTGTTCAAATGGAACCTTTTCTTCTGATCCATTTAGCTATTTTCTTTCTTAATAGGTATATGGAACCAAACTTCACTAATGGGTTTCACGGAAGCAAAATTAATAGATGGGAAAATGGGAGAAAATTAGTATCTGCCAGCTGCTAAGGATATAACCTGATCCTATTCATGACACCATGTCTGCAAAACTACACAGACACAGGCAGTGCAAAAAGAGCCTCTGTAGTTTCACTGTAAAGTTTAGTTCTCAGCAAAATGGAATTGGGCAACAATGGAAAGAAATGTGTTACATATCAGAGCTCCTATCGTTACGTGCCCTAAACACAATAAATTAAACATTTGGGACCAAATGCTCAACTGCTTTTAGGGCATCTGGGCCCATTTACACCAACAAAATATGCTTTCAAGACAGAAGAGACTGTAAAACCCCAAACAGCTGTCTCTGTGCTCTTGGTGTCAAACATTGGAACTGTCCTTGCGACACTACGAAAAGGATGAAAAAACTCTGCTGAGCTACTTGAATGCAGCCTATCTCCGTATTAAGTGATAAAGCAGCCAGCACATCTTTGGAAGGTAGTCACCTACTTCTACACACTTCCAGGCACCATAAAAGCTAGTAAGAAATTACTGACCATGAGCTATTTGGGCACTCCAGGTTGTCCCCATTCCACAGTCCCTGAGGAACATGTGAGCTGGTTATCCAGTATTCACTGAGCTACTGACACCTCTGACGCCCCACGGGACGGTTCTGTTCCTGGTCATGCACATGTTTTAACCAGTTGGGAAAGAGCAAAGAGTGTGTCATTGGTGCAAGAGAGATGCTCTCCCATACAAGACTTCAGCATAACAGGTCTGTGTCACCAGGGAATGACTGCAATCTACCACACGTTTCACATACGCCCTTCTGGATAACAGATTCGCAGAGAAGAAACCTGCACGTCCTAATCTCAGCAGCATGAAACGGGATGGGTCATTTTTTTAGGAAAGATTTTTTAGCTAGAGGAAACTGCTCTGCTGAAATTCACAGAAAGACTTTAGCTGGCTGCAGTCAGTACTTGAGAGAAGGATGTGTCGGCAGACTGACAGAGCTAAAAATGCGGGGTAGAGTAGCAGATGCCCTCACATCACCTCATAAAAAAAGAGACAAGAGGAGCCTCAAAAGCTTCCTTGAAGAGCCAAATGCTGTTTTCTAGCACCGTGTTTCCTCCCCTGAGAGGACCAAATGCACACACTACTCTGCTGCTGTGACTGCAGCCTGAGCACTGAGTGACTGTTACTTTCAGCAAGGCTTCTCCATTCCCTCTTCCCCAGTCCACCTCTAAAGTGAATGGCCCTTACGGGGATCAAATCCACAGCCTTGGCATTATCAGCACTGTGCTCTAACCAACTGAGCTAACCTTCATGTGCGTCTCTGTTCAGCAGCCTGGCAATGAACACACATCAGCTTGGTAGTGGAAAACCTGGGGCTTTATCTCTGAAAGGAACAGTAGGAGTTGAATGCTTATGTAAGGAAAGGAAGAGTCTCTGTCTTTGCTCCTACAATTGCTTTAGCACTTAATTAAACCAGCATTTAATCTAAAAACAGAAAATGCAGATGATGGTGGGATCCTCAGCTAAAAGAAAGCTGAGGAACTGTTCTGAACACTGTTTTTTTTAACCTAACTCTGAAGAGGAAACATAAATCACAAGAGTGGGGAATGCATTTAGCTTGGTTTTGTGAAGCACCCAGGACACTTACAGATGTTAAGGAAACTTCACGCCTGTATTCCTATGAACAGGCTGTGTTTTATTGTGGGAAGTTTTTGAGACCCTCCCTGTAACTGATCAGAAATGCACTTTGAGGCCCTAATATTCTGAAAATTATGTCTGTAAAAATAACATAATGAAATCCAAAATTGGATCACTGACTCCAGAGAAAGTATACTCCATTTACAAGCATCTTACTTCTATAAATCATTTCTGCAAACTCCATTGCTGCCTTTTTTTCTTTTTTCTTTCTTGAATATGATTACTGGTAATATTTCTGCAAGCCTGTCTGGAAAAAAAAAGCTTAAAAATCTGACTGTACTTTAAAAGATTTAAATCTTAGGAATAATGAATACTTATGCAGCAATAATACTACAGCAAGAAAACCTCTTAAAACAACTATATCATTACTTCTGCAGCTCCTCACAAGCAAAGCCAGCTGTGTGAGCCTGCTATATCAAGTGCCAAATGGGATTTTTTTTAATAATGTGAACACCTGCCCATTAAGAATAAAATGGAAACTGAAAAACTTATTTCATACAAACTACCCACAGCTATCAGTTGGTAGTAACAGTTTTTAAACAGAGCCAAATACAAACCAGTAACTTAGAACAGAAGCCTCTTTAAGGATATTAAATATTACTCACATTGAACACTTTAACATCTTTCCTACTTCTTATTTCTTCAACAAGATCCAGTGGCTTTCCCTTAGGTATGGGAATAGTTCCAAGCACCACAGTCCCTGAGCCAGCCAGCGTTTGACGAACAGCTTGAATAAAAGCCTGGCTGAAGAGTTCCATTTTGCCAATCTCATCTATGACACAGATTCTTTTCTCTGTATCACCACCATGGCTTACCTGTGGAAAAGAGCATCAAGAGACTGTAAAAAACAGAGAACTTAAAACAAGCAACAGTAATAATTTCTATGCCAATAGAAGAAATACATTTAGAAAAAAAATCAATTGTAACACTGGGGAAAGTGGAAGAGTCAAAGCTACTGCTGGCAAATGACAGACTTAGAATCTACCATTTCTATTTCATGACAGATTTTTGGAAGGATGAAAATATATGTGCAGTATAAAGATGAACTACAATAGGAAATATCCATAACATCAGATTTCCTTCCAAGCAGAATTCTCACAACCATCTCATATGAGCTATTTGAAAATTAAGAACTGTACTTCGCCTACTAGCAGCTCTCAATCATTCCGAGAGCCACCATTTTTAAAAACTCTACTCTTCTCATCAAATTATGCATTTAGAATAAACTAACAGTCACACAAAACAAGTATTTAAAAAAAAAGACTTCCCTTAAATCTAGATTTGGCAGTTTCTCCTTCTTTAGTTGGGTTCAAGAAGGGACAAAACTAGCACTTCTCTCAGAACAGTTTTCTTCAAAGCTGTCCAGATAACAACCAAGCCATTGCAATCCTCTCTCACATCAGAAAGGTCATCTTCCATTTTTTTACTGAGATATACCTCATTCTTTAGTCCTAGCCACCTTCCTGGATTGTAGGAGAGACATCATACTAACAACTAACCACCTTTGTGGTTTGTTTGCATTTTTCATGAAGTGCATACTGTGCCAAACAGTATGGTGTTGCAGACTGGTGCAAGCAGCAGTGAAGTCTGAAAAAACCCATGGATGACTGCTACTGAGGAAAAGACAGCTCATGAACTGGAGGAACTCTTCAACAGAAATAGTGCAGTGCCTACCCTCTTTTGGTAAAAGTCACTGAAAAGCATATTCCATTATTTACAGAAGTGAGGAGGAAATCAACTCAATTCAAAACATCACTACAGATCCACAAATACATACCAAACCAAGCCATATTATATGGAACATTTGGAAAAAAAATCAAAACATTTTCACTTGTGAAGGTAAAGTATTTGCTTCTGGGAAAGTAAAAGAACTGTATGACATGCATCCTAAAATCTTTTCAAGCTGAGTCTCTACTGAGTAGCTGTTTTATCTAAAACTCTTTCATAGATCAGTGAGCCAAAAAGCCAATACCAGCCACTAGGTCACACACTGAGAAACAGACCATTCTGCTTTGAAAAAAAGTGAAACTACTTTATCAGTCCTGCCTCGTAAAGTTTGCAGAATCAGAGATCTGCCTTTGGAGGATCTACCCCATTCTACTGAATAAAGCCTTCAGAGCTGTCAGCAAAACTCAATGGGCACGTGCCCATTTTCTGCTGCTCTCTAATCAAACCAGACCATACCTATGACTCTCCTGACCTCATTCTTCACTTCCTTCTTCTTCTTCTTTAAGTTCTGTGATCTTCCTCTTTCTCCTCTTCCATTCTGGGCCACTTACATGCATGACTACATTCCCACAAAACTGATAATCAGCGCTTTCTATGAGCACAGGATCATGTGCTGTGTAACTGCTGGCCCCAGTTCTACTATTCACCTTCTTGTACTTGCAGAAAGCTATAGAAGGAACTGAAAAATTCAACAGTGCTAACACTTTTCTAGGAAGACCTCTTGGACTTCATACTAATGTAGTTAGTAAAAGGATTCCAAGTACAGCATTGGCTTAATGAAGTATTTTTACTAAACTCTCCTTTCATTTACTAACATTGTAAATATAATTGCAGTGAACTGAAACATACACAAAAGATTCTGTTTTATTTATATTTCCTTTCTCCCTTGCCCAAATATCTTTGTTTTCCTACTGTCAGACTTTAATGTACCTTGACAAAATCAAGAATCAGATCCTCGATGTTATTTTTGCTTCTTGCACCTCTTTGGTTTTTTGTTCTAAGTTCATCAAAAAAGTCCCTTCTTTCTTGTCCCCTTGAGCTTTGGCAGTGTAGAAAAATCACAATAGGATTTTCTTAGTAGTACAGTTCAGCAGCTGCTGCACAGTGTTTGTGATGTTATTGCCAAAATCAGCTCTGTTCTTGTTTAATTTTGGAGAGGCAAAAGGTTGGCGGGAGAGGAAGAACAAGGAAAAAGGCAGTAACAGAATATTAGCAGAAGGACAGAAAAAAGACTGTGTGGAAACTCTTGTCACAGTCAGAGCACTCCTTGTGCAGCAGACTAAATCCCAAATAGTCAGGCTGCTATTATCAGCATGCAGGTATTTATACAGTAGTAACCAAAAACACCCACTGGACTCAAGAAACAAATGCTTCTACTGGAAGAAGATGGGAATCGGAGGAAGAGAGGGAAAAGGGCCCTAAAGAAGAGCAGCAGTTTTAAAAGCCTTTTTCTTACACCCACTGACTCCACGTAATTCTCCAAGTTCAGACACTCATACATTTTGTTTGCTTTCCAGTATGTGAGAGAGTGGCATAGAAGAAACTTCCTACCAGCTGCCTCTTCATGCCAAGGAGGTCCTGCTTGCAGAATAAGATCAGATCAAGAAAAAGGAGAGACTGAAATGTCTCCAAAACCACAATAACGATAAGGCAACAAGCCAGATTTGCCCCTCCAGCTTCCTGATCAGGAAGTCAATCAGAATCAGCAATACCCAAGAAACAGGCCATTTATTAGTATCAAAAACTAGTGCTTTGGAAGGGCCTTCCAGTAACACCAATTATCATAAAACACACATTTTTCAGCAGCTTTCATAGAATACTCACGTTTCTTAGCATTGGTAGAACCAACTGCTCAAAGGAAACAAGGTCTACAACATACTGTCCAACTCGATATTCACGTCTTGAAGTAGAAGAATCAGAACTGAAGTTGAAAAAGAAACAATTCCTTTTCAGTACTGAGTTTAGCAAGAATTCACTGCAGTCATTTGAAGTGGATTTATGAGAAGTTACCCAAATAAATCAAATCCCCTTAATTCTTCTAAGAAAGGAAGGGAAATAAACTCTGCAAACCATGCATTAAATCATATTGCAGACAGCTTGCCTTCAGATAATATTTATACCATAAGCTACCTTCACAACTATGCAAGCTCAAGTTTCAGGAGTGTATGGAAGGACAACGGCATCTGAAAGTCAGCAGGTATATTTACATTGAAGCAAAAATTCATGTCTGCAGTTCAGATCTTTGAATTTGGTAATGTGACACTACAAACAGCATCACAGCAGTAGCCCAAATCTCAGTATAGACTGCAAAACTCTTAAACAATCTTGGAAAAATACTGTTTGCATGTGCTACACCACACAATCCTAGGGGAACCTTCGTTAATAGTAGAATGCAACTTATTTAATTAGATCAACTCTGAATGAGGTGCTAAGGACACACCTGGACCCAGACTAAGTTTTGCACAAAGTGGGAAAATCCAAGTCTAGCGAATCACGAGACACTGTGAGCTACTCTGCAGTTCAGAGGCCCCTCTCTTAGTGGGGCTCTGAAAGCCTCTTTTTCTTAAAATTCACATGGGAGTCTTGAGGGCCAGTCAGTGGCTCTTTTAAACAATGTCCATTTCTGCCTCCTTAAATTAGCTGGTAGAAATACAAAAAATTTCCTCCCTGCCCACAATAAACTACTTACTGTATCCCAAAGAGACTTCTCCTCATAATAAAAGGCTCGTCAGTGCTCACTCTTTTCTGCTGTAAAATAGGCAGTAAGAGAGAACATCCCTTCCTAGCACATTTTCAAAATTTCAGCAAGCAACAGAGACACTGCCTGCATACCCAATATAGGTATCAGCCATGACACAAGGACTAAACAATGACCCTGACCATGAAAGTCACATGTGTGCTGGAAATCACCTTCTGGAAGAACATTTAACATGCTGATGGACTGGAGCAGACACATAAAATAGTAAGCCAACTAACAGTTATTAAAACCTTAGTACCTGACTCTAGATAAAGGTCCTCGGTTTCCAGACAAAGTGACAACATCAAATCCTGTTCTCCTGCCACCTTCTCTAACTTCCTCTGTGTAAAATCCATCAATGGGAATGCCTGAGGATTTCAGAGCTTGAGTGACTTTCTGGATCAAAGTAGTCTTTCCAACCCCTAAAAACAAAGAAAAGAAAGCACACAGCATTAATCTGCTTCTGTACTAAAAGCCAGTTTTTAAACACCTCAGTAATGATTCAGTTCAACAGGAACATTGATTACTGTTGAAGTTTGCAAATTATTATTTTTTAAATAGTAGGAAAGAACAGAAGCACCCTTTAAAGTTCATTCTGTACTGGAATTGTAAAGTTTTATTACCATTTAAGAAGTCACAACAGAATGGTAAAAATATTTCAGGCTACCACTGAACTTACTACCTTCGATAGTGCACAGGCAGGCCACAAAACTTACCCCAAGGCATGTAAATACACAAAAGCCACACAGTTACACAACTGATACCCAAGCTTGCTGGAAGACTAACGCACCAATCTCCCTTTCTACCACTGATACTCACTACTTTTTAAGAACAGAGTTAAGTTTACCCTCTTTTTAGATCAAAAGGTCAAAGCAGACTCCTACTACCAGAAGCCGAACTGGCACGAAGGACACAACACTTTCACTGATGTACTAGAAATCAGGAGCACTTGATGTCCCTGAGCTACCAGGTCCTACATGGCAAAAAGTATTCCCAATGATGCCAAAGGGGTTTTTGATTTCTGATTTTTCACATTTTGTAGATTTTAGAAGTACTTGTAGCTGTAGCAAATGTAGATTTAA
>JAOXXN010000446.1:43924567-43935003 GCA_026770055.1 Myrmophylax atrothorax | reverse complement strand
TCTAGTTTGCTGAGTGAAGATTTCCAAAACAGTACAATAAATTGGAAGCTTTAGTTATGCTGTGTGGCATACTGTGGGAGCATTTCATTCCTACATTGGAAAAAAAAAAAGCAAGAATATGATGTGTTCTATGGGAACTCCCCCAAAAAGTTATATGCCAAAAAATGCAAATATATCTAAAAGGCCTGAAGGCATAGCATGGAAAATAGAAGATTAAGATTAAGATTAGGATGAATAATATAAGACGTAAAAGTTGAATTGCTTGGTCAAAGTGAAGGGATAGAGGGAGAGTTTGGCAAACTGTAAAATGGGATTAATACATCCAGTATGTTAACAAAGTATGGAGGCCACTTGGAAGGATGGCTGTCAAGCACAGGGGAATAAGTGAAAGCTATTGAAGTGTTACATAAAGGGCTTCTGCTTTCCTTTTGCTAGAGGGAGATGCCCTTCTAATAAAGGTGAAACAGGTTCAGTGTGATGGGGAATGCATTGAGCCAGGTACACACTAAACTTTTATTTCTCAAACTGTGGGGTTCAGGGAAAGGCAATCTTGAACAGCTGAATCTATGTTTTAAAAATAATTTTTCACTACTAGTAAATATGTCTGGAAAGCATGCATTTATTTGCTTTTGCTGCCAGCAGCTGCTCATGCTCTGGAGCAGGGGAGTCAGTGTTTAGACTTGCAGCCAGTACTTGCAGATGCCTTTCACTCCCACAGTCTGGTGGGGCTTAACAGCTGCTCCCAGTGGAGAAGTGCTGGTCAACATGGCAGTAGCATCAAAGGAGGGGATTTACTGCTGATAGCTGTGTAGGCATGGTTTGTGTGGTGTTAGATGGAGTTTGTTGGAAGGAAGGGAAGGATAATCACATGTAGATGGATAGGGCCAAACAGAGCAGCACGTCCAAAAAAATTGAGATATAGAACAAAATCTAGGAATAGTGCTTTCTAGTGCCCTATCATGAGACAGGATTTACTCTATCACTACCCCACTCTGCAGGGCTATTCTGAAGCTAAAACTTCAAAAATAAACAGAGTGTAAAACATGTACTCAATACATGTAAACTGTTTGTTTAACCCTTTCAGAATGGGGCTCAGTATATGGTATGATCCACTGAAAAGAACAGGATAGTGCTTTTTTTGGCATTCTATCCTTGCCTAAGTAAGGTGGACACATCAGAATAGTTTGACCTCTGAAGTCTTTCATTCTTTCAAGTCTGTTGATACTAATGAGGTTCTCAGGCAGAATGATCTCCCCTTTTCTGTCATATCTTCACTTTATCCATTCCTGGCACCCTACCTCTTTGTTCTCCACACGAAAAGCTCATTTACTTGTTTTCTTGCTGGCTCTAGCTGCTGGGGTTCATTTCCTTTCTGTGCATTTTCTTCAAAAGGCTTGAAATGTCACATAGCTACATGTCCTGCTGAGATGCTCTTGTCTTATTAATGTACCAATGGGTGTTTTTTAATGAGAAAACATGAAAGTATCATGAGCCTCTTCTGCACCTCCCCAGACTGATCATGAGAAATTGATGAACTGTGTGAAGTCTGCAAAGACTTGGGAATTCATTTTGAGACTGTTTGGGCAAATATGCACAAATAACAGTTTGTTCTTTAGGAAATAGTTTGAAAATAGCTTTTCCAAATAGTGTATTTTGACAAGGGCTCAGGGCTCTGATGCTGAACACAACCTGACACAGTATCCCCAGAATAATATAATTAATGAATTTTCCTAACCTAATAAAGGCAACTTGTGTTACACAGGCTGGCATTAACTGTTTTCACTGACTTTCATCTCTTGAGTTAATACTTTGGGGCTCATATATATTGTCTGGTAAGAGCCATATGATGCTCATGGGGTGGATGTTTGCTTTCCACTGCTGATCTCCAGAGGAAGTCATGCAGCACAGGCACAGTGATGGGGACCAGGTTCCTCTTCTCAAGGCGGGGCTTGTAACTCTGGTGATGGTGTGTAGTTGTTCCTTGTTTATAGGCTGAGCCAAAGTCGTTCCCAACAGTGCTTTTGAAGATCTAGTAGGTGTTTTCTTGTGAATTTGGGAGCCTTGCTTTCAATCTCCTATTTCAAACTCTTGGTCTAAGTTGATGTTTGCTTTGGCTGCACTTTTTGTTCCACAGTGTTCATTGTATAAGAGAAAGGAGAAGGCAGGATAGCAAAAACAAAGCACCAGCAGGATAGGCAGCTGTTTAATCTCTGCACTGTGTTTAAACAGGTCTGGAGAGATCTGTCTGTCTGTCTAGATGCACTGTGTGAGGCAGGCCCATTGCAGCTTGCTGAAGGAATGGTTTGGTTGTTTCTTTATCGGAGACCTTCTTTTCTTGGTTCTTGCTATCCACCATGCATGGTCTGTGCATGACTTTGATTTAAGGGTGTGGTTGGTGTCAGTGGGAATCACAGCATTTCTAGAACCTGGGCAAAAATACCCAGGACCACAGATTTCGAAAGCCTAAGTGTTGGGTTAGCAATAGGGTAGTTGCTGCAACAAGGGGTTTTTGTTTGGTTTTGTGAGTGACTTTGGAAGTACGCCCAGGAGGTGATATCACTATGTATTTGTGTCTACATTACTTTCAGGAGAAACTGAGGAACAGATTCTGGACTTAGGGGATGCCAGAATGGTCACTCTGGATTATATGGTAAATTGGGGATATGTGTTAGGCTACAGCTGGGAGCGTGCCTTTGACTACCATGTGCCTTTCCCGAGCAATGTCCCCTGCCAAGATACCTCCTGTCCTGCAGTGCAGCATCCTGGTGTCCCTGCTGCTTCAGGAACCCCCAGTGCATGGTATTGCATAGTTCCAACCCCCAGTGATGGCATGGGGGTTACAACTAGGTTATCTTTAAGGTCCATTCCAACACAAAGCTGTGTCACCTACAGACAATTTATGTAAGAAAATGCAAAGAGCCACCCCAGTCAGCAGAAAGGTTCACCTAATCCTGTTGCTGGAGATAACCAAATGGGGAAGCCTGAAGAGAGCTGTAAGAACAGAGCAAGCTTGCAGTGATCCCGCCGCCAAATAGTCCCCCAGGATCCAGGGATTTTTAGCTCAGGTACTCCCTAAGCCTATGGTGGTAATTTTGTATTCAAGAGTCCTTAACAGATTTTTCTTTGTGAATTTTCCGGTTTTGAACCTGCACTTTTACATGAATTCCTGTGCTAAGATTTTCTGCGGCTTAACCATGTGTTGTGTCATCAAGAATCTCTCATTTGCTTTGAACTTTTTGCCACCTGCTAATTTCATTTAATGCCCACAGTGGGAGTTATACTTTGAGACCAGAAGATCCCGTGCTCAGCATGTAATTTGCACTGAAATGTGTGCTGCATGGGCAAGTGGGAGTAATAAAACAGAGACTCCCCTGGTCTGTGCTTTGTGAAGACACATCACACTACTACTAAAACTCCTATACCACTGCAGGAAGTTTCTATGTGCTATCATGCACAAAAATTTAAATCCTGAAATCTAATGTGGAGCCTAGGGGAACAGATGTGAGAAAGGATTGATGAGGAAATTTCAGATGAGACCTTGTCTTGAAACATGCATTAAATATTGTAAGCTGAAATCCTGTTATAGTTAGGTCAAACGTTCAGAAAGAAAATAAAGCATTAGAGGAAAAGTACAGCAGGGACTTCCCTTACTGAAATATGTATAAAATGTGAAACTGTCCTTGAAAACAAGAACAGTAAGATGTAATGGAGTGCAAGACTGGATAGATAAGTTATTGATGGCAACAGATCTTTAAATTACACACAGCAGCGGGAAACACCCAGTGTTAAAAGATAACACATGCATATCCGCATATTGACACATGTTCTCTTTTAAAATCTGGCCTCCTGTGTTGGTGTTTTCATTGGCAGCAGAAAAATAAATTTTCCCTAATCTCCGATTTTCATTCCAGATAGCATCTTCCTTTTCCCAGCTGCCAGTAGTTACAAGGATGTCATGCAAGAATAGGACCTTACTGGTATGGACTGGTGCCTTGGCCTTGCAAATCTCATAGTCCTGACTCCTGTTTTGATGAGCTGTGCTGTTTCCTTCATGGGTTCTGTACCATCAGGTTTAAGGGGATTACCTGCACAAGCAAGGGTTATGGAACTGAGATCATTGTGAGGAAAACGGTGAATGCTGTGTGCTCAAATGAAATTTTTGTGCTATAAAAGCATATCATTAATTCCTTCTGTATCATACTTGTATCTATGTGTGTGTGTCTAAACCTTATTGTGATCACAAGACCAAAGGGAAATCACTCAGGAGCTTCTAGGATTGAGGTTTCATTATGCCTAACATCCATGTCTTCTTCCACACACAGACTCACAGGTTTTGAAACAAAAAAAGCACTGTTTTGGTGGACTAACACACTAAAGTTTGGAGAGTTTCAGTGATAATAGTAATATGCAAGCAAATGTAGAAGCATGTATTTTGAGGTGTTTAAACCCATCACTTTTCTTTAATGTCATCCCTGCCAGCAGGAGTCTGAACCAGACAGTTCCTGCTAAACCAAACCAAAAAATCTTTTCTCAAACTGTAAATATGGGATCAGAAGAAACTATGACAGCTCCTTGAATCCACTCCCCTTAACTGTTCTGACCAGATGATTGTCTAATCTCTTCCTAAAAAACAGTGATGGAGACTTCACATTCTCCACAGGCAGTCTTTGAGCACTAAACTAACGTTCCCACTAGAAAACTTTCATTATGTCAAATTTGCATCTCCCCTGTGCAGTCAAAGCCATTAATTCTGTTTTATTGCAACAGGCATTGGGAAAAGTCAGTTTCCTGCTTTGCAGTAGCATTTTATGTACATGAAGCTCACAGTTTCCTCTCTGCTTTCTCTTTTCCAGATTAAATCTCTCCCCTCCCTTTGATCATAACCTGCTGCACACATTCTCTATTTCTCTTCCTTGAAGTGGGTACCAAAATTGGATATAATAATTCAAACCTTACCTTACCAGTGTTTCCTGGAGCAGAAGTTTTAGAAATTTCTTATAATCTATTTATATAGTTCAGTATGACATTTAGCTTCATCCATCTAAGGATAACCTTTGACTTTTTTGTGACAGAGTAGAACCAAAACAGGAA
Organism: Myrmophylax atrothorax; assembly: GCA_026770055.1. NCBI lineage: Eukaryota > Metazoa > Chordata > Aves > Passeriformes > Thamnophilidae > Myrmophylax > Myrmophylax atrothorax. The sequence goes on along the minus strand of JAOXXN010000446.1, from coordinate 43,929,912 downwards.
TGGTAAACCTGTGGTTGCTGAGTCACATGCAGTTTGCAAGTAGATCACCTATAAATTCCTTGTATTGGGCTGTATAGGGTACCTGGAAGCATTCCTTGTGACTGGAGCCAGAGAAATGGCTCAGACACTAGAATTTGTTCCTCAAACTGAAGTGTGGAAGATTTGTTTCCAATTTGGATTGAATTGTATAGTTCTCCTTAAGAAACTGAGCTTGAAGAAACTGGAATGAATCCTGACACTTGAAGGCTGCTAAGTAATCACCCAGGGCAGTGTTTTTCCTGACCATACCTGTTACAAAGGGTAAAATCTAGCCAAGCACTCCTAATTTTTAGTACTTGTATTTAACTACAAAAGCAGTGCTGTCAAGCCAGAAAGTATCTAAGCTGAAGATACCAAAAAGGAAAACTTCTGCTGAGTGAAGCCCATTGGGTATCACTGGGATGAAGAAAGAGAACTGCCGAGCAAGGAATCTTTGGGATTCAATTCTGTAATGCGCAACACTGCAAATATAAAAGAGTCTAGAACTAGTCTTAGATACAAAGTACTGAGCAGGCGTGTTACCAACCAGCACCAGAGTATTGCACAGCTCCATGAGAAACCTGCGAGGACTATTTGTCTTCCCAAGTACAGACATGAATTTGCAGCTGCATACAAGCTGTTCTCTATTAGTACAACCTATGAATGAATAAACACTGATAAGAGACACTTAAATATTGTTCCTGCACTATGTTGTGACAGCTGTTGCTTGTACTGTTTCCCTGTAGGTCTATCTTTTAATTACATCAGGTTAACACGATGTTTCATCTGTCACCCTTGGCTGATAGCAGAGAGGGACAAACTGATCCATGGGATGAACAGGCTTAGCTTTTCTTGCTGCTCTGACACAGTGCTTGCTGCTTTCTTCATGAATCACTCATTACCCATAGTCAGTTGTCATGGTTAGAAAAAGAAATGTCCTGTCTAAGGGTTGAGCAGTGGTTCAGGGAATTGGCATGTGCTTTATAGGACATCGTGGTCCAGCAGCTAAAGCATTTTTAGCTGAATCTGCAACATGTGTTATAATTCTAAATCCCAAGGCACTTTCATCACTTGAAGGAGTCTGAGACCTGACTGGAGAATGAAAAAAAATAGCCTTAGCTCTTGAGCAATTACCTAAGCTATGTATGCATCTTTCCATAGTCACTGAAGTGTTGCTGCAAATTGGAATTGCTCGAATATTCACAGAGAATAAAATGGAGAGCTTTCAAGATTAGTTTTCTCTCTGTGTGCAGATTGCTAGATGCAGGATGCAAGTAGTTAACTTTAATGGCACGTTTAGGGAGGCAGGGTCAGTCTGCTGGGAAGTGATTCCATATCACACATCTTCAGTGGGTTCTTCACTGCTGCTGGCATCTTGCATGTGAATAACAAGTCTTGGAAACACTCTTTGCAAGTGGGTTAGCTGCTGGAGAACAAAGACTGAAATCAGTTCAAAGAAAAATATCTTCTAACAGCTTGGAATATAATATACTTTTAAAATGACCCTGGAAAATGAATTTCCTTTGGAAAATTTGTAACTGGGAAGATCCCTGAATAGACTCTTTGCTGACTGTTGCAGAACTGTGTTAAGATGGAGCAAAATACAGTATTGTACAATAAATGTTATAGTTTGCGTGTAGAAGCTCAGAGTACTGAAAGGTTTTCCAAATGCAAGACTTCTAAATTTAAGGAAGACTGGTTAGATTGTTCCCCACTTCCTAACATGCACCTGTGTGCGTTGACAGAAATTAAAGTGCACACTTAGTAGTTTCTTTCAGATACATCATTAAGTAATGACATTCATGACAGTGATAATCCACTGGAGTGGAGAATTTTTTCTTTTTGATCCAGATTTTATATTACCTTTGTATCTTCCCAGATCCAAAAAAAGGGAGAGGAAGGCAAACACCTCCCATTTTATTTGGTTTTTTTTTATGAAAAAAGGAAGGAGTTCCATTTCCACACATTTTCTTCCAGCTCCAGCCTCATCCGCAAAGGCCACTACAGTGGAGATACATCTGTCTGGCTGTCAGCCTAACACTTTTCATGGCCAGCTAACTAACGGTGTCCACACACAGGACAAACCACACCTAGGGGCTGATGTCGAACAGGGCAACTGCAAAGGACTGTCAGTACTGTGTTGGCACAAAAGTCTGAGTTTCCTATTTCTGTCACACAAAGCTTCACTATTTTGTTCTTATTCCTTTTCTTGTTAGTAGGCTAACACTCCCTTCTTTCCTTTTGAAATAGTTCAGACATTCCTGAGATAGCAGACAGAACACAGGTAGCTTTTCTCAGAGAAGCAATGCCTCCTATGTTCATGTCTGATCTGGCAGATTCCCTTTTTTTTTTCCCTAACACTATTTGTTTCAGTAGCTGATAACTTCCCCTATTCACCATGCCTGCCATGACAGGCCTCCTGTTTCCATTCTGGACTGCAATCTCTCACACAGTGAGGGAGGAAACTGTAGATGACTGAGCATTCTCTATTCAGAGAAAAATGTCCCTTAAAGAGATTTTTCCCCCCTTGCTGGAAGGGTTGTCTGCAGGTCACATGGGTGAGTTGGAATGAATCACAGAGGAGAGAGTGAACAGTCAGTTTGGGGTCATCTTTATTCTACTTCCCTTGTCTCTTTCCTTCTATTTTCCAGTCTTACTGAAATTAGATCTTTCAAGATCTTTCCTAAGAACAAAATGAGGCAAAGAAAGCACATCTTTCTCATTTTTCCCCTAGTTGTCAGCCAAAAGCCAGTCAGTCACTTTAGCACCTGTGAAACTGTGAGGAGGCATATCTCTGCTTCTGTGCTAGTGCCTGCTCATCTTGGTGAAATGCCTCCTACATTTCTACCTTTGCAGAAAGGAGAAGCTATCTGAAATGCTCTGCAAAGTGACATAAACCCAAAGCACCTTCCTGGAAAGGGAAGAAGTTTGTGATGGCATGAGAGGTATGGAGCCAGTGCATGCTGCAAATCTGAGACTTGCCTGTAGCAACAAAGGAAAAGCTGGGGTATGCAGTGTGCGCTGCAGCTGCTCAGGAGACTTCACCTTCACCTCCCCACAACCATGTAGCCTGGCACAGGCTCTCTTTGGCTCAAGGGCCCTGTTCCAGACAGTAGGCCAGTCCATCGTGGCAGTGGCACTGATGTGCTGTTGCACACTACCCCAAGTAGTCCTGCCCTTAAAAATCCTGCCTGCCAGAGCTGTTTGCTGCTGCTCTGTGCTGCAATGGGCAGTTGCAGCTGCACTGAGGTGCTGCTAAGACTGCTGTAAGAAGCATTAACTTTGACTGAAAAACATGCTGATTGTTAAGGGTTATGCCTTTTCCAGGGACTGCTGCCTGGCTCCTCTGAACAGATATCAAACTGCCGTTTAAATGTAGAATAAATTCTGCAAACTCACCAGGAATATGGGGCAAAGCTCTCTCCCATCTCATCTGTGCTTTTGTCTTATCTTTTCTTCTAGTTTGCAGAGCCCTTTGCTCCTTTTCTCTCTGTGTAGTAGATAGGAACATTTGGCTTTTTGCAATCAAAGCAGCTAAGGGGGTCTCAGTGGGATTATTTTTACATGTAAGCATTGCACAAGTCCAGCTCCAGGAAAAGAGGCCAATATTTTCTTTAACACATGCTGGCCTAAAATAGGAACAACTGTTCTAAAAACTTAGAGACTGAGATGGCCTTGAATTAGATCCAAGGACCTCAGATTAATTACAGAACTAAATCAGAATGAATGTTCTTTTATAGTTCTTCTGCACAGGGTCCCTGAACTTAGTGAACCTGGATGTCAAATATATAGATAAGGATGATCTATACTGAAGCAGAATAAAGGGCACACTTATCTTACTGTGAATTAAAGGTCTATCCTTTACTTAATTCTGCTGTTACTTTACTGTATTTGAACAAATCTAGGAGCAACATCAGATCTCTGCTACTGAGGAGAGAAGGTTGCATGGCATATGCAGCTTGTTTCACTCAGTCTTGCTCCTTTGCCAGAAATTCATCTCTTCTCTCCCAAAAATGGTGCTATAATGTTTCTTGCAGTACAGAAACTTGCAGCACATGCCACAAAGGTCATCTGTACTCCTTCTTTTTTAAAGGCTGTCAGGCTAGAGCCTCTATTAACATTATAAGTTTTAACTTGCAGAGTGAGAACCTGAATAAATTGTAAAGAACTCCCATTGCCTTTCACAAAGAGATGAACAGGCCTTTCATGCTTTACATAACTGCAGCGTGTTTTGGAACAAGGTTACATCTATTTCAGTCATTATGACCGAGACAGCTCAGGCAGCAGTAACTGCAGGCAGATTTCCAAGCAGAGAAAAGAGTTGGGACCTGCAGCATTTTGGGAAAGACAGTATTTGGGAACAAGAGGAGCCCCAGGACCTACATTTGCCAGGAGCCACACGTTCACACAGACACCCAGTACTACTTGTGGGTTGATTGGCACTGTCACCCGCCCCAGAGGAAGCATCGCCTGCTGGCTTCTTGCCAGCACACAGAGCCTCTAATTTAGGAAAGCAAAGTACAGTCTTGCACGCAAGTCCTGAAAAGCTACCAACCCTGATGTGGAAACAAGGACAAGCAAATCTATGCAGCTCTAGCCAAGGATAAAAGCACACTCGCTTCTGAATAGAAGCAATTTCAGTGCCTGGTGAGATGGAGGGACTTTGTTCAGCCTGGAGGAAACTCAGGGAGGTCTGGTGGCTGCCTGCAGCTAGGAGGGCTGAGGAGACGAAGCCAGGCTCTTCCCAGAGGTGCACAATGACAGGCATGCAGTAGCATCAGTCACACACTGCAGTGAGATACACCAGCTCAGTACAGGGTCAAAAATGTCACAGCTGAAAGGATGCAGCAGGGAGGTGCGTTGTCCAGGGAAGGTGAAGGGTCTCCATCCTTGGAGGTACACAAAGTTTGACTGGAAAAGACCCTCAGCAACCTGCTCTCACTGTGGAGGTGTCCCTGCAGAGAGTGGAATGCTGACCTCCACACCCACCTCAATTATTCTTTGATTCCAGGTTTTTACTAACTAAAGTGACTATGGAAAGTCACTTTACTCTGTTTCCCTCCACTTCCTCACCTTCATATTGGAAATAGTGTTTTACTTCCACAAAACTTGTGTCCTTCATTTTTATTGACTTTTTTAGTTCTGGGGTGAGCTTGAAGGTACAGAAATACCAATGTTTAGGAAGGCAAATACTGAAAAGAAATGGCAGGCCAATAGTTCAAATATCCTGACACTGCTGCAACACCTTAAATAAAAAAGGTTTCTTGATGAGAGGTATTGAAATGATAAAGTGAATTATCAGTTACCCCCCCCTCCCCCCCTTCTAG
>JAOXXN010000446.1:43904828-43924368 GCA_026770055.1 Myrmophylax atrothorax | reverse complement strand
GGTAAGCACTATAAAGTGGAGCAAGAATAGTGCCTTCTGGGTATTCCCAATCATGTCCATATGAGCATTTGCTTGAAATGATGTAGAATTGGCTCAGTCTCGATTTATAAAGAGCTTGTGGGCATTTGCGACATGAGGCTGAATTTAAAGAATTTTAATAACCATGCAGGTGGAAGGCACTATAGAACAGGACATTCTGGTTACAGACATTGAGAGATAGTTCAATTTCCTAAAATGTCATCGATGTCAAAAAATTCTTCTATATAGCTACAGCCACCTCCTTTCCCCTTAGACCTTTCACCCTTAGAAAAGGTAAAGCTTTTTCCAGTGATAGTGCTGGAAACATTTCATTACCCTTCCTGCAGGCAAAGTTTTCTCTACAAATGGATACATGAGAATGGTCAGATAATGAATGAGCTGATTGGCTGAACATCTGCAGGTGCTTTATAATGACAACAATTAAGCTATTCTGAAGCTATTAGCATATTAAATGAACTTATGGCAATGCTATTAATTAGAATTCATGTTCTAGAAAGGAAACAGAGCAGCAATTACGTTGTTATTTAATGACCTGTAAAAGTAAAATATATAAATGGTAAATTTCTTCACGTAATTAATTTAAGGCTGGAAGATGGTGGGTCAAACTCTTCCCCAGTGTGACTCCAACAGTTCTGTACTTTTGATTATATACATGTTACCTTTTGTCTTGAAACAGTAATTATTTGCATCTGATAGCTAAAGCTCTTCAACAGTTGTGCCAAAAACTAGGTATCGGGTAAAGTTCAGCTGTTCTCACTGTGAAGTTTTAAATTTGATATGGTTTGGGGAAAAGAATAAGGTTTGTGACTGAAGTTGTCAGTTGACCTCAGCAATGCATATTTTACAGACAAGATTTAGCAGTGATTACTTTCTTGCATAACATTCTAAGGCTCTCCTTTTATTTATTTTCCAGCCCTCCACACCTTGGCAGAAGTAAATATCAGTGCTTTTGAATTATTATTTTCTATTGAAATAGTCAAATTCTGTGACATGGTGATTTCTTCAAGGTATGTCCTTGAAAACTGAAACAGATGTGTCCTGCCTAGTGCTTTCAGGAGTTGTAACATCAGGACTTGTCTGTCCTTGGGCACAGAAGCCTTTGCAGCTGTGTGAGTTTCATGAAGCAGGGGAGTTATTTCCCCATGTGTCCTCAGCACGGACCATGCTTGGAGCCCTTAAACAGAACTGTTAGGGTGGGCTTAATGTGCCTGGCAGTCAGGGCAGTCAGGAATCCCTGAAGCAGCCCTTGCTCGTTATTTTGTAATGCATTACAAGTGGGAAGTCTGGATACCATCCAGTCATGAATCACAGCATTGTGAAACAAAGTAAAGAGAGTTAACTGCACCAACTGGAATGCTTATGGGTATGCTATCTGCAACAGCAACAGAAACTGGGCTAGGCAGCTCCTATCCATGAGCTATCATCCAGTTATAGGCTAAGCCCACAGAGCAACCCACAGGTGCTGCTTTTGGCCTGAAGGAGCTCTCAGCCACAGCTTCTTCCAGCCCTTCTTGCTGATGACTGAGCTGTAGTGTTACAAAAGGGATGGTTGGAATGCACATTACACTTCCGTAATATATGGCCCTAGATCCTGACTGCTTGTCCATGCATTTCCTATTGCATGCTTTCTATGGAAATATCAGAGCCATAGCTCTGAGCATTTACAAAAACTTTTCTGGATGAGAAGCTACTATACTTACCCTGGGATCTTCCTTAACAATGCCTATTTTCAGACTGATTTTCTTCCCCTGGTGAGAGAGGAGAAACTGTGGGATTTTAATGATTCATTTTATTGAGGGACCTGAATGTTTATTGTTGTTTTAACTATAAAAATGTACAGAGGCTGGAATCCATCCAGAGAAAAGAAGGCCATTTCTTTTATTTCCTTACACTGCATGGTGCAGCTGCAGGGGAATATTTCCATCTTTATTACAATAAGCATTTTCCTGAGCAACAGTGGGGCGCAGAAGTCTGCAAGTTTGAAGAAAAACAGGATGACAATCAAAAGCTGGACATGAACATTAAGGTGTCTTTTCTTATTTGATGTAAGTTCTTGGCTTTCTGATCTTCTCTCTACCTATGGAATAATAGTCAAAACTGTTGAAAAGAATACCTTAGCAACTCAGAACTTCTTGTTTGTAGTCTCCTTTACGTTTGCTTTTACAAGGACTGATGCAAGGACTCAGTGTCTTTATTTTTAATTGCAGTAAATTATTGCCTACATGTCTATATGCTTATGTGAAATTACAGATATAACTGACGTGCCCCATAAGAAATCCCAGGAAGGCGATTTCTGTTTAAATATCAAACATTGTTTAGCCTCAAGTGTTTGAAATCAGGATGAATCCCTTTTGCTTCTTAACCAGACTGTAGTACCCCATAATTTTAAAAATATTTTCATATATGTGAGCAGGGAAGCATAGTCTTGACAGGCTGCCCTAGTTGTCCTTCTAAGCTTTTGAGGGAAGCTTTCAAGCCTCCAGAGCACGTGTAATGTGAAAACAGAATTCAGGAGGCCCATGATTTATGTCTCCCTTCTTGAATATATATAAAAAAGGATGATATTGTGTTGCAAAAACAGATAAATGGATTGTACCTGGAGATTTGTAACACCATTATAAACAGTCTGATATGACCTTTTGCTTAGTCTCTGTTGGAGCTTTTCATGTAGACATTGTTACAGCAGGACTGCAAGACAGAAATTCCTTGGTGAGGCTCTCTTATGTGGCTCAATTTCCAAAGCAAATTTTGTTCTGTATTATTATTATTATTATTATTTTAATTGTTATTTCATAAAAAATGGGACTGTACTTGAACAACTTTTCCTTTTAGTATGGAAGGTAGAGGCTCAGAATATAAATTATCTTACTTTTGAGGCTATTTTTCCAAATCCCATTATATTTTAGGATGTGTATTATTAATTGAATCTGACCTGAATTTGTTCCTTGCAAATTTGGCACTAACTACTGTGTTCCTAACTACAGGAAGTTCCTTGTGTTACGGTGCTAAAATTTACTGGGGAAAAGGTGTCTCAGGATTCACCATTTGATGTGTGGATTTTCACAGCATGCAGACAAAAATCCCAAAAGTTCTGCATAATACATTGGTGTCAATGTAAAATCTGCAGCAGGCTCTCTATGGTTACACCTTGCCTTAGCAGATTTGTAAATTCAGAAATACAGAGGGTTATATTTTCCCCAGAAGTTGAGTGTTATGTTCCGGGGGTCTGTCCACCTCAACAAAGCCATACTTTCTCCTCTTACATCCTGCTTCTGATGATTAAACAAAGCCATCAATCCATGAGACACAAGTATGGGAAACAAAAGGCTTCAAATCATTCTTCCCTGCCACACAAGTGAGGATTTGGTGTAAGGATCTGAGCCCACACAGAATTATGGGTACTAATTTTAGATAGTCACCTTCTTGAAGCTTATCCTAACCTAATTAAATGTCTGTTTTACCCTTAGGGTTGGCACTTTTACTGGATGAGATAACAGCTGCATCTCTGTGAGAAGCCTTGTGAAGGGCAAAATATTTGTTAGCAGTTGCTATTTTCAGCCTTGCCAGAATAAACAAAGAGTTAGGCACCTGCAGTCTTTTCTTTTGAAAAGTCAGCACACTGTGTACATACTTTGGGGTCAGCAGAGGAAGGCACAGGGAGGACAGGCAGGCTCACCCGTGAGGCTTAAGGGAGATGCTTCTGGAGGGAGTGATGGGCTGTTCAGCTTGGAGACATGTGGGACTGTTAGGTCATTAATAACACTCTTCCAGTGAGGGTGAGGGATACACAGAGGAACAGAGTGCTTTGAAATCATTAATGTATCTTGGGACAACCCATTGTGAGATCCACATTGCCTATAAATAAGAGAGCTAGCACAAACAAACTGAGGGAGTTCAGTCAGAGGCGAAGGTAGAAGAAAATAAAAGAATTTTTTTCTTACTCCTTTTTTTTTTTATAATTAACCACAACTAGATTTCAGAACACACAATTTTAGACCCTGATTGTCTAAACAATGTATCTTCATCTCAAAAACAATTAGGCATTGGGCTTAATGCGCCTCAGAGGGTTACATAAACTAGATCCAGGATAACTCCTTACCCAAGAATAACATTCCTGACTGCGTGGGAGAGCAGATGGCATTTAGGTAAACTGTATTTGCAGGAAACCCCTCTGTGCCATGAGATGGCAAATGGCAATGTCACTGCTGTTGTCCTGCTTGGGTTTGTGGGAATCTACAGAAAAACCAAAGTGCTTGATGGAGGATGCCAAATGTTGTGGTCAGGAAGCAGAGAGGGTCAATCTGCAGACAAGTTATTACAAGGGTCAGCACTGTTGCACATTTACAAGTGCCTGTGGCTGGTCTACCACATCATATCCTATCTTGGGTGGTAGTGGAGGAGTGAAGAGGAATTTGTGTGCTGGCTCCATTCCCCCAAGCAGGCAAGGAAAGACCAGGAGTAAATGCGGCCACAGGTACGTTTGGACGGGGAAGAAGAATCTACAGTTGCTCCACATCACAAGGATGAGGGCATCTTATGGTGGAGAGGGCTCTGTGGATGGGACTAAAGACCTGAGACCCCTTAGGCAATCTTATCTTGAAAGGCAGTAGGAAGACTTCTCCAAAGTGTGGCTCTGAATTTGACACCAGATGTCCCGGCAGTGGTAAGATCTATATTGTACGGGATAAAGGTGAAGAGTGCCATAGCCCTGGAGGCACCCACAAACCTTAATGGCCCTGATATGCCTTTCCTGGGGCCACGCTACCCATGACCCAAGCCTTTTTTCAGCCCTTGGGGCTGTCAGTTCCTGCTCTAGTCATGCTGCAGCACTGCTGGTCTCCAGCTCTTCATGATCCTGTTGGGGTAGGCTTGTCCCTGTGGTGACAGCCAAAGCTCAGGGAAGAAGTCACTGCTTTGAGTGAAGACAGAATGATGGGCCACTGTGAGTAGAGGGTTAGTGGATGTTTCTGTAGGTCTTGTACTGAGGGAGCTGGAGGAGAGTTAAGGGAATTAGGCTGGAGCCAATCTCTCACTGCCACCTGGGCTGAATTTGAAAAGAAGTTATTAGTGTCTGGTTTCTGCTTCTCTGCTTACCTGATGACTACATTCTCTATGAATATTTTTGGTTTTTTCCACCTATGATTTATGAATTAAGAATGAAACCCTTGTGACTGAGAAACCACGTGGGGCAATATGCCCAAGGGAGGTTTATCCCATCACCCTGGTTTTGGTCCATCAGGGTCTAATGCCTTTCCCACAGCAACCCTTCTGCCTTGATTTGTTGCAGATTACACATGGGTCTGGATTATTTTTGAGACTACTTTTGTATTATTACTATTGTTATCTGTAGAATTTCTAGAGGATGGGTATTTAAGGGTGGAGGATATGCAGATAAAAATGAAGTATTTGATTTTGTTGCCATGAGTGAGAAAGCCTGCAAAAAGTCAGATTTTCTAGGTCAATAAATGAATATTTATTATTTGAAAATCTATTGTAAAGAGAAAGAAGCTCAAAACTTGACAATGATGAATAACTTGTATTGTTTCTGAACTCTGAGGTAGCTAAGGGAAAAATAAATGTCTTTTTATAGGAAGGGACTCTCAGGGGGCTAGAAGAGACTGGCAAAACTATATATTCTGCCTATTTGTAGAACCAGTGCTGAACAACAGAGAAAAATGAAGACATTTTAAAGGCCTAGTGATCTGTTTTCCCCTTCAGTTAGTCTTGCAACATTTCACAGCCTTTCACAACTTCACAGTAGGTTGGGGCACTGTGAGAACATAGGGATAGAGGTGCCTGATCACTGAGCCTTCATGTTGCCAGCAGCTATTCTAAAACCAGAGCTCTTCCAGCACGCTGTCAGTAGCTCCAGTTCTTCATTTGCTTGGCTCATCCATATAAATGAGCTCTTCTTGCTTTCAAGAGCTTTCAGTTGAACTTGTGGAGAAGCAACTGTCCTTTTGGCTTGTACATCATTACCAACACCAGTGAAGGGGCTTAAGAAAAGAATCAGTGAGTTAGAAAAATAACATTATCTGTATGCCCAATGCCTTTGGCACCAGAGAGATGGATGGGGGGCCATTCTTGATCAGCCAAGAGAGCAGAAAAGGATGCTACTCACAGGCTTCCAACCTATCTTTGTGTTCATGCAGCATTCATCCATATGGTGGTCTCAAGCTCCAAAGTTCACCTTAGTGGCACTGGAAATAAAGACTGACTAATGGTATGTGTAGACTGCTGAGAACAATAACCATCAGTTAAAAGAACCATATTTATGCTTATAATCCTTCTTAGTTGCTCTAGGATATCTTGACCATCAGGTCAGCCTGCCAAGTATCTCTAGTCCTATAATCTAGTAAGCCTGATCTGATTTCTTTTCCAAAATTGTAACTAAAGTGTGTGTTGTAAATCATCCTTTGCTTTTGCAATCTCTCTTTCGGAAAAAAGGCTCTATTTCCACCACAGGCCCTTGGGAAATAAAGAAAGTCAGAAGGATCCCAGAAAAACCCATGTGTGCTTTTTCCCACATGATAGAAGCATGTAGCAAGGGTGTCTGGGGTGCAGCTGGCTGAAATGATTACTTTAGCACTGCAGGGATCATCAGCATGTTGCCAAGGATGCGTTGCTGAGTCCACGTATCCAGCAAAGGCTGGGAGCACACTGAGGAAGGGCAACTGTACGTGTGACCTTTGCTTAGAAAATGGACCTTTAGTTACACCCAGTACAGCCACTTTGTAAAGTCCTAGATAAAACAGCTTTTAAAACTTGGCATATCATTATTTAACTAAGTGGTTAGTTCCCAAAGGAAAGGTCTTTTCCGCTTATCTTTGAAAGACAGGCTTTATTGTGCTCTGGCTCTATGATAAATTCTCCAGTTTGTCCTCTGTTGAAGGGAGATCTATTCCATAATTTACAACTTCTTACTCTTGAATTTGTATGCTGAGGGCTAACACCTTTAAATGTGGTGCGTCCAAAGGAAATTAATCGAAGAATAGCTTACTAGAAAAATATGCTTATTAAATGTATTAGTAAGGTGACAGATTCTCCATGTTGTTGCCAGTCTGTAACGTTGAGATCTGCACTTCTCTCCCTTGTTGCTTTCACTAAAGGACTTACTCCTGGAATTCAAAGTTGCTTCTGTTGTTAAATCTGATAGGTTCCAGCTAAGTCAACATCAAATGAATGTATCTCCACACTGTAAAAGCACACAACTCATCTCTTTTTGCCTGTGGGAGAGTAAGACAGAAGGCAAAACTCTTGTTGCCAAGAAGCCTCCAGTCCAAGCACTTGAGAAGTCTGACATAGTAAAGAATTTTTTTATCTTTTGTTTACAAGTTACAAATTCACTTTTCTATAGTAGAGTCAAGCCTGAATAATGTATCAGGAACGTTATTATAAGCTCTCTATCCCTGCTTAAAGCAATACTTACTGAAATCCCAAACCACTTGAGCAAATCTGCTTCAGATTTGGCTCATTGTACTTCATTCTTCTGAGAACAGAAACCAAGTTTAGAGTCAAAAGTTAACTTTTTATCCTCGACCATGGAGAAAAAACATATCACACAAATATATTCTGTGCTAATCCAGTCACTGTGGAATAGCTTTCTATAGGGAAGGTATTAAGAAAAAACATATGAAACTCTTGCATCACATCTAATGATTATCCATGAACAGTGAAATCAAACCGAATTAGAAAATTCAAAGTACATTTATGGGTAGTATTGTCTTTTTTATTGTGAAAGAGGAATGGACTGATATCATTGTGGGGCAAATTTAAAATTAAATTTGCAGTTCCTACTCTGATAGTTGTATGTTTAAATGTGTATTTGAAGGATACATTTTGGTTGGTTAAAGTACAATTAATTCTAAATACAGAATTAAAGAACTATCTATTTGACAGATCTTTTAAAAAATGCAGTATGAATACAAGGTTCAGAATGATTTATTAAGCCCACTAAAGCTGGAGTCATGCATAAGCAATGAAGGAAGGCATGCTGCAGCTCTGTTCTGGCTTTGCAAATTCTGCTGCTGGTTTTAATGTTCATAACTTTTAAAGCTCTCTTCCTTTACTGAAATGCAAATGTTAGTCCATCTGTTGTATGCCATATGCTTTTCTTAACAATATTATTGTTTAAATGTTGGATTATTATTTTTTTAAACACTTTCTCCTTGCACTGTAAAGAATCTTCTTTTAGAGTTTATAGATCCCACCGGTGTTTGCTGAGGCATAAAACTTAATTTTTGCCTTTGATCAACTTCTCTGTCTCTCAGTTTTATTCATACTGGTGCTCAATACACAGCAGTTTCCCAGATAATAATAAACTGAAATTTTGTTTCAAAAAATTATTTTCTAGGCATGACAGTGCTGACTGAATGGTCAAAATGGATGAATGGAAAACTCAAAAGTTTTGCAAAGCTTCTGTCTTTTGCATGAAGTCTGGGACTCCGTGCAGCCTTGAATCCAACTTCTTTTAAAAATCAAAGGAGCAAAGCTTGATGCAGCTTTTTATTTGGGGGAAATATAATCTGAGTCCAGTTATGAAAATTCAGAAAGACCTTGTACAGTTTTGAAAAGAGAATGCTTAAATGTTGGCAAGAAGGTAAAATATAATCAAGGGATACACAAGTGAAAGGAAATAGTGGAGATAGGTTCAAATCAATGACTAAGTAAATTGGTTCTACTGGCTTGAATGAAGAGGAATTATGGAGGTCTCAGATCCAAAAAGAGGTAGACTGCAGACAGTGGGATCTGGAAGCATGAATGTTTTAGTTTCATCTTCTGCTTTATTTTTGAAGTTCATGTAAAGACCTGCAATGTCTGCTCTTCCACATACATTCAAGACTTTCCACCATCAAAGTAGATCTGGAGGGCCCCCGTCCCTTTGAGGTAAAAGATCACTTTGAGGTTTACCCTTCTATAGGGAAAATGGGTTTATACCAATTTCTTCCAGATTGCAGACTGGGACCTGCCATAAGCTGAAGAGGGATATGCAGTTCTTAAATGGAGAGAAAAGGGAGGTGTGCTACTCTACGCAGGCATGCACTAGGATCCATGGGCAAAGCTTGTAGAGATTTGGGTCCTTTTCCTCACCCTTTTCATATGAACCACTGGATGTGTAGCCTGGCCTTCTGGTGTGGTGAGCAGAGAGCAAACTACTCCCAGGCTAAACCAAAAGTACAGCATTGAGATGGCACTGATGGACTGGGTAGAGACAGGGTCTGAGCTTGTCCCAAATTCTTAGTAAGGTGCTTTACACCACATTGGGAAACCTTTTCTGTTTCCAAGCTGGTCTCCAAGGCTACAAGTCTAATAGTAAACACAACAGGCTGTGTTTACTCTGCCTTCCAGCCCACCATCAAGTGGCAGAGTCATAATCATTTCAACATCTTCACATATGTTTTCTTCTAGACAGGGACAGTCTTATGTGGTCTGTTTTCCTGCTGGGTGCAACTAAAGCTCAGTAGGTGAGTTCATGGCTGTTCATTTACCAGGGCACAGGCCTGTGCTCTGGCCCTGCTTAGTTTATTATTTTTGACATATATTTTTTGACATTATGTCCCCATAAGCATTTGAATTCCTTTCTGATTTGAGTTTTCCTGTTGCCAGCAAGAATTGGTGCTTGATACTCTTCCTGATTACCTGCGGAAGGAAATTTCTTCCTAAGCACTGATGGTAAGAAACTATACCATAAGTAATTTCCAGCCTACATAGAAACACATTTTCCAATTAGTGGAAATGCAACTTCTCTTTGACTCATGTAAATACTTACTTCTCCTTAGAGCCTCTTGAACTGCGTGTTTTGTTAATGTAGCTTTATAACAGTGAAGTTGTCCTGTTAAGGTGAAGTTGTTCAGGGATTTGAAGGAGTTTGACCATAATACTATGGCTTAATGATATCATTATTAAGTTTCTATATGTTCTGATGGGTCTACCGTGACAATGACTAAAGATGAGTAAGGAACATCAAGGATTTCTTTAGTTTCACTTTAAAGCCTTTATTAGTTTTTCTTTTCCTATTCAACTGCACTTTGATCTATTAGTTTGGGTTGCTCTTAGACATAAGTCGCTGAGGTATGTTTTGTTCCCTTACTCATCATTTGTTTTTCTGGACAGAATGTCCTTACTACTGATTACCTGCACGTTGCCTGACTGTTTTCCTTTTGAAATCCAAGAGAAAAAATGTTGTAACAAATAATCACATAAACATCATGTAAGTGCTTGGAAGTTAACAAGGAAATGAGTAATAGCCAGCATGGACTTGTCAAGAACAAATTATATAATACTAATCTATTTTTTGCTATGACCATATAACAGGCAGTTTTGATAGGAGAGAATCAATAGATGTCACGAGCCCTGACATTAGGAAGCTCTGACATTCCTGCAGATAAGCTGGAGAAACATGCCCTGGATGTGAAATTTCTCATGTGGTTGGTTTTGTGTTCTCAGTGCATAGTTCTCCATGTGTCACTGACCAAATGGTGGAAAGCAATCCTTAGGCACTGTAAGGATCTGTTGGCTCTGGGCACACTCAATCTTTTCATTAACAGCTAATTAATAGAAGAGGAAGCATGTGTGTTACACTTACAGATAACTGGAAGCAGGGAGAGACTGAAAGGTGTATGAGGTAGTGCTTCCTATCTACTAGGTCCTAGGGAAACTTCCACAGGAATGACAATGTGTAGCTCAGGGTACTCTATTCCAAGGAAGATGTGCACAGTAACTGAAAAGCAACAATGACCAGTGGCCTGTGAGGGAAGACTGAAAGAGCTGTGGCTGCTTGGTCCAGAGAAAAGCCAAGCGGAATGGCAAGTACAAGGAAGGGGAAAAAATTGATCCTTTTGTCTGTATAAGATGGAAAATAATGGACTTAAATCATATCAGGGGACACCAAGGTTTGACACTGGGAAAAACTTTTAACATCATTCAGGATAATTCAGCACTGGAACAGATTCCCTGGGGAAGATGCATAATCTCTCTCTCTCTCTTTTTTTTTTTTAATGAGCTAGATAAAAGTCTGTCAGGACTGATATACTTACAAGTTGATTTTTGCCTTAGGACAAGGTGTTGGGTTAGATGAATTCTTGAGTCCTTCAAGCACTATTGCCTGTAGTTCAGTATGTCAGCGCTGATTTCAGCACTTCCATATTCATGTCTAAAAGCTGGCTGAATACATAGGGAGCCTGAGTTTTCACTCAGATGTCTCCCCTGTGCTTTTCTCTAATCCATAAAATGAAGCCCAGAAGGGGTAGATCTAATTACATTTTAGTTTAAAGGCACAAATACTGGGTAAGTAAGAGATAAAGAACAGAAGCTTGGGTGAGAAATGTCTTGCCTTCCCAGAGATGTCCTGCCAAGTGTACCAAGTTCAGTCTTGTTATGCTCCCAAATGGCCCATCTATGATTCCATTAGCACAAAATATCACCATCCAAGAAGAGCTCACATGTAGAATTCATTGAATTAAAATTTAAGGCAATAAATGAGAGTTTATAATGTATTGGCAACATTATCAGTAGCAAGATTGCCAGCATATTAGTGACTATGATGGATTGACTACTGGGGAATTCATTAAATTTACAAGAGTCTCCTCAGATGAATCCACTAGCTAAAATATTAATTGCTGCCCTTGGGAGCACTTTGGCCATTTAGTTTCCAAGCAGAACTTACTCTGAGAAAAGGATTATGCTACTGATGTTTGCTTGAATTTGGGAGTAGAGTCAATTTATGTTGGATTTTTCAACATTGAAAATAATTCCTGTTTCTACGGAGCTTGCTGCCTTACTAAACATAGGGTCCATGAGATTAATTTTATGAGTGAAAAATACATTACTTAAGACCAAGTGCCTCTAAAGTATAAATATAAAGAATAACCGATATTATATTTGTGCAGTGAAGCTTAATTTAAAGGCCGTGATTGTTTGGTTGTGTGGAGGATGGCAGTGATTTCTGTCTGCAGAGTCACTTCTGCTAAAAGGAGAATTGCTGAAGTTTTAAAATTTAATGTAGAGAAATTCTCTACTTTCCATCTTAAGCTGATGGATACGTTAAGGTTAATGTTGCAAAGTCAAGTGTGTCCAAATATTGTGAATGTGCACTGGAGAAATTCTCCAAAGATCGAGACTGTAACTCTCTTCAGCAGACCGGATCTGTGGAATTGTTCCTGAATTAACTCAAAGTGCAAAGGGTCACAATCTGGATTTAATTTTCTTATTTGTAAATTCTCATTTTAGTTTAGACAACTGGAGATTGGTGAAACATACAGACCTTCTCCAGATGCTTGTGACTGAATGACAAATTGGTTTATTGGCTACAAAATTGAGATCTGTAATAACTTTCATGGGTCAGTACCTGCAGAGTTGATGCCTTTAATGGAACTAGAACTGTAACTCAACTGTAATGTAGAAAAGATGAGGAATTTTTGGACGAGGTGACTGATCTTTTTCTGACATACCCTTAGTGTTATATACAAAATGTTAAAGAAAACAATCATAGCAACAATAGTTACCAATGGCTGAGAGAGGATGGGAAATCTATGGCTTACTCATCTCATACTGGTATTCTGGGGCCCTGGAGACCACCACCTGAATCACTGATAGTAGGGTGAGTGTTGGGGCAGGAGAGGAAAAGTTTTTGTGCATTTCTGAGCTTTGTTTCACAGCTCCAAGTAAACCCAAATGCAGTTGCAGTGCTAGCTGGCACAGACTTGTTGTTAGAACACAGTTTTCATTTGGGCTTTTCTTTTTATCTTGCACAAGATGCAATCCTGGCTTGTCAAACCTGGCAAATGAGTGACTCATCTATTGTATTGTCTTGTAAATTGCAGTGTGATTCCCAATTTACCTGCCATATAGCCAGTTCTTCTTAAAAATCCAACTGCATAAGGAATTTGTGCCCAAGAACATGGGAAGGGAGCACATTACTTAGAAAGTATGTAATCAAGCAGTGTGATCCAGACATTTACTGAATGACATTGTTCTCTTTATTTGGACAGTTTACTGGCTTTGGGGTTTCAAGTGGAAGCTGTCACACTTTCTGATAATAAAACTTAATTAAAATTTCATTCCTGTACCAGCAAGTGCCAGGTCACCAGATGGTTCCTAATTGTTATGTCCACATACTCTGCACTGGATTGCAAGAGATGATGTTTGTGCTAATGTTACTGGGACAATTATTACATGTACATTGCAAATGATTAATATACAAATCTTAGTGTTTAAATAATGTGAAAATAATTGCTTCAGTGTTTATGAATCTGTGTAAAGTAATAAACTTTCACAAGACCCTTGCAGCTTTTTAACCACAATAAACTAGTGGGTTCTTATTAAAAACCCCAGAATTTGCGAGACTGTAAAAGCAGTAATCCAGTCAGAGAGGTAATTCAAGTCACAGTCTCATCATATCAGTCTGTGCAACATACGTAACACTTATCCTAAGGCAAACACCTTCCAGGATGTGGGATAGGAAGTTAAAGTAGAAGATGTTAACAGGACAAACAAATGAAGAAAATCTGCTGACTATCACAGGGTTATGAAAGGCAAGAAAGCGTACACCCCGAGAGGATGTCCATCAACACACTTCATACTTCTGAAACTCTTGCTCAGGACCTTTTGGGCCCGCAAATATACTTACTGTGCTGGGCTTAGAAGAAGTGTGTGTCATGAGCTCCAGGCCTATTCGTGACATAAAGGGACAATGATCACGGAAGCCCATTAATGTTGCAGGCATGGGCTGGACCCTGCTTTCCTGCCTCTTTGTGTCCTTGGATGTCTTTTCCCTTTTGGCCATGTATGTGAAGAAGTGGTAGCTTGGCCTTTTTCTTGCAGCTGGTTCTGTGTCTGCATGTGAAATAATGAAGAAGTAGGAGGTAGAGTGACTGCAGAAGATTCTTGTTAGAACAGGTATCTGGCCTGCTCTGAGTAAATGGTGAGAGGGAGCTTTTGTGCAGAAAGGGACAAAACTATTTAGGTCTCTTCAGGACTAACAAGCATGGTACTGAAAGACAGAACCAGCTGCCTACTTAGACACAGGAAATATGGATAATTACAAAGACAGCTTTTGGAAAATAGAGTATAATAATAGATGATATGGTGTCTTATGGAGTGGGGACAGGAGGTTTCCTAGCTGATGCATTTGCTGGAGTGGGGACAGGAGGTTTCCTAGCTCATGCATTTGAGAATTCACTTGCTTCATGAAACATTTTTGCACTTTACCTCCAGATGTGTCTGCAAGTCTTGATGTTTCCCAATGCCTGTCAGGAAGTGATGAAAAAATAAAGAACACGTAATCCCTGTCACCACTGATGATTTTATCAGTTTCTAAACTTAAGAGTGGCAGGGATTTCCTCTTTGTTTCTTTTATTCATTTGGCTTTGCTCTGTTGTCTTTAATTGGGGTATCAAAGGGTATTTGGTGGTGTGTGTGTGTTTTCATGTATACTGCTTTTTTTTCAACTCTTTGTCCAGAACAACTTCCAAAGTGAAAAGAAAGAGAAAAGATCAGCAAGTTGTGGTGTTTTGTGCAGGGATGGTCAAAATGTAATTTCTGATATAAAAGTAATTTTTATCCAGATTGCCTTAAAAGACAAATTCTTTCTCATACAGTCAGGAAGGTAATTGAGAGACAAGTTGAGATGCTTAGGTTAGCCATGGGAGAAGCAAATTAAACTAAGTTCAGTCCAAGAGGGACTCATCCCTAAAACTTAATCCCTCCTTCCTGTTCTTGTCTGTCTTCATTTTAATGTCCTGCAGGGGAAAATGCAGGGCCTATGGGGCTATTCCAGGAAGACATAATTTCTTTGACCTGGAGTGCAGGGATCAAAGTCTTGTTCCTATTGCATCAGTACAGTTTTACTCTGCTTTATGCTGTATATCTGATCCGTGACTTTGGTATTTAGTCCAGTTGTGGAACTGCTGGCAGACCTGCGTGAGATGGCTCCAGGAAAAGGAGAACTGCTGGGACCTACACTATTGCTAAACTCAAACCAGAACAAAACGCGTATCTTCACAGTTCTTCCTATTGAGATTAGAGGTAATAAATACAGTGAAGGAAGCTGTTCTCAAATTATTTGGGATGCTAAGTGGAATAGGAAAGTGCTTAGAAGTATTTCTCAAATGGTTTCTGTAAACATTCCTTGAATATCTTTCCTGTGCTTAGGTTTGGTGTGCTTTTAAGACAGGGACACTTTCTCGAAAATTAGTTTTTGTCTTTCCTTTTGCTTTTTAGAAATCTCATAGAGGTTGGGGAAACAAAATTTCAGTTCTATTTTAAAACTTCAAAAGAAGCAAATAAAGTTTCAGAGGAACATCTGGAATTTATTCCCCAACTTGACACCAAACTGCTCCAAGTTTGGCTATGACTCATTGTTCTGGACATACAGCTGTGATGCCAGCAGATGACAAGGGATGTTTCTTTAACTGACTACTGTACTGCTACAAGGTTTCAGAAAAACAGAAGGCAAGTTGCAGTTGGGATACTACTGCAATTCGTGCTTTCCTTGATGCAGCCCTTGTCTGTATCAGCCATCCTAAATTCACAGGGTGGGTGTGTGATTTGACAGGATTTAATAAAAAATACCCACCAAATTTTGGAAAAAGAATGCAGTTTAAAAGTGGTGTTGTAACAGTGATGAATATACCAAGGAAGCAGTGAGTCAGTGAATCTGCTGCTCTCAGTGAAAATAACCCAAATTTCCTGTTGATAAAAGGTTTTGATAATGGTGAATATGCTCCAATATTTTATTATTAAAATGGGATATGTAGGAAATGTACTGGAGTACCTTGAATTTGGGTTCTTGCCTTTCTGTTGAAGGACCCTGAACAATTGGTTGGATGCTTGTTTTGAAGAAACCCTATGCATCTATTCCACTTTACAAATAAAACTGAACAATATTTGGAGGGCTGTAGAGTAACACTACAGAAGCTGGAAGAGATGAGAGACCTGCAACAATCAAAAGGCTGTTAACAAACAGATTTTCTTACCTACAATAATTCTATTGCTGAATCTTGTTCGAGTTATGGACAAGAAAATTAAAACTGCATGCTGCAGCATATCAGTTTCCCTCATATTGTGATTGACATTAGCAAGGTTTGACCATGTATTCTGAGGAGTTTCTTTCGCTACCTATGCCATTAAATTTTGATCACTATTATCATTACTTTATTCTTATCCCAGTGTTGTCACCAGCAGCCAGGAGTAAGCATATGAAATGTTAAGAACTGCAATGTAGAGAAGGTCAGACCATGATCTGATAGTTTCTGTCTTAAATTTTGTGTCTGGCATGTTGCTGTGGACAAGAACTTTAGGCAATTAGTTACCCACAGGAAGAAAGAGCACGAGGGACAAGAAGGAAGGAAACAGAGATGTACAGCAATTTCCAAAATACTTTTTTTTTTTTGAGAATGTCTGAAATTAGAATTACATAGAAATGGGTAAAGAGTAGGAAACTAAGGTTGGTAGAAGCACGAAGGAGATAAACCATGCAGAGCCCAGAAGACAACAAGCAGAGCTTTAGTCTGATATCAAAGATGTGAAAAAGCAGGGAAGGTGTCTGAGAAGTGTTTGGAGTTTCCTTGAATGGTAAGGAGGACAAGATGAATTCTAAAGATGGCATGAAATATGTGATGAGAAGAAGCTGGCAAGGCATGGCTTCGAGATGAAAAGTACAACAGGGGAGGCGGTGGGAGATGTCTCTGAAATATAGTTCTGGATATTCTGTTGGCATCGAAATTTAGGGAAGAGTCAAAGGTTACATACTCTTAGTACATAAGGATATGAGACAGGAAAAACAGTGAATCTGCCAACAGTTATAGACAAGAGAAAAGGAGCTGGAATATCCTTGACACCCAGGGAGTATCTTTCTATCATGATACCACTAAGCTTTCCAAATGTCTCTGAAAATATTTTTTGAAGCATGACTTATCTACTTTCAAAAACATTTTTGCATTCCAACAGATAATACAGTTAGAGTCCTCTGCATGGCTTTCCATTCTGTAACCTTTTTTGAGGTGACTAATTCTCATGGAATTTCAGGGTATTTGATAATTTAAATACTTTTACTTCCTTTCAAAAACCTGTTACCTTCTGTTAATTGATACATAAAGAACAGGAAGACATGAAGGGAAATTTATAGGCTATCATCCATAATGTTTGTAAAATGTCTATGATTAGAATATATATATATATATATATATAAAATAGACATCTGAAATTGTTTAGTTGACATTTTAGTTTTATGGGGTTATTTTGTTGTTTGAGGAGGGTGGAGTTTCATTTTTTTTTATTAACTGTACCTGAATCAATCTTTAAATGTTCATTTAGTTAGAAGTAATGTGCATCTCAGATGTTATTTAAACATTTCCTCTACCAAGCCATGTTATTTCAAACAAATGGTAAATGACTTACTTGCAGAGGTCTCTGCAGAATTGAAGATTAATACTGTTTTCTCCAGCATGAGACATTTAAATTCATCCTCTAGAAAACAATAGAGAACACTGACTACCCTTTTGGGAAAATGCAAGCAATTCCATAAAGTCAGGGGAAGTTTACATTACAGTTGTCATATACAACTCAGACAAGTGAAATCATAAAAGCCAAACCAAAACGAAAACCAGTTTAATACAGGTGAATGTCAATGCCCAACAAGAAGGCGGCAGTGAAGCTGCAGTTTGTCTGCAACATAACAGAACTGCACACAAAGAATTTAAAATGAGGGAAGAATCTGAATGTGAACAGAACTGAAATTAAAATTGAACAGTACACTGACTGAGGGTAAGGATGGAAAATACAAGCAGCTAGCTGGTAACAAACATTAGCTATAGCAGATCTGATTGCCATTAGCTCTAAATGCATGTTAAATTATAGCCAGCATCTGCTCACAGACATGGCCTCAGTCATCTTAAAAAAAGGTTAATTTGGAAATCAAAACCTTAGAAAAGGATTAAAGGCAAAGTTTGGTAGAGAAACCTGATGTCTGATAACCACAGGCAAATGGTCACAGTCCTGGTCTTTCTGCAGCTGGTGAAGGTCCTGCATATAGAAGTCAACAAAACATTTTCAGGGTGTGAACACAGGATTCAATGATTTGACTTCTTTCTAGACAATCGAAGCTAAGCAAGCAGTAAAGTAGATGCTGGTGACAAATGCTGAGAAAAGGAAAGCAAAGTCCCAAACACATCTAAATAACCATCAGCATCTGACTCTGAGCAGCACTTACACAAAGAGAAACAAAATTATTGCAGTACCAGGCATCATAGAATAGTGCGACCCTAGAAAACTGAAAGTAGTAAGAATGAGTCAAAAGTTCAATCACACAGTTACCAAGGCTGGATTTACCTTCAGAAAACTGAGGTAAAGGACTTCCAAAATGATGAAGGGATTTCAAATAGTAAAATAGGTGGTAGGAACTATCATCAGAGAAATCACAAACAGAAAAGAAGCTGTGTCATCCATTCAGAGTGCTGAGAGCCGAGGACTAAAAGAATGAGGTGGGGGAAACGTGCCTCACTGGCACTTCTTAACACTGTTCTTAGCCACCGAGTAATAAGACTGATAAGAAGTACTTAGCAGCAGAAAAATGTTATGATAGGAGGAGTAAAGTGGCAGAAATTATCAGTATTTGGTATCCTGCTCTTCTCATTGCACCATCAGTCATATAGTACTGGCTACCTAAATTTATTTTAATAAATAGTATGCTGAAATAACTGTTTAAAAACAGTCATAGGAACTTGTTTCAGGGTCAGAAATGCTGAATTACTGTATATATCTAAGAGTTTATTTCTTGGGTTTGGGTCTTGCTGTAAAACATCAAGTTTTTTATATGATTTAACCACCCTTAACTTAAGCAACAAAACTATGGTTTTGTACACCATTTATCTTATTTCTAGATTATCTCACAGATTTAAAGCAATATTGCTAAAGTAACAAGTCTGAAGTAAGAAGTTAGATGGCTTTGTATGGTGAGGATCTATAACAAGCTTAAGTAATTACTTCTCACATTTTAATTTCACTGTCATAAAGTTTAGATTTTTAAAGTTTACAACAATGGAAAACTTGAAGTAATCAGTGTACTGTTTAATAATGTACAGCAAGGAAATTTTCAGAGGTAATGGGTCAATGAGACCATGTATTCTTAAATATTTATGCTATTTCTGGGACAGTTGTGCAACAACTGTAGGGTATAAGCTACTATTATTTGCTTCTACCAGCACGTTACCATGTCTTCTGAACAAACGTGATCCAGGCAATTTAGCCCTTTCTGTTTAGACATGATGTCTTTATGAAAGAATGGTATAATATTCCCATTTGAGAATCTCCTGTTGAACCTCTGATGTTAACAATCTGATAATGGGGGTACAGGATGCAAGTTATAATGACAAAATTGGGTAGCTGGTATAATGTAGTTGAGTGTAGATTACTACAGGATTTGTACAAAAGGGAATTTGTTGCTACCATTTTTTTTTCTTATTTTATACTGGTGGTAAACATGTCTGTTTTGTTGTGTCTAACA
>JAOXXN010000446.1:43884276-43898145 GCA_026770055.1 Myrmophylax atrothorax | reverse complement strand
GGCGCAGCGCGGCACTCAGCGAGCCCCCGCCCCAGCGGAACACGCAGCGCTTGCCGCGGCCGAAGGGGAAGGGCTGCCCCGGCCGCAGGGGCGGCGCGGCGGCGGCGGGGCGCAGCACCAGCGTGGGGAAGTCCAAGAGGCGCAGCACCACGGCCGGGTGCTCCGTGGGCCCCGGGAGTTCTGCGGGCACTGTGTGCTCCACGGGCCCCGGGTGCTCGGCGGGCCCCGGGTGCTCGGCGGGCCCCGGGCGCTCCGCCACCCGCACCGCCTCCACCAGCAGCTCCAGCGCGAACAGCCCCTCCATGCCTGCCCGCGGGCGCAGCTCTCGCGAGAGCTCTGTCTCTGTCGTGCGAGGCGCGCGGCCCCGGCGGCCGTTGTCTCGCGAGAGTTGCGCCGCGGGCGCGCACACTGCCCGGACGGGCGCACCCGCCATCGCTCCCCACGCTGCGCCCGCCCTGCCCATCCCGCCCGGGGGCTGAGGGGATCCCTGGGCTTCGCGGTGCCCCCAGCAGCCTTGTTGCCGCCTCCCTGCCCTGGTGTGTGGGTGGGGTGGGACCCAGGTGCTCCGTGGTGTCCGCTCGCGGGCGCCCGGCGTGCCGTGACAGCTGCTGCCGTGCCCCTGCCCTCGGTGCTGGGCACCCTGAGCGTCTGTTGGCTCCCAAGTACGAGGGGTGGGATGGGGCCTGTGCTCCAGCAGGCAGCAGGAGTGGTGCTTGCGGAGGCAATGAGAGACCTTAAGCTATTTCCACCTTCACAGAATCAGTTGGGTTGGAAAAGACCTCTGAAGTCATCGAGGCCAACCTCTGAGGGAACACCACCAGGTCAACCAGACCCAAGACTAAGTATAGGGGTAGCCCCTTACCCTGAAGAAGGGTGCAGCGTGAATGAGGGTCCGAAGAGCTCAGGCACAGCAGGCATCAGAAGGCTTGATCAGAAGGCTTACAACACTTTATTCAAGATAGTTTTACAGACAGTTTCCTCATAGCTCATAGTAGTAGTAGTAGAAGTAGCGGTCATAGTAGAAGTAGCAGTAGATCTATTTCTCACTCAGTAACATCCGCACCTTTTATATCCTCTCACATCTAACATGTCATGACATTGGTTAACCAATTTACCTCATATTCACCAGAAGAACTCATTGGTCACAGGACCACACACACAGAGTCCAGGTAGCTCTCTTCTCTTTGAGGGAGAGCTCTAAACTGCTTTCCTTAAGGGATGCACTCACTGTCACCCCTACAACTCAGCGCCACATCCAGTCTTTCCTTAAACACCTCCAGGGACTGTGACTCAACCATCTGCCTGGGCAGCCTATTCCAATGTCCAGTCACCCCCTCTGTAAAGAAATTATTCCTAATGTCCAACCTAAACCTTCTCTGGTGCAACTTAAGAGTATGCCCTGGTCGTGAGAGCATATTTCTCTTCAAAACATACAGAAACCAACATTTGGGTTTTGAATTGCAAGTTACAGGAAAAAAAAGGTTTTTTTTCTTCCCAGTAGTCATAGTTTCTACTAATGACCATTGAAAGGAGTCTTGTGATAAGACTTGTTTAGATTTCATATCACAGAAGAGTGATTTAGAAAATAAGCATGCCTCAGAGGCAGCGTTATGGAGCCAAGTTTCATTACCTGATACCACCCCAAATACTGCAGGTATGTATTTGGATCTATGACAGTTACATTTAGTAATCTTTTTAAAATAGCTCTGATTCTTCTCAGTCCTCCGTTCTTAGAAATAGACTTCAAATGTTTTGGATTTTTTAAAAAAAGGCTGGAAGACTCAGGAATTTTGCTGATTCATTGAAGTCTTTCACTGACTTTGTACCTTGAAGGACTAACATTTTGTCTCAAAATAATTCTCACCCAGACAATTGGTATCATTAGCAGCAACTCAGCAACTTTGGTTCAAATCTGTCTTTTGAAGGCTTTGAAGTGCCTTTTCCCCCCACTTAATTCCTGTACAATTTCAGATTTATTGATCTCTCTACACAAAGAAATCTGTCTATACAGTTGTATGCCAGTAGTATGTTTATAGATGGAGAAGTATGACACTTAAAAAAAAAAAGATCCTGAGAAAACATGGTTTTGCTAGATTCACAATTAAATCTACTTATTCTGATGTTGTTCTGAAGACTGCATTTTTTGCAGCTCAGATGCTGGAGTAAAGAGCCATTGTTCACCTAGATATAAAATTGCTCTTCTCTGTGCAGAATGTGTAAGGCGTTGCTTGGAATTTGTGCAAATATTTAGCCTGGTGGCACTCTGATTCAGAAAGGAGTCAGACAGTCTGCTGAAATATTCAGCTGCAACATAATAGCAGTTCTTAAAATACTCCAGCTTAAAATGCCACCCAGAAAAAACTTATTTAGTCTTTTCTCAGTTGTCTGTTGAGTCAGCCACTTGTGAAAAGGCAATAAACAGGAAGAAATTCAGGAATTAGCATGGCAGCCTTCGATAACTCTCTTCTTCAGTTCAGAAAAAAATGAAATTTTTAAAATACATGAGCAAAGCATTTGAGGTTTTTGCAATATATTTAGATTTCTTGAAGAATCTAGAAAAGGTTTTGAAAAGGAATAACATCAAATAAAAAAGCTAAATCTTTTCAGAAATTACTATATGCATATGTTTCTGTATATTGTGCAGAGTTTTGCAGAGAACTTTGCTATTTCTTGTGCCCAGATTCTGCTTCATGATCCTTGATTTCATGCTGACCCAGATCTAGTGATGTATGGAGCAATCTAGGAAGAGTTACAATGGTATTATTGGCAGAGGCATTTTGATATCCATCAGAAGGAAGGATACTGTGGCTTCTCCCCACTTCTCAGGGTGTACCCTCCTGTCCACAAAGTGCCCCATCAGTTGGGCGCTCAGAACAGCTGGTACAGAACCTACTCAGACACACAGCTTCAAAGTTCCTTCTCTGTGTTGTTATCCTAAAGATGCTTGTTAACTCCTCTTACTTCAGTGTGATAGCTCTCACGTTTATTTTCATTCCTACTATCTTTAGCAGACTTTGGGAGTGTTAAAATAAACATTCTTTGACTAGTCATGTGGGCCTTCTCCATTTGGCAAACAAATTTTCATTGCTGTCCTTAGCATTTTACTTTTCAGCGTGGTGAGAGTTAAGGCTTATGGCTGAGTTATAACTACGAAGTCAGCAGGGGTGGTGCACAGGATTGTTTTCTCATTACCTTGTGGAGGAGTGGGGCGAGTTGTTGGCCTTTGAGATGCATGTGAGTCTGTGGCTTTCACAGCAGCTTAGAAATATAACCCATGCCAGCTTGTCTTCTGATTCCAAATTTCTTCAAGGATTAATGGGACTGCGGCAAAACACAGCTTCTCCTTCTGTGCTGAGCAATCACCATCATCTTTCTTCGATCCAGTGAAACTCTGTCCAAGGAGACAACTAAAGGAAACATGGGAAAATCTGGCAAATATTTGTGAGAGAATGATACTGTGAGAGCCAACAGGAAGCAGGATGTCACAAATACAGGAGCTCAGACAACTCTATTGAATGTGACAATGAGACATATCCATTAGGATCACATCTGAGGTGATTTCCTTTATTTTTAAAAAAATCTCATTAAGGGCAATAGATGTTTTTGCTTAAAACAAAACAATAGTGAAGGGTCAGTCTCAGGATTCAGCTCATTGAATATTCTTTGCATAATGCTTAGCAACATGCAAAGCCAATTTCCTTAAATAACTGGATGTTATTAGCACATGGAGGCTTTTCTATCAGTTTTTTATTTTATATAAACAATCATGAACTCATTTGTTATTAATGGAAATCCCATGTATTCACATGCTGTCATTTATCAGTAATTAATGTGTCATTGTTTAAATTGTGTTACTGCCCATTCAATAGCTGTGAAGCTCTCAAAAATTCTCAAAAGGAATCAGTTTATTTTCTTTGGCTTCATGGTTGCAGCCCATACTTGTCATGCACATATGCACTGGAGGAGGAAAGGATTCCAGGTGCTTAGCCATCCAAAGAGGATCGCTTAATCACACAACAGCACAGTTGCCTGTATATGTTTGCGAAGCAGAGAAAACCTGCAGCAAAAGTTTTCATCAAGCTGTGGGGATCCTTACAATTCCTGTTGTAACTGTAGAGCTAGAGAGGTCCTCAGCCCCTCTCAGGGACATTTCTTTCTGTAGGCAAGGATTTTTCAGACTCATCATCTCCTAAAAGGCTGTGTTTACAGCATTCCTCTAGCTCAAGCTGGGAACCATTGGGGGCTAATTGCAGTTCAAATATCTGACAGAGCTTCTGACAACGAAAGCTCTTGAGAGCATCAGGATGGATTTTAAAGTCAATTCAATAGTTAGATGACATTTCATTAAAATAAAAAATTAGAGATGTCTGCAAATATTTGAGCAGGAAACAGCTAGTATTGTGTCCATTGTACCATCACACTGATGACACTCATTGTTTAATTTGTCATAATTACCATTGTAAAGTATGGGTTTTTCAGGTTTTTTTTTTACAGTACAGCTATTTTGTTTGTTGAACATTTTCAACCTCTGTGCTGTTTCTTTTTCCCTTTAAAACCAAACTAAAATCAATTTGACTGTTTTGAGAGCTCTCCTTTAGAGAGAGCAAAACAAAAAGAGCCAGGGATGTTGCTATCCAGAGTTGGACCAGATCGTCCTCACTGGATTTGCATAAGGCTGAGTGATACCCAAGTGCCTTTGCCTGGGAGGAAGGGGGCAGAAAAATTCCACCCCACTTAGTGAACTGGAGGTATGAACCTGCTTGTTGAGGTTTCAAAAAGAGGAATTAGCCCTGCATTTTTCATGCCCCTTTTTG
The DNA here is from genome assembly GCA_026770055.1 of Myrmophylax atrothorax. NCBI lineage: Eukaryota > Metazoa > Chordata > Aves > Passeriformes > Thamnophilidae > Myrmophylax > Myrmophylax atrothorax. The sequence goes on along the minus strand of JAOXXN010000446.1, from coordinate 43,893,331 downwards.
TTTTCCAATAGAATGTGGTGGAAATCTCATGCTTCAATAAGGTGGACTGTGAGAGAGATGGCTCTCTAATGAATGCTTGTTCCTGTCTTGCCTGGCAGTGGGATTTCCTCTTGAAAGTCGAGATCCTTTTGTTGGTTAACAGCTTTGTCCAGGGTTCTTAACAGTGGTGTCCCTCTCTCATGCTTTATCCCTTCAAGCTTCCATCCTTACTCTTGCTCTGCCAGGCAGCAAGTGTGGAGTACTTCCCAGTGGTGTCCTGCTAATGTCTGTAACTTTTAGACTTACCATGGTGGTAGCTGTGATGTGAAATTTAAATATATGGGAAGAGGGCAAAATCATGGCCCCTTACATGGCTTTATTGATTAGAAGGAAAAAATAAACTTTATTTTAGGATGATAAATGTGGGAATCTGGAGATCTAGCTTCAACCTTCTCTTTTGACATAGATTTCCTTGGGAAGATCTAATTTGTCTTGCCTGAGTTCCTCTCATAAGGCACAACCAGTGTTTCACAGAGATGCTGAGTGGATAAGTACCCCCTGGAAGGGAACAAATGTCTGATTTGCTGAGAACACAGCAGTCCTGCCAGCCCTGCAGGCCCCTTCCCTGGGAAGTGATGGCCAGTGGCTATCATCTGGATTCTTTTGCTTGCCCCTGAAATGCAGTACCACAGCCCAGAGGTGAGGCCATCAGCTCTTCACAAGCAGTGAAGAGCAGCTGAAAGTGAGCAGCTCATTATGGCAAGACCCAACCAGCCCTTTCCTGCATTTTAGAGGTGGGCAGTGCAGCACAGGGGGAGGCACTGAGAGGCTGGTGTGTCTGTGAGGTTCACCGTGTTGCCATGCAGGGCTGTTAGGCACTGAAAATGTGGCAGCCTGCCTGATCTTATTATCTCCCCAGCTCTTGGGAGGGCTAGTCAAGGCACACTACTGTGCTGGCACAACTGTCCTGCTGCTGGTTCCTCAGCTGGCCCCATCTGCACTCCATTGCTGAGTGTAGCTATGCCTGTAGGAACTTTTCACAGGTAATCACAATGCTGGAAAAGTATTTAATTCACTGCAATGCAAAGAGCCCTGTGGGCTACAGCTAAGGAGGAAAATAGTCTTGTTTCTCTTGTGCTACACCATGTACTCTGCATGTGCAGGAAGACAGTACTGTCTGTTGTAAGCCCCTGACACAAGGTCAGATGAGAGCTGTGCCAGTGCAGAGGCCTGGCTGGCCAAACTCCCTTTTTGCTAACTCCACTGACCTTTTGTGAGCTAATTTAGGGATGTCTTTGGCCCAGAAAGTTCAGCTAAAGCATCTGTGATTGCCCTAACACAAAGCTTCCTGGTTTTGCGGGTATGTATTTTAAGCTTATTGCTATTTTAGTGCAGTTTCTTGTGCTTCCTATTTGAACAGTTCCTGTCGGAAGCATGTATTGTTTGAGAAGACGTGGCATTAATTACTGTGTGAATTATTTGTTGTGTGGGTACCATGAAAGAAATAGATGGGAACTATTCCGAAGGGTCTTTAATGAGTTCAGTCATCCAAGATCCTGATTTCCGTCTCATAAATAATAAACTGTCCTCACTATGCTAATTCAAATTTGCCTTTAAATTGCTTATTTTAATTTTGCGGGGAAATAATCAAGAAGAAAAAGTTCTGAAAAATGCAAGCCTGCCCTGTTTCTGTGCTGGGTCACTCAGAGACGCAGTGACTTGTCCTCTTCTCCGTGCTAAGTCCTGAGACAGTGAACATGTGACTAGGCCAGTAGTGGTTTCATACCATTAAGAGTGAAATTTGAAACACAATGAATGAAAATATATATGAAACTTTGCTCCATAAAGGAAAGGTCCTTAATATAACCTTATGAAGCAAGCTCTTTGACATCTCCTTTTGATGGGATCTTCACTCTCAATTTCTGCAGTGATTGCTGCTCAGGCCAATGGAGGCCAGAAGGGTTGCTCTGACAATACATCCAGCCTCTGGTAAGGTAATAGTGTGTGCTCAGCAGTGACCTGTCTACTTCATCAAATGCAACATCAATAGAGTTTTAAACAAGTCTCATCTAGTCTTGCAGTAGCAGGTTTTTCAAAAAAGCCTTCTTATATTTGCAGACACTTGTACTAAGACATGAATGTACCAGTAACTGGACTAATGATTTCCCACTCTGCTGCTGACTATAAATAAAAATATTTCTGCTCCAGGCAAGCACATCATTACACTCAGGAGGTTTGGTACGAATGTAACAGTCACCCATGAATGAGACTTTTCTGTTTGAAAATGTCCTCTTCATTCTCTTTTTTTCTTTTGCTCTGCTCAGCATTTTATCTTCAGTAAACACATATGATTTTACATGAACCTGTGATCTCTGGGCTGTCTGTAAGCTCAGACTGAACAGTAGTGCATAGCATAGCAAAAATACTTCAAGAAAAGAAAAATAAGTCTTTTGGACATGTACTGGATGATCACACATCTTTCAGATTTGTTCAGGTTCAATACAAGATAAATAGAGAGTACTAAGTTTGGATGGTTGTGCAGGTATGTCTTACTGGAAACACGATTGCCGAAATTTCATTTCAAGAGACAAACTGGTGAGAAAGCCCAAACAGGTTACTCTGTTTCCTGTCCTGGAAGGAATAGGAGCTTTTTGAAAACATTAATATCCTCAGTCAGGTATCACAAATATTAGTTCTCAGTTCCTTCAAGGGATGAGAAGAGATAAAAATAGAAGCCACTCTGAAACCTCCCAAAGGCTGACAAATGCATTAATTCCTTTCTCTCTAATGACATCTTTCATGAAGACTTGAACACTGGAAATTCTCAGAGAAAGATTCCTTCCCCCCAATATTTTCTCACTTCTGTTGAAAGCTATCTATATCTTTGCAAGTGGGCAGGGGGTAAAATACTTTCTGAAAACCCAGCTGTGCTTCTGTAGGCTGATCTTAAACAGGAAAAATGCTCATTCTGCTGAGTGTACTGAGCAGGTGGTGCCGTGACCCGGAACAGCATGGGAGTGCCTGGCTCTGGTTGGACAGCCCACAAGAGAGGGGATGTCTGTGTGCTATTCTTAGCATGGGCTAAGCAAATGGCAGCCCTTGTACCTCAAATTCGTGTGTGAGAAACTCCCTGCACAAAACAGATGTCAACTACGCAGCAGCTTTCATTTCAGTCTCTACACCTCTCATTTGTGTGTCTTTCCTGTTTGTTCCTCTCTGCTCTAAGGCCTGCATTCATCCTGCTTAGCAGAGCCAACCTAGCCACATTAGCCCTCTATTGCAGGGAAAGAGAGGCTCTTCCAGAGGTGTCCAATCTGCAGATGAACACACTCCCTCTCTGTGGAGCCTGCTGTTGTCTGTTGGTTTTACAGGAACCGAGACTTGTTTAGCTGTCTTGGTTAAATATCTGCAATTGAGTGGCATGGTCTTGATCTCTACAGTTTAGTCTTTGGTAAGGTTGACAGACAAAGTGAACAGTCAGTTGCTTTATTTTTCTTACACTGAATTTTAAAAGTCTTTTTCACAACCACAGTGCAAAGCAAAGCCCAGCACATTGACACAGGGAGTTTGAGATGGAGCCTGAAATAGTACTGTTATTGCAGGTGGAGCTCATCTGTCCAAATGCAGACCAAACATAGAGATGAAGAGATGAAGCCTGGAAGATTCTGTTTCTCTCATCACGCTATCAATGACCCTAGAGCCAATAGCTGAGGCATACTCATGTGCCTCTAGAGATAAGTAGGTAAATTGCATCCGCAATACCTGCAGAACTCCCTCCATGGCAGTCATTTCAGAGCAAGGGCTCCGGCACACTGGTGAACCAAAGATACAGGACTGAATGGCACCACCTGTGTTGTCCAGTCAGTGTCTCTCAAAATGCAGAAAGGCTTGCTGCAGATGTGCAGCCATGTGCTCCGTAGCCCATCTCACCCTGGGATGCTGTACATTTTCAGGCTTCTCACAACAGACTCCAAGTCTGTGCTAGGAGACCAAATGCCACAGTAATTGTGTCACAGGAGGAGAACAGGAGAGATCAAGGGCAGTTCTAAGTCCTCTCAGCTAGGAGATTTGCTGGGTGACATTTGCAGATGCTTCTGGACCCTGCACAATGCTGCAGAGAAACACACAAAAAATCCAGCAGTCTCTGTGGAGCTAATATGAAGAGGTTGTTTCCCTGTTCCAAATCTGGTGATTAGCTCAGCCCTGAGCATGTGAACAAGCACAAGCAGCTGATACCTCAAGGAGCAGCATGATGAACCCTGCATCTCACAGTGACCATGTTTACACCCTTAACTGATCCAACATGTTAAATCTCTGTGAAAAAAAAGATAAAGAGGCTCAAGAAAAAGTAAATTGTTCCAGAAAAATTCCAGTCCTAGGAGTATAACCTTAATTATTAAACTGTACTGATCTAATTTTACTGCTGTAGTTTCCCATGTACACAAGATCTTCAGTTATTTTTTCCTTTAATAAACAAAGGCTTGGCTTTGTAATGTACTGCTCATTGGTGCAGTTGCTGTGTAATATACAAAGGCAGATCTTTAAACAATGTGCTGTGATCTTATCTGATCTGCAAGCTGGAGGATGTATCAACAAAACAATTTGTGGCAGGGTACTTGAATAGATGGAGTGAAGTGTGTTGGAAACTCCTCTGAAATCACACAGGCAAAAAGGAGACTGTATTAGCCTAAGCAAAGCTATGAGCTTAACAGCTCCATGAATATGTGTTGTTTCTAGAACAGTAAATCACAGTTTGCAGGTACTTAAAGCAAGTTACAAGGAAACACGGGTTATGATTTTTGGTCACTAACATGTTTGCTCACACAGGGAACCAGTAACTATCTACAGAGATTTTCAGCTGTTGTTTATGGGTTCATATGTGGCTCCATAGCTCCATCACTGGTATCCAAAGGCTGTTTTTGGCACCAGAGAAAGAATGGATTGAAGGGCTTGGCCCCAGAGAGAGGGGGCCACTGTTCTGAAGTTGTTGGTAGTCAAGAGGTGGCATTCTGCAGACAGCCACTGCTGCCAAAAACAAAATTAGTTGGTTCTTCTGCTGGTATTCTGTAAAGGATGAATGGACATTGCCAGTGCTGTTCAGGAGACCAACCTAAATTATCATAATAAATCCTTCTGGCCAAAAATCCTGTGCATTGCTAGGAGGTACTCCCTTTGTGTGAGGGTCTATGTATGTATTAGTATAATTTAGGTACCAAGTGCAGCTCATGATATCAGTGACACTACTCATACTGTGGATGAAAATATACCTTTAACTTTTAGAGAAATAACTCCAGCCACCTTCACATACTCTGTGTTTGCTTGAAGAAAATAAACTGGGCTGTACTGTTCCTGAACAGTACTTACAGTTGTAACCTAGCAAGAATACTAGGGAGGCTGAAACTATCCACTTTGCCCAGACAATCAAAACTTTCCTTTATATTGTGCTGGTAGTTGTACCTTCTGGAGCCCTGATTCTGTAATGGGATGTGTGAAGGCTGGAGACAGAGTAAAGCTCCAGATCTGGAACTGAAGCTGCCCCAGTGTGAGATGTGCTGAGATTGGTTATGCTCCGTGTTTAGCTGCCTTTTCAGTTGTGAGACATTTCCATGTCTAGTATAACACCCTCTAAAAAAGAGAGCATGCACTGACTCTCTTGTTAAAATTCCTTTCAGTTTCTTAGGTTTTCTTTCCTCCTTTATTACTTAGGAATGGTAGAGGTCAGTGGAGCTTTGTAAAGGACCTTTTCATTAAGGGTGAAACATATTAATCATGCTGCAAATCCTGCCTGCTGGCTGATGGGGTGCCTCTCTGTGCTGGTGTAGAGGCCTGTCAGATCCCCAGGGGAGCTGTATGCACACGTGGGCACCTGATGTGTGGGTTATCTTGCAGGGGTGAAGAACAGCTGAGTTGAAAGAGCAAAAGGCAACAAAGTTCTGCCAGATGCAAAAAGTAAATGAGTAGAAGGAAACCTCAAAGTACTCATATTCTTTGTCGCTTCCTTTGTTTGTTTCTTTGGGCAAGTATGATATCCAAGTTAACCACATTGTGGGGATTTTTTCTTGTCCTCAACTGTATTTGTATATTTGCCCTTATTGTTAGGTTTTGTCAGCTTCTAAGAGTGGTACCCCAAATCAGACATTTCCGCTCAAAGCTGTAAATCTCCAAATGAGACAAGCGAGTTTGGTTTCTCTCCTAAAAGTTAAAAATGTCCTTACTTGCTCCTAGGGTCCTGTACGGACTGCTATTCTGGTTAAATTCAAGAGCTTAGTTCCGGAGTCTTTGCTCCATGAGGGAGATCAGGCCTCTTTCTTTGAGAGCTTGGTCCTGACCTGAATAACAAAGGAACTGAAATAAGGGCAGGGTGAGGCTAGAAAAGGTTTGCTTACTGATGTAGCTCATTAGAGGACTTCGCTGCCTTGCTACTAAGCCTTTTGGTTCTGCCAAGTTTCATGACAAGAGCTTCACCAGTAACAATGGAAAAGTAGGTCAGGAGTAGATCTTGTAAATCTACTCAAAGGGCCAAGAGCACAGTTTATGTAGAAGAAGAAAAGAGAAAGACAAAAAAATAGATTTTAGGATGAAGACAAGGACAGGAAGGCCAGAAGTTTAGGTGGGAGTTCTTAAGTGAACCCTGATGTGTAATTATACATCTGATTACAGATTGCTTTCTAATAGTGTCTGAAAAGTTCTTCAGTTTCTTCAGCAGGGCTTTCATTAGCACTTCAGAATCTGTTCTTCTGTAATTGCTGTTAGCCATAAGGCCAGCCTGCCTGTGCTTCCCTGCCGGGATTTTGACTCTACAGTGGGTGAGCAATGTGCTGGCCTGCTGTACACACATTTCAAGTGTGTAGCTGCACCCCTACTGAGACTCAGGGTAAAGCAACAGCAGAAAAACAAGGGCTTTTGCAGGATGGACAGTTTCCTTTGAAATATGGTAGGCACGTGTTTTCTTTAAAGGGAAGGAAAAAAATCAATAAAAGGAGTTTTTCAGGTTGGAAGAAACACCATCCCTGGTGTTGTCACTGGGAGTGAACTTCAAAACTCATCTCAGTTTGGGCAATAAACACAGGTTATCCAGCTCACACACAGCATCCACCTCCATTTTTCATTCAGCTGAATTTGCCATGCTGGCAAAATATCTTATATATAGAAATTGTCATGATTTTTTTCTGTTAAGGCCTAAAATCCTAAGAGGTTTCTGTAACATGGAATTTAATCTGCAACACACTGAACTGTAATCTGATTTTAAGCAAAATCTGACTAACTTTTACCACATCCATAATTCCATCTAGCTTCCAGCAAATATTGTATCTATATCTATATTATGTTTGTATTTCTTCTGCTTTATGTTAGAACCCTTATTGACTCACAGGGTTTTTGCTGCTCATTTTTTAAGTGTTTTTAACTTTCCACTTTTGCTTTCCTAGCAGTTAGAATACAAGTTTATAAAGCATACTAGTGCAATACACTGTTTCAGCTGAAGTGAAAGCCATTTAGTGTATGCATTTAATCAGAGAAAGGGGGACTGAAAGAGGAACAGGATTTATTCTTACAAGTGTCATCCCTTCTTGTAGATATTTCCCCTTTAAAATGATTTTGCAGTTGGAGCACCCTCCTGTGAATAAGGCACTTTCAGAATTTGGTGTGACAAGACAGGATGTTTGCCTACCCACAGTCAAACTGAGTGAGTGCTGCCTGCTGGTTTTCCCCTATCAATAATTAATACATCAGTCAATAGGCAATGAACATTTTATAAAGACCACTTTAACAAAACAGAACAATGTCTTACTTGCATCCATCAATGAGAGACCTATTTTCTCTAGTACACATTCTTTCAGTTCCCCTCTGAAAGCTGGAAAGCTCTGCTGAGGCAACACCAACAGGAGACTTCATTATGTTCATAACACAGTTTTGAAGGAATGCTCTCATGTTAAAAAGTCTAAATTTCTGCCTGAAATGTTTTACTTCTTAGTATTACAAGGGCAGCACGAAACTCACTGAGAGTTTAGGGTGTTTTACAGTTTTACTTCCTCCCTCTGACAGTGGTTTTCTCACTACATAGCCTCAAGTTTTGCCTACAGCCCATCTCCTATCATGGTACAGTGAAGGCACAGGCCAGTTTTAAACATAGAGCTGCAGAGCTCCAGTATGTGTGCAGGAATCACAGGTGTACAGCATTGAAGCTGTTCTGGAATTAAGGCTGGGATTTTGTCTTGGGTTTTTTTTTTAGTTTAGCTGAAAGTCTTGTGGTTTCTCTTTAGGCAACTAAAGAGAACAGTGGATCTGATGTGGGCAGGAATAGTTCTCACCCACAAATTCTGTCTCCTGCAACTGCATGCTACAGTGTGACCTGGAGGCCTCTTTAAAGTCACAGGTATACCATGGAAATATCAGGAAAGTTCCTTAGGAAGATCACTGAGGATTTAATAGCCCACAGAGATGGAAGGGAACTATTTCTGTTTTGGGCAGTGACCACAGAAGTCCACTGTATAGAGGCCTGGAATCACTGGCTGTACGTGTTTCTGCATTGGAAGAGACCCCAAGGAGCAGCACACTGTGAGTAACCTCACACAGTTTGCAGAACCAATCAGCCCTGTGAAAATCTTCCTGCATATTCTCACTCGCACTACTACAAGTGACAAAATGCATATTTACTCTACTGACAAAATGTTCTCTGCTCAGCTGAAAATTTGAAACACCAAATTTTTTTACTTGACCACCATTTGGACTAGTATCATGGCCGCAAAGGTGCTGTGTGCTCTTTCCAGATTGCTGGAGGTGTCTGACTGACCTGCCAGGTGCCTTTTGTTTATGTCCCATGTGCTCTTGGTGTAGAGCTGTTTATGTGTTGTTTAGTCCACTCTGAGCATTCCCAGGTGCAGTGCCAGTACCTGAGCTGAGTCACAGTTTTGTAACAACTCTCACTGGCTGAGTATCTGGACCATCATGTGCTGCAGTGTTCTGGCAGAAAAATAAAAGTAAATGAAATTCAGTATATAATCTTCACTTTGCAACAAAGTATTTAAGTAATTTATTTATTGGCATTTTGTGCATATTTTTTTAATGATTTTCAAAT
>JAOXXN010000446.1:43849034-43865498 GCA_026770055.1 Myrmophylax atrothorax | reverse complement strand
CAGTTTGTAGTTTTGATGGTGTTTGTGGGAGGTGATGTACATAGAGTGGCACGCTAATGACTTGCATCAGTGACTTAACTCAGGGGCTCAGCAAATGTGCTGAGGTTTTTGTAGTGTAAACAGAGTCTGCAGGTGGACTGTGAAGAACTTTTCAGAAGTGCTCTGAAGGCAAGAATAGCTTCATGCTTACATACCACAAGTCACTGCTCTTACACTAAGTAAGGACTTGGGTTTGTAGCTGTTGTATGTCTTCAGCCTTCATGACTCAAGGAACCAAGGGTGGAATAAAAAGGAATGAAGAAAGAGGCCCTTATTCACTCAGCAGCCTGCAGGGGGGAACAAAGAATTCAGGCTTGGGGCCCATGTAGATGTTGAAGTGATGCCAAGGACTCCCTGATTTCATTGTGCTCTGCTGTGCTGAGGAACAAATGAGTTCAACCCTTCTTCCCACCTTCCTCCCTTTTTTCCCTCTTTTTTTCCTGTCCTCTTTTTACTTATTCTCCAAGTTGCTTCCTCTCTCTGTCTATACGTTTATCTGCTATCACAGACACAAAATTTGGCCTTTACAAAATGCTCCCTGGGTCTGTACTCCATGGCGATGAACTCCTGTTGTAGTACCATTGCAGCTTGCCACCCCAGTGAGCAGAATTCAACAGGGAATGTGAGGGTGCTCCTTCCTCTACTCTACTCTCAGCAGCTGTGTTTGCAGAGAGAATGTGTCCACTTTTTTCTGCTTTTATCTCTTGATCATATATGATAATCCCATCTGCCTCATATCAAGTATGATAATCCCATCTGTTTTATTTCTCTGTATTGAAGGAAATTACTTTTGTTTATGAGTTCCAGTTTGCAGAGACCAAAGAGCTGAATCCAAAGGACTTCCACAGAGAAATTGTTTTCATGAAGGGTCAAGGGAAATGATCAGACAAATAATCTGTCTCAGTCCATCATGTCCATTTCACCTTGAGAAGACCAAATAATAACATATACTTAATTTGACTTCACACTGGACTAAGAACCTAGTTTTTATTGGCTTATTCTAGGTTGAGAGTAATTAATTTCTTCGCTGTCATGCAAAACAAACTATAAATTCTTAATGAAAGACTTACTGAAGGCAAACAGAAGTCCTTCTGGTCAAATCTGATCACAGGAAATGAGAGCAACACAGTTAAAAAAAGAAAACAAAAATATTAGAAAACATAGAGTCAAAGAGCCTCTCTTTAGAGTTAAAAATCCCATTTTGATAAGATTGCATTTTATTTATGAATGTTTCTCATTTGCACTGATGCATTAATTTTATTTTATTTTTTACAAAAAATTTTGGTCTCCAACTAACTCCACCTGAAACAGTGGAAATATCTCTGTCCCATAGTGAGAAAGAGCTTTACCTCCATGGAAACAGGTGGCTCACAGCCCATGAATGCTTCTCACCTGGAACAGATAAGACTACTGCACTTATTCCCTTTCTTTCTGTCCTGATGATCCTGACATGACAATTCCATGCATTGTTTGTCTGTTTTATCAAAAAGAGGTCAGTTTTAATTGTCATCCTAAATATAGTTGCAAATTCCAGCTGAACATTTGAATACCTGTTTGAGACCTGTTTTTGTAAGTGGAGAAAATTTCACAGCCTTGTTTTCTACTGTTTTGACACTTTCTTTTATGAAAGTGTCAGTCTCTGACTTGTAGCGCAATTATTGCAGTGACACTGACACCTGTATATTGGTGCTATTAACACTTCCATTTCATGTCCTCTAGATAAGAGCTGGCTCTTGGAAATCTTTCAGTTGAGTTATTTGCCTAGGAATGTGCCTGCAATGCAAAGATAAACAAACCATAGGATTTCTGGGTTTTAAAGTTGAAATTAAAATCTTAGTTGTCTTTATACATGACACATTCAGTGCATAACAATTTTCAGTTGAAATTGCATTTGTTATAGATGTTATTTAATGTGTGGTGTTGGTTGAGAGACACAGAGGGTTAGAATAGTTCATATTAATTTCCTTCAGGAAATTCCTCTTTAAAATACAAGATTCAGTTCAGGTTTTTGCAGTAGGTACAGAATTTGGCAATGTCACTTCCTGGCTTACTAGCTCTATGAATTTGTGGCCTGTCAGCCAAAGCTGAGAGGGAGAAGTTGAAAGACTGTTGTGAGATTCATTGGCATTTTCCCCACTAAAATGGCACAATCATAGATAAGAGTGTATATTATTACTGCTCAATACAAGCAGCTGTCCTGGAGGGGAGTGGAAGAAATGCCCTTGCTCTGGAACTTGCAAACAGAGCAGAATTTCTCAGTCTCTCTAGGACACTAGTAGAACTATAGCCACAGAAGTTCTCTTAAGAGCTAATTAAAAAAAAAAAAAGTTGCTTTAAATGGTTGCTTTAATCTGACATAAACTTGTGCTGCCATTTGTGCTGCCATGGGCTCATGTTTCACCTCGTAACTCTTACTAACCACCTGTGCCTGCTGCTGCCTCTTTTGCAGTGACATGAACATTGATATGATTCACGATGAATCATGTGGGAAAAGAGATGGACCTGAAAAGTGCCTCACCTGTAAGTACCATCTGCTGGGTCACTTGTGTGTGCTTGCCCAACACTGGTGTTGGTACAGGGGAGGCAAGGAGACAGACGAAGAAACTGACTGGTCTTGGCCTTGGTTCTGCATTACAGAGAATAAAGAAAGTGTGCTTCCATCACAAATATTCTCAGAAAGAGTTTCACTTGTCCTGTTGCAGAGAGCAGTTTGAATACAGGCTTGGTTTGTCTAGTCAGAGGAGGGAGTGAGAAAAAGTCAAGGATCCTCAAGTCCTGATTCTCATGCCAGTTCATGACTCAGATACACAGAGGTGTACCAAGATCAACAGCAAGCTCAGCCCTTCTCATGATGCTCATCATGATTCTCACTAAGTGCTTAGTTCAGTCTGAATCAGAAGCAACTCTTTCATAGTCAGCAGAGTTATGCTGTCACAAAACCAGCATGACAGGACAATCAAGTCTTGTGTGATAATTATCCAGTTTCTTAATTTTGGCCATTCCCAACCATTTTAGTAATGCTTTCCACATCTTCACCAGGTCTTGTTATCTTGTCTGGCAGACTGGGGTGGTTTGATTTTCCCCTGATACCAACCATTGGTCTCAACATCCCTTTTGTGGCTTTGTTTGAGGAGCAGAGGGCTGCCAGCCCTGCCAGGTGGGTTGGCATCCTCCCCTGTGTGTAGTCCATGAGAATAGATAGATGATGCCTGAACTGCAGTGCGGACTGGGAGGCCCGGTGCTCACTCCCGTGCTCTGGCAGGCATTGCAGTGGAAGTCTCTCAGTGTTCTCTCATCTGAGTTGTCCTTTTGAACTCCAATTTCACTAGTTTGAAAACGGTTTCTGTACTAATTAGTTGGTTGCTCCTCTTAAAATATTCCAATCACACAATTGACAACACACACACATACAAACACAAGCACATCTATGCTTACTCATCGTTATTAATACTTGAAAAAAATATCCTGGGTAGCCTGAAGTTTATGAACCTACATAAAGTACCATAAAAAGAGCATAAGTTAGTAGTCCTAGTATAAATCTTTTTTGCAGAAAAGTACATTCCTTCAGGCTGAGAGCTGTTGAAATGACAAGTTTTGATAAGCTTGCATCCACAATTTTTTTTTGTCTTCCTCTTTCCACAGTGTCGGTTGTGTGGTTTATTTAACAAAATGTAGCATATGCACATTATTCTCCACTCCTTTCAGCCTCCTGTCAAAAGAGTCAGTGTTCATCTCAGAAAATTCAGAAGTGCATAATCAGAGTTGCTAAGGGGTTTTTAGTCAACTTTTTTGAGAGTTCATTGAACAATTTTTTTTTTTACCTGGAGGAACCATCAGAAGCAACATAGCAGATGTTCAGATATTAGTGTCGTCTGTTGCTTTGCCTCAGAGTATTTTAGAGACAAAATTTGCTTTTTCTTAACTTTTCTTTTCCTTTTTTGGGCAGCTTAAGCTACATGAGATGATTGTACCCACCATAGCTTCCCTTTGCTGCCAGAAGACTGAAAAAGAAAAGCTGAAGCTAAATTTGGGTGTGCTCTCTCTTTTGGAATACATTTAGTATGCAGTCCCTTTTCTTTCTCAATTCAAGCATAGCTTCTAAAGCATATCTATGAGTCACTCTTAAAAGCATCAACTGTGGCCATTTCAAAGCATTAGCTGCTTTTCAAATTCAAAGCAGATTGACCTGTCTCCCTATGCTAAAGCAGTTTAACTGACTTGTTAATTTTAATTTCCTTACAGAAGCTTTCTTACCTCTAGAGCCTGATGGATCTGATTTTGATGCCCTCGAGTCAGTAATAATTTTCCCTACATATACGAACATACCATTAAGTATGAATAAGAGTATTACCATCAAGCCTTATGTAAACTCGTTTCAGGCTCACTCAATATGTTTTATTCTGTTCTCTCCCCATTCTCTTTTCTCCATTCCCCTTTGACTTTCTGATAGCCTTGTCAGTTGTTTCAATAGCAGATCCTGTTCTCTAGGACAGCTTTGTGTTACAGCTCTTCGCCTTTCTAAATCATTCCAAATGGGGTCTTATAGTAGTGAAACCTCTTGTCGATCAGGTGTAACATTAAGGTACTATTAGAGAAGTGACACATGTTAGTTTTAAATCACCTTGAGATTCCTCAATGCTGGCTGATCTTCCAGTATCCAGAGCCTACAGATGTGAGGCTGGCAGAGGGCTGCAGTAGGTTGTTTATGCAGATGCACTATGACAGAAGTAAAAATAGCCAAGAAACTATTTTAGGTACTATTTTATGTTGAAAACAACATTTAACAAAAAAAAAAGGCAGCTCAGAACTGGTCTGCTGCCTAGACCCACAGGAAACTTCACTGGCTAGAGCACTGTGGCTGAGCAACTCTCTGCAGCTTTCTGTGCCCAGCCCTGCTCTCTGCACAGCCCCTGCTGGATCCCAACACTTCAGCCTGAGACAGGGAGGAAGCAAGGTGAGGCACAGAAATCCGCATTCAGTTTGCAGCTATGTCAGGGTTTTATTTGTCACCTTGAATATGTCCTTTACTATTTCCAGCTGTAAAAGAGGGAGAATATGTTTCAACTCCTCATAGAATAATCATGAAAGTAAATCCAAGAAAACACTCAAATGCTATTATAATAAGTAGTAATGCCAGTAATGCAATTAATGAATAGACTAGAACAGAAGTTCCTATTTCTACAGAGGGCAAAGTTAATTCCAAATTATTTTTATAGTATTCTTTACTTTTCTAGAGGTGCTTCTGGTTTTCTAATTAAATATTTTCATAAAGAGAACTTTCCTCCTCTGTCAGTGCATTGGAACCCAACAATAGAGTACAGGCAGCTCATGGGTAATATCTATTGGTCATGGCTCTCTTGGGGTTCAACTTTAGGCAAAACGTGTGTGGAGCCATTTAAAAGAAGACCATTGTATGTAAATAAAAAGTTGCATTTTGGTGTCATTGAAGATTCAAAACATTATCTCTGTCCTGTGCTTGATCCTGTTCTGATTGGGTGTGATAGGAGCTTTGCTCACAAGGAGCTGGTCTGTGATAACTAAAGAGACACATTGCCAGCTACGTAATAACTTGCAGAGCACTGGGGGACGCAAGCACGTTTTGTGCCTTTCTGTCTGGAAATACAGAACACAAGTCCACACAGCCAGGGCAGACTGCAGAAATTAGTGTATCCCATACTGGAGTTTGCTAAGCCATTTTGCAAGAAGCATTCATTTCCCCAAGGGTACTTTTGTCTTCCACTAAACTCATTCCCAAAGGATCATGGCTAATGCCTTGGAACCCTACCTCAGGACTCCTGTCTGTGCTGGAGTCCTTGATTTATCCCACCATGATCACCACTTTTCTTGGACATCCATCCTGCTTGCAGCAACGCCACTTCCAGAACATAGTGCCTCACAGCCCTGCTGCAATGCTGCTGCTGCATCCTCGCACTACAGGGCTAAGAGGCAGTGGTACATCTGAGCAGCTCGCTGAAGAAAAGGGGAAAGTGCTCCATGTCTTAAACATGACACTTGCCTCCTTGCTCATGAGCTCAGTGTTACATTGTTTCCAAGAAGCTTCCCAGCACACACAGGACTAGGCCCCTCTTGGGGAGATGCTCTTTGCTTAAGAGGTCCTTGCACTGCACCGCCCCAAGTGGAATGCCTTGGGCCACACTTTAGAGTAAGGCTGGCCCCTGTGCTTGACTTCCTCAGGTGCAGCCTGTGCAGAAAAGGGTGCTGGCTCCCAACTTGTCCTCACCACTGTGCAGAGCAGGTCAGCACCTGGGTTACAACATTGCATTCCATGGAGGGAATTGTGCTCAAGGAGCTAGACAGAGGTGGTAGAGCTAATCCTGGGTTAACCAGAGTGAGCCTTGGTTTGCATGAGGAAAGGTGGACCTGCTCAGGACAGATTTAACAGTAGGTACAGAAGCCTTATCTCATGTTACTATGTCTTCATTATTTCAACAATGGCCTGTTTCAACTGGCTGTAAGACAGCACTTCATGAGGCATTAGGCATAATTAAAATTACCTTTCAACTGCCAAAACACATAACCAGACTAATTACATTTTCCTTTCCTTTTTCTTCTTTTTCTTTTTTCCTTTTTTTTTTTTTGAGTTGTTTTTGTTCCTTTACTGAGTGGCACAGTGGTCCTTCAGAGCTGTTTTTCCAACCCTTCTTGAGTTTGGAGCAACCTGAAGTAAAGAACGGGTGATCATTTCTGCAGTATCTGGACTTGGCTCCATCCACAATAAAAGCAAATGCAAAATGAGGTGGGAGTTCCTGTTTGGGGAAAAGTGAAAGGCACAGTGCAAAAACAAAAGCCAATTTACAGCTTTTCTATAACTCACCATGGAGTGACATTGTTTTGACAGGTGAGAGGCAGTATTGAGGGAGATACTTCTGAGTGGCCAGAATATCCCTTTGTAATGTGTGTGTGAAAAAGAAAGTAGGCCAGAGGAAGAAACAGCTCTCTCCTAGTACAGTCATTCTTGCTCAACAAAACTTAGAAGATAGTATCTACAGAAATACCAGCCTTTTAAAAGCAACAATAATTAGGAGATTACCTGAATGTCACTACCTCATTTACTGAGTCTGTGGAAAACTGTCTGGAAACTTGATCCACATGCCTGTTCATTTTTGGCTTTTATACTAAAAGTAATTGCATTATCAACCAACCAGTCAAACAGGCAAAACCCCATGATGAATGCTACCAATCCACTGATTCATTTAATGGATGAATGACCCTTTAATTTCATCTGCCTCTAACTTGTAAAATAGAGTAAAAGCAGAAAAACCATGAAAAAAGGGGATGGAGATGTTCGCATTGTTCCCTGAGGCACAATGCAAAGACCCACTTTTTACTAAGTTTGCACTGATAAATGCATGTGACTAAATATAGCCCTGTGTGGGCCTCTGTGCCCTGAAACCAGCACAGCCCTGTTACTCTACCAGACTCCACAGACTCTACCAGCCCTTCAGCAGGGCTTGCTATTTTGGGTGCTGCACTGCACTGCACTGCCTGGCTGGCACACCTCCTGTGCTGGCTCTCGGGCAGCCTCCCCAAGTTTACATCAACTCCATGGTGATTTGTAAATGTACCCAAACTCTGAACCAGTGTGACGTATTTCATGCAGGCAGGAGAAGAGAGGGAAAAGACCTTTTATGTCTGGCATTTGAAAGCTGTGTTCCTTACCTCTCTTTCTTTTTCTGTAAAGGAAGTCTCTTGCTGTAAGACTGATAGAAAACACTCTGAGGAAAACTATAGGATTCTTACAGTATCAATAAGCTTTCAATCAGCCCAAAAGAGCAAGGTTGTGTGTTTGCCTGGCTGCTCCAGTTCTCCAATGTCCACAGCAGCAGGCTGTCAAATCCAATAATTCACATAAAATAAAGTTCTGGCATAAAATGGAACAAGCAACAGCAACAAATGATAAAACTGAGGGGAAAAAGAAAAAAAAAAAACCACTTGATTTGTTCTTAAGTTTCTCAATTACACAAGTAGTTAAAGATCAAATAGCTACAACTGAAAGTATAAACGCTCAACTAAGACCCTGTGTGTCTGTCAGAACCCTCCTGTGCTGCCCCACCAGTGTGATCAACCAGCCCAGAGAACCTCTTTGCTAGACCTGGCATAGTGAGTGTGTCTCCTAGGGACTAGATCATTTTGCACACTCTGGCCCCCTGAGTAGCTGTGGGTAGCAGGGCTGCTCGAAGGGACACCAGCTGACTGACCCATAAAGCCTTTGCTGTGATGTTCCCTCTTGGGCTGACTATGCCAGACTTTTACTGCTCAAGCCTGTTGTTGCCCCTGCTCAGAAACTCTGCCCAGAAATTGCACACAACTGAGCAATGCTGTCGCCCTGGCTCTCCTGTGGTGACAAGCCTTGCTTTGCTGCCAGAGTAGTGCAAATAACTCATTGGTGCAGAACAAAATCAGGTCTGAATCACTTACAGCTTAAGCACAAAGAAGCTGGAGGGTATTTGCAATGTTTCTTCTGTGGCCTGCTCATTTCTGAAGCAAAGTGCTCACTGAATTCACAAGTTTTAATGCAGTGTCAGAAGGAAAATAAAGGTAATGTATTACTCCAAGTGCCAGGTGATGAGGCATAGCAGAAAAGCAAACCTCACTGGACTGTTAGATGTCTCATGATAGGTGAGTCAGAAACTCTGTTTCCTGCTATACTGTTACCAATTTAGCAGGCTGCAAAACGAGAAAATGAAGTTGTAGATGACAAAGAAGAGATAATTTGTGAAAATGCCCATAGCTCATGGAGTAGATGAAAGACAAGATACAGCAATTAAAAAATGCCAGGAGACACACTATGTGGGTACAGGGGGTGTCCAGGTTCTTCAAACATTTGAGAAGTTAAAGTCCAGGTACTCATTCTTTCCAATAGTTTTCAGTGAGCAGAAGCAGGGACCTTCTCCAAAGACCACTGGTAGATACATCAGATACAAGCAGTGTCTGGCACCAAACGAAAGACAAACATTGAGCCTTTAGTGATCCTCAGTTGGCATACTTTGTGAATTCTGGTGGGAGAAAGTGTTTTCTGTTAGGAATGTGTAAAAAACAGTCTTATCAGTGGGATGTCACATCATGGAATGAGAGGTTATTAGGAGGCCCAGGTTCAAGAATATTCACTTTTGCTTCTCTCATGTGAGCTAGATTTACCAGGGAAATGCATTTTATGTGTACGTGATCCAAGAAAGGCTTTGTTATCTACCACATAACCCCAAAGATAAAGAATTAAATACAGCTTTGGGCCATGTGTGAACCATCAAAAGTAAGTGAATTTGCATTTTAATTACACTAGATATAGTTTGGTGAACTAAAATGATAAGATTTGAGAATCCTCCACGAAATAAAATGTCTGTATTTCCAAATGATGCTCAGCAGAGCACTGCTGTATAATAGCCCACAGTGTAAGTTGTGATGGTTTCCTGTCATTTTTCTGTTTCAAACAAAATGCTTTAAAATGAGAATTGGGAGATGGGTCATAGAATGGGAGCTTAGATTCTAATGGCACAATTTAAAAAGTAATGAAAACAGTTCAATAGCAACTTAACAAAGATCCTTGCTTGAGGAAGGCATCTCCCAGGGGTTCGTGACAGTATGGCATCTGCATTCTCCTGTATTTCTGGGAGGAATTTAGAACAAGCTCAGGGGGAAAACAATTCAGAGAAAAGCCATGAGACTTATATGGGAAATGAAAAACAGATCATAGCAAAAAACTCTCATTGCTCTATCTATCTGTCTATCTCCTTTATAAGAGAACCTATTGAGGAGTAACAGAGTTACTGTCTGCTTGTACCAGCAATGAGCACACAGCATGAATGAACTTTTCAGTATAGTGGACAAAAGTGTAACAAGATACATTACTGAAAGACGGACAGTTCAAACTAGGAATAAGGCACACATTTTTAACAGTGAAAGTAATTGAAACAACGTACCAAGGATTTGTGAAATTTCCATTAGTGAGATTATGTATACAATGACTGGAAAATTTTCTAGAAGACATCTAGTTAAAACAAAAATTAATTCATGGAAGTTCAATGGCATATCATATACGGAAGGTCAGACTAGATTATCAAAAATGGACCTTTAAAAGAGCTTTGTAGTCTAAGAATTTATGAAACATTGAAAAGGTATTAACAAATTTTCTTCCAGTATAATGTCACAAAGATCAATTTCTCTATCAATGGATTTTCCATACTTTTCAGCACTGTCTTAAGTCTTTCCCAAATAAATTAGGATAGCGTAGTGAGATCAATAGTGATGTCATAGTACCTTCTCTTTTTCAGCCTGCCTCAGTTATTGAAAGAACTATCTAGTATAAGTATATACAATCTTCTATTCCATTTGAGAAACAACCTGCCCAATTGTATCTGATAACAACATCTTAAATTGGAAGTTAACAAAGATAGTAAAACTGCCAGCTAAGAAATTCCAAATCCTTAATGCTTCTTTAAAAATTAGCTCTGAGCATTTTTCTATCAAGAGCTTAGTATTTTTACAAAATAATTTTGTTTACAGTTTCTAATTTCAGATCTTTCTGAGTTAGTCAAGTGCAAAAGTTCTTGTCAGGCCATGTGGAAAATAATCTTTACATGCTTTAATAGCTCTGCTGATTTTCTTTCATCTTTCAAAACTTGTCATGTGCTAATACCAAGTCTGGAAGATGTCAGTCCCAAAAATCAAGCCTGTCAAATTAATAGCAACTAAAAAAAAAAAAAAAAAAGGAGTAGTCATGTTAAAACTTGAACGCAATGATAATTATAATGGAACTTTGGTGCATATTATCAGATTGCTTGACCTAAGATACAGACATTAAGAGACCTGCCAGCAGAAGTTGTCCCAGAGATGTGCTGATCCAGCCTGTCTTTTGATGCCTAGACTGTCTTTTCTCCCTGGCTGACTTCGTTCACATGCCTCATCATGCCAATTTACTCCAGTCCTTTCCCCTTCCTTCACAGCAGTTTGATGTTGCAACCTATTTACAGTGAAGAGATTCCTTTACTGGGTGAACTTTCTGTTACCTGGCAGGAGAAATTCCTTGGG
The DNA here is from genome assembly GCA_026770055.1 of Myrmophylax atrothorax. Taxonomy (NCBI): domain Eukaryota; kingdom Metazoa; phylum Chordata; class Aves; order Passeriformes; family Thamnophilidae; genus Myrmophylax; species Myrmophylax atrothorax. Next base: position 43,854,413 of record JAOXXN010000446.1, on the reverse strand, counting down.
AATGAACACAGTCTCAGTATCTGTGAAACAGCTAAGGGATTAGAGATGTCTTTTCAAGACTCTGAAGGTTTCTGATAAAGACCATAGCAGCACTGTGCCAGAAGTGCAGAAAAGTACTGCTCCCATAAAAAACTGGAAGATACTTTGCATGCAGAAACTGAGCATCCCTGCTAGGTATTGGTTAATATTGCCCCACTCCCAGTGAGAGGTGATGTATGTGATGGCTGAGAATTTCATAGGTTTTATTTCTGTCTCTCCACGCTGCTGCAGGTGGTTTATCTGTTACCCAGCATGACAAGACATGAAGAGTTCAAACTGGGAATATCCATGGTGTGTAAGATCAGCAGTGCAAGAAAAAACCCACCTTTTTTCCTGCTTCTGTCTGCCTCTCTTCTTTCTCATCTATACTCTTGCAGTTTTGCATCCACTGAAAGACCATCAGGTGGAAACTGTGATAAAAAAGTATGGAGCCAGGCACACACTTGTCTCACTGCCATTAAAAAGATGTCACCTGGTGACTTTCCAATAGCTCCTCAGCAGAGCATAGGCTACAGCTGCCTTGCTCTACCATAGCCTTACCCTTGGAGATACATCCATTCCCAGGATATCCTGCATCTGTTCCCTGTTACATTCAACTAGGGTGAACCTAACTTATTGTCTGAAGTGCATTTCAGTGAAATAAAATAAAATAGCCTATCACAAGTGAAATACTTTCAAACTATTAGTGAAATATTTCATACTCAAAAGAATGGCTTCTTGCCATGGTGAATGGAAGCCAAAACTGCTGTGAATCTCATTTCAGCATCTAGCATAAAAACTGTCAGCCTGGTTATAGTAAAGATGATAATATTATGTTGTTTAATCGTATCTGGATATATCCCCTCCAGTGGTTTCCTGCTGGTAAACCACAGAGAAGAGAGGCAGTAGTAAGTAAACTAGAGGAAGTGAGATGAAATATAGTATGCTCCTTTGGTTAATAGGGAATTCATGTGAAGGATATTGCTAATTAAAACCAATAGTATTTTCTTCCATCTGGGCTTTCAAAATCAGTTTCAAAGGATACAGAAAATGTTTTTTTCAGTGAATTGCTCATATCTTAGGAAAGCCACTGGGATGAAATATTAGTATTGTGGTAAACTCTGCTTGTGTTTTAAGAAACAACATGTGAAATGGGCACTTTACTGAGTGTGAGTACGTAGTTTCACCCATATAAGGTACAAATGAAAAGGCAGCTTGCGTTAGAAGGACAAAATCCACCCTCAGCGTACTCTGAGGTACAAGAAACTGTCCAACTATCGTGGTTACTGGGATAGGAGCTCGTGTCCCCAGGCTATGCATGTGTGGGTCCAGGGCTGCTGGATCTACTGAAGCATGAAGTCTGAGGATTTGCCCACAGCGCTGCCCTTTGCACCAGCCGGTGGATGGCATGGTGATTCACTGTGCGTGTTTGAAGCCAGTGGCTGCCTTGCTGCTAGTACTCATAGCTTTTCTCTGGTAGGACCAGAAGGGAGTTGAAGTTGCTTCAAAGATGTAGCCAGAATTCCCTTATAGAGCACCTCACCTCATTAGCTGCATAGGAAAACATTGAGCAACATCAGCAATAAGATTTGAGTGAGATGACATATTTATGCATTGGTGAGATCTTGTGCTTAGCATATGCTTACTTCATCTGGATTCTAGGCTTGTGCCCAAGGCTGAGGAAACAAACCCAAACTTCCTCCAGCTTGCCTATTCATGAGTACCTTGTGTCAGCAAAACAAGCCTTATCATGTGGCTACCGGATGTATTCCCCACCTGCATCACTTCCAAGGATCCCACTCAGAACTAATTCCCTAACAATGAATGGAAAAGTCCACTTCTGTTGTTAGAATTGTCTTTATGTCACAGGAAACAAACAGTTTGTAGTTGATGTTGGAGTAATTCCTTGCATGTTAACACTGTCTGAAGACTGGCTTCAAATATGACTGGGCTGGGTACTTTGAAATTAAATATGGACAGGAGAAGTGGAGAAAAAGCTGCACCATCTTAATCAGAACTGTCCAATCTGTGGCCTGTGGGACTTCTTTTATGTGATTTCTGCTTGTATGTTATTTGGCCTGTAGCTGAACTGTTATAATACCTTCTGGGTCCATATTGTCAAAGGCTGAACTGTTCTGCTGTGATTTATTCCAAATCTGTTGCAAGTGCATGTCGTTCAGTAGAAAATTCCAATAAAATACATGCATATTGGAAGAATTAGAACCTGAAGGCAAAGTCAGTTTCCTCCTTTCTACTCATCCTTTTCAATTATATGTTTATTGTTTTTTAGTTTGGATGAGGCATTCCTCTTGCCCCATTTGCTCTTGTGCTCTTGAGGGTTGAGCATCCCCTTATTAACGCAAGAAGCTCCTGTTTACCTCTTTTCACCTGTGTTCTGATTTCTGGCCCATGTTCTTCTCTTGTTGACTCCCTGAGGGTACACAGATGGTAGCATGGAAGCCAAAAGGAATGATGCTGGAGGAGTGAGAGAGTGAGAAGGAAAAAAAGTAAGAGAGAAAAAAAATGTAAGACAATAAAAAAAACCCCAACCCCCAAACCAACCCAACAGTGATCATGATGAGATTCCAGACTGTCCTAGCAGCAAAACCTTAATACATATCAGTGTGCGGGATCTTGTCAAGGTGCAGGTAATAATTATTTTTGGGAATGCAACCTAAACAACATTTAGTGTGTTGGCTGTAAATGTTTAGACCGGTTAAGTGAGGTATCATAGTTCCATCACAAAGTACATTCTGTCAGCTGAGAAATATTTTTTTTATTCACAGCCAATCCCATAGTTAGTCTGATCCTGAAAGGTCGACATCAGCCTTGGATGTACCACGCAGCAGAAAGCCTAAGAATTCCTCACATCCAAATTAAACCCTTTCAGACAGGACAGTATACAGACTGCTGAATTCACCCTACGTGCAGGAAGGAGTTAATCTCGCCACTGCAGTCGGTAGAGACTGACTAGCCTTTTTTCAGAGGATAAGGAAATACCATGATTACAGACAAGTTGTCAGGGTTTTTTTTAAGCATAGTGTTCTTTAGGATACTAGGTGAAACACCGAAATGTTCTTGGAGGATGCTGATTTGCATCCAAAGTGCTTTATAAAACGAGCCTCTAAAAGCAAACAGAGTAAGTATATGCAAATAGTGTTCTTAGCATACAAAATATTACAGCGGTGTTAGCTATTAGTATAGTGCACTACTAGCTTCCGAAGTTTGCACATGAAACACAGCTAAGCTTATAAAAGAACCATTAACTTCACTGACGGTGCAGGCAGTAGAAAATCAGCCGCATCAGGGGTGGGTCAGGCACTCCCCGGACAAGTTTAGGAAAGCGGAGCGAGAGCGCGGCCCTGGGGCGGGGGCTCCGCGCAGCGGCCAGAGGACACCTGGCGGCGGCTCTCCCGGAGCCTCGCTGCGTCCTGGCAGGATCCGGAGCGCAACGGCTCCGGTCATCCAGCTTTCCTTCGGCGCAAGAGATGCAGCGTGAGGGAGGAATGACAGCAAAGAGAGAAAATTCAATGATTGCTGCAGAGACTCAACTTGTAGCCTGCCCTCGGAGTGAGAGGGACTCAATGGAACAAGCAGTCAGAACCCTCCAGTACTGAGGATTTGGCTGGCATAGAAAATCAGAGGCAAGCACTGTCTACCATATTCTGTGCACACTTACACCTCTCCTGATTCACTCCTTTTCCATCGACATTTTCTGTCATTCCTTCATTTCGTTCAATTTTAAAGGGATGAACCTTCTGGGAAGGACACTGCCAATAACATGACAAGGTGAAAAATACAGTGTTCCTTTAATTTGTGGTGGTTTTTCCTGAGACTTTTTGTCAGAACAACAATAATATTATTCACGAAGTCAGGCTTTGGTACAGAGACAGTCTGCTGCCCAAATGGACTAGTGATTTTGGGTAGAAATTATAACATTCTAAAATATCATCGTTAACCAAAACAGTAACACTCAATCAGGCATTCAAACCCTAACTAATCAATGTAATGTTTGCCAGTCCTTTTCAAGTAAATGCCGACACCTTTAAGTTTGTTCTAATAAGTCTGCATGTAACTATGCTTAAATTTATGATTGTGGACTGTATTTCTTTATGTGAAATGTGCATTAAAGGAACAGTAAGTTCAGAAACCCAAATTTTGGCCTGCCCTGGGTATTTTGGATCTTTGGCATATATGTAGCAGTTTCTTTCCACTAAAGCCTAAAGGCAGGCAGTGAGGAGAAGTTTACTGGGCAGCGGAATACCTGTGCATGTCAACATTCAGCCTGCTCACCAGAGCTGAGCGAACTGGTACAACCAGAAAGTTACATACCCATGACAGGTAGGTATGGGTGGAGGGGAAAGCAAGTGAGAGAGGATTGGAAAAGCATAAAAGAATCCTGGGTTGGTTCTGTAGGAGTATACTTTATTCCAATGATATTGCAGGCTTCGTAATTTGAGGTAGCAGATGGGAGCAGCCACATCAGTCCTGATAACATCTTCTATTTTGCAACCTCTATGTAGAAGCGGGCCCTATGATTACAGATACGGTTCTTTGCAGAACTAGCTCGCAGACTAAAAATAGGGAAATTCAAAATCTTAAACCAGCCTTTGGTTTGCTTAACAGAACGCGTGGAGGAGGTGGAGGAAATGTGGATACCTAGGCATGGCTTATTTGGCAGGCAAACTCAACCTGCTCAGGGCTGCACAACACAGAGGGAAAGCACCATGCTCCTAATCATGTGCAGCCTAAGAGTGGTACAGAGGAGACGGAGCACGCAGGGCAGTTCCAAGGACTCCACTGCCATGCGTTTCATCGCTATAGGCATTTTCGCTTTAAAGCTGCGGGTAAGCACAGGCACTGCCGGGATGCGGACACAGCATCCCCACCCGGAGGCTCTCAGATGGGCTTTTGCTGAGGCAATGCAGAGCCTGGTAGGGTGGCAGAGAGTCCAGGTCACCTCACTGCTCGCCATCCTCGGGGCTCCCGCGGGAAGGAGCCGGGGGAATCAGGAGCCCGGGGACTCAGGAGCCCGGGGGCGGCAGCGGGGCAGGGGCGGGTTCTCTGGGTCGAGCGGCGTTGTGCAGAGTCTGGAAAGCGCAGAGGAGCGTCCGAGCGGGCAGGGGCAGGTGGCGGTGCGGGGGCGCTCCGCCTCGGTGCTGCTCCGCCGGATGCTCGGTTGGGCACGGCAGCGGCTGGGGGGAGCCGATCCGGCTGAAGGACGGGGCGCTCAGCAGCTCGGTGCCGGGGAGGGCCATTCCAGCCCCCCCCGCGCTGTGCCTTGCTCCGTCCTTCACCTCACCTGTGGCTACCTCCCCGTTCCAAGGCTGCCGCCCGTCCCTGGGGCGAACCGGGATCCCC
>JAOXXN010000446.1:43837441-43847916 GCA_026770055.1 Myrmophylax atrothorax | reverse complement strand
AGGTCGGCTCGACGGGTAGACCTGGTGTCCCGCCGCCGCCGGCGGGTAGACCTCTTTTCTCGCAGCTGGCCGGGTAGTCCTGGTGTTGCGCGGCTGTGCGGGCCGGGGCGGGGTGGCCGCGGCCGGGTTGGCTCGCTCCGCACGGCGCCTTTATAAATAGCACCGGGATCTGCCTCCCAAGCAGTGGCCACGGAGGTGTCCCCCGGGTCGCCGCTACCTGTGGGGCCACTCTGCCCCCGGCTGCGGCAGCCCGGGCAAAGCCGCTCCCTGTCCGAATCCCAGTTCAGGAATAATGGTAATTACGGAGTAAGTTTGCCCGCATCGGACATCTCTGGGGTAGAGGTGCTGCTCAGAGCGGGGACGCTGCAATGGGGACCGCCAAGCGCTTGGGGTAGCAAAGGGAAAGGACCTTCATCCCGTGTAGTTTCCTTAAATGATTTTAATGCTGTTTATTTAGTTACTGGATAGAAGGCACAACCTGCATCCCTTTACATTCTTTGTTATAGTGTAATACTCTGATAGCTTTTCAGTGGTCCGTTCTCCAAACTTAGCCGGTCGAGTAATTAAATGGTAGCTAGTTGGGCACAACTTCGTTTGGATTTTGTGTTCGTGGCTCCGCACCCCTCCTGTGCTGCGCTGCAGCGCTTTGCGGGCTGGTGAGAGCCGCTGTGAATGGGGCAGTAGCGTTTCGCAGGCTTGACAAAGGCAACTCCGGAGCTGACAAATTTCAGATATGGCTGTTAAGGTTCACGAAGTAGGTCAGTAAACTACCTTAGTACTTGGTGCTGCATTACTTTAGTACATCAGCAGTTTGAATACTTGCTTTCTGCCTGGCTTTTCTAGAGGAAACGGGTTTTATTTTTTATGATGCAAAAGATATGTAAAGTTAAAGAAAATTGCACATGTAAATTTTCCCCGAGCTCTTTTGTGCGCAGTTTTCACTTCTAAAAGTTAACACTAGATGGCTTTCTTATATCAGCTATCCTGCAGGGTAGGAAAGCTTGTAATCTGTCTCTGCAGGCTGCTATTTCAGTATTTGTCTATTTTTATTTATTTATTTTTTTATTCACATGAATAGTAAACTGTGTTCTGGTGGGTTCTGCACTGATTAGACCCGAGCAGAACGTGAAGTGTTCTTACTAGCCGACATAATGTGTTGTTTTGATCATCTCATCTTACTGCGTAGATATTATTTTACGTATGTGTTACTAGTATTTATAGAAAGTTTGTTTAGTTGGAAGGTAACAACAAAATATTTAGATTGCTTTCAAGGAAGGCAGCTGGATAAGGCAGGATGTTTGAAAATGGGGAAAAGCCAATAATTCAGTGTCATTTGTTACTTAGTTTGATGGGCTTAGTTTAAAAGGGACCATGGTGCATTGATATTGTCTGTTCAGCTATTTTTTCCTCGATTCTGTACCTATCTATCTTAGACTGAAACATTTTGAAGTTGGATTCAGAATCGTAGTGCATCACAGCCTGCTGGATATAGGAATGCCTAGGCTTGATGCCTTGTTTCTCTGTTTCTTGTGGGTTTGGCTTTTTTTCCCCCCAAACTGTGTCTGTTGTTAGTGGAATGTGTTATTTCCCCTCCATTCTCTTCCTCGGTGGCAGCTCTGAAATACTTCAATCTTAAATTTGATCTTTGAAATATCTTTTATTATTAATGCAAACATGTTTAAATCATCAAGAGCTCTAATGCATTATAGATATTTAAACATCACTTAGGGTCCACAACAGTTGATTTATAATTTATGTAGCATTCATACAAAGCTAGATTTAGAGAGGTCTCTGAATGTATTGTCTTGATTTATCATGCCAAGTGGGTTACCTTACCAGGTCATGCAGCACTTAGATGTAACTTGTAAGGATGCCAGACTGTTTCACCAATCCTGTTGGATCCATTAAAGATCATTTTATTCATATATGCCAAGGAAATGTAGAACTAACCAAAACCACAATTCTTTCTAGCTGGTGTTTGCTTACTGTACATATCAGAGTATTTTTAAAGGTTTATATTTAATTTCCCTGAAAGAAAAATAATATGATCTTCTTTTTGTAGACATTTACTGACATGCCATTACTCAAGTGCATTGTGAAATACTCTCGCAAATGAAGAGAGTCGAATGAGGAACTAAGCAAAGCAGTGGTCAAGCTGCCAAAACCATCCCTTTTGCTCTTTTTGACCTTTACAACTGAACCAAGGCAGTTCTCTTTTTCGCTTCCAGCTTCATACTGAACATAGTCAGGTATTGCACCTAAGCTTTGCAGGAGTCAGGAAATATTTTCCTTTTGCCTTGACTGGAGCTAAAATCATATTTAGATGGTTAGAGGTTAAAATATTCTCAGTGGGTTCATACCTTTTACCACTGAGGGATCTGGTTTGGTAATATTGAGTGAGAAATGCTATGCTATTATGATAATATAAGTTACAGATTGTGGAAAGAGGGTGGGGCACTGGGTTATCTAGTTTCTCACATTAGTCATCCAAGATTACCAACAGTAGCTGTTTTGACAGCTTCAAATGAAATCAGAGTTTGACAAAGACTCTTTTCTCTTTCCATGCAATTTTTGCTTTACAATTTAAAATACTTTACAATTTTAAAATGTTTGGATAAACTGGGTTGTGGATCAGTGAAGTGGAGATGGCTGTTTTTTAATGTATGTTGCAATATTGTACTCACAGTATAATTTTTTATATTATACATAATTTATATCTGAGTCTCTAAAATATTACCTCTTGCTAAGTCAAGCCCAACTTCAATTTATGTCTTTGTTTTCAAGAGAATTTTCATCCTCTTATAAATCTGAACAGTTCAGGAAGTTTAAGGTAGGGGTGCCCCTGACAGTCTTTTTCTGCCCTGGCTTTAATACCTGAATTTTGAGGAAATACTGTGAGGACTGTCTACCATATCCAAGAATCCAGTAAGTTTTTATGAGGGAGTTAGTATTTAGTAGGTTGTAAAGTATGTTTCACAGTTGTTTGTTTGCTTGTTTGTTAAACACTATTTGTTCACATAAATTGGATTAAGAATAACATTAATTCTTCATGATGATGCCACATAACTGGTTAGATTTTAAAGAATTACCAGGACTTCACATGAATAGCTGTAATTATTTTTTTTTAGTTTGTTGTGAAAGAGCAAACAATGTTAAACACCTGATTTATCATGACAGAAGTAAATGGGAGTGAACCTGTCTTCCTTTGTAGTAAAGCAATGACCCCAGATTTAAAGCCTCTTTCATGCATAATTGAATGACCAGAAGATTGAAAAGGATTATTGTAATTGGTGATACTTTTCTTGTTTTTAGTTAGACAGGACAGCAGTAGGCAGAAATGTCATTGTGAGTATTTTGCACTGTAATTCTTACTAGAAGATATTTAGGCTCTTGTTTGGATCATGAAACTGTAATTACATCAGCAGTTAGCTACTCGAGATTTATAAGTGGATTCTTCTGGTTTTCTGGAATTTCTTAAATAATGAGCAGCCATACATAATTAAAGGTTTTGTTTAAAAAAAGTCTTGAATCCTTATGGAGGTAATCTTCTGAACATGTAATAAGTGTAAGCAGCTGCTGTCCTGTCTTTTTGGATTTGCAAGCAAACAGCTTCATTGGATCTGATGTGTGTAAAGCATGTTAAGAATAATAGCTGTTTGAAATGAAATAGGCATTTGTTTTAGTTGCCGTTAACTGGGGATTCTGTGTTCCTTAGGAAAATGACCTGTACCCATTTTTTTGGGGGTGACATGTAATGTAGAAAGATACCATTGCTGTTTTGGAAGTGAGGAAATGTAGAGGGAGACTGGAGGAGAGGTAGTAAATTGGCTTGTAGTAGCTAGGAGGCTGGAAGGTGGCAGTAGCTGAAGTTGTCATGACTGCCCCTCCCCCTCAGCAGCTTAAATAAAATTCTGAGCACAGCACTTGGAGTTTTGCCATTGACTTTGAATCTTTTCTTACATAATGTCTTCATTTGTTCTCCTGGATCCTGCAAAGTCCCATACTCAGCTCTGCAGATATTTGTCTATATTATTTGCCATTTCTTCTTTCCTTCCCCTCTCCCTACATTGCTTGAATTCTCACTGACACAGTGGCTGTGGATTGTCATAAAGCTTGTCTGTATTTACATGTAATATATGTCCTCTAACATAAATCCCATCAAATCATTTTTGTGTAATTTAAATCTGAAAAGTCATATTTTGAAATACCTATGATTCATAAGTCTACCTAAAACATGAGAGGTATAAAGCTCTCCTAAAACTCAACAATTTACCCTTTCATTTCCCTTTAGGTTCATCAACTTTTATTTCACCTGATGCAATCTGTGATGAAATTATAGAACTGTTTTGTATATTACAGGGACAGCAGGTTACGGTATTTAAAATGTTTTTATAAGGAAGGATACTCTGAGAACATTAGAGATTCTGTGGCAGGTTAATTCAAATGCAGTAAAATGTGTTTTAATACCTTCATAAAATTTTTCTAATGGTTTGGGGTTTTTTTTGTTGTTTTGAGGGGGGATTTTCTTACACTTGTTTTGTTTCATATATATGAGAGGGAAAGGAGGTTCTGGGACACTTTGTATTTCATTTTGATTTTTACAGTCAGTTCAGTCAAATCTGGTACACTGAAGTGATACAAGAATAAAATGGCAATTAAGGTGAGTAGGGACAGAATAAAACTCTTTCTATAGGTGTAATGAATACACATACTGTTAAAATATTTCTTGCTATTTTTTCCCTTTCATATAGGGGAGTAAAAAGGAATAATGCAATTAATGCACAGTTAACAAAACTGTCACTGCAAAAAGCAGTTCTGTCTCCTCTATTTTATGAAGAAGGTATTTTTGAAAGATAGGAAATTCCAGTCTGTGAGGTTTTTTCCCAGTTTTTTTATACTTTCCACCTCAGAGTTACAGGTTATTTATTCATCCTTCTCTGATTGTTTTCGTTTGTGGCTTTCTGTTCAAAACTAACTATATCCTACTTTTAGATACCTAAAGTACATTCAGGGAAAAGAGCACCCCAAGTGTTTTTCTAGCCTCTCAGCACTGAAAATGAACACCTGAAATGTTTTAGAGTGAAATCTCATTGTAATATTAGTGTGACACAGACTAGGGGGAAAAAAGAACTGAACTTTTGACTGTGTATGTTTATACATTCTTATGCCTAATGTGCATATCATCTACAGTGTGTAGGCAGGTATGTGTTTTGCTATGCTAGTCTTGCTTATTGCAGTGGGCTGCTGCTGTTGAAGAATTAGGAGTAGTTTGCAGTGATCAGGTTGCCTTGCTTTTCTGCTGTAGTAAAGTAGGCCTTGGTTTGACTTTGTGAGGTTGTCAGGACAACAGCTTGTTATTGTTGCTCCTCGTGGTTTTATTCTGTAGCAATGAAGGGAGCTGTTTCAAAGCCGGTGGCTGCCTTGCAACTCTGGACTGCAGCATTGCCAGCTGTGATTTGGGTTCAGCAGGATGCTTTGGGTTTGTCATGTAAAAATTCTAATTGATGATGAATGCAAACCCAGGGTGAGAATAATTTTGTTCATTGGACTAAAGCAAAACAATCCATTGTTTTTGCAAACCCATGGCCCGTTTTCTCTGCAGTATTGTCATTACTCCTCTGTTCTCTTCCATCTGAGGCTCAGAGAAAAATGTTTCAAGTTTGACAGTTTGGAACATGTGATAGGAGTTGATACAAAGTAGGAATTAGTTTAAAGCTATGTTATGTCACTCTGCTATGGTCTGACACTGGAGCTAACAAGTGAAACCACTGGGAGTTTCTGTTAGGCTTAGTTTGTGATGTCTGTGACAAAAACATTGTATAAAGTTGGTGTTCAGTGGTAAGCCTCATGAACTGTAGAAATGTCATTTCGAAGAGCTGCTGTTCTTGTTACCTGTTAAATGAGAAAAAGAATGCATGTTCTTATATAGAACAAACTAAATGCCTGCAAAGGTGCTTCTCTGAGTGTGGTCATTATATGCAAGAGGTGCAATATTTTCAGCTGCAATAACTTTTAGATTGTTGGGATGTTCAGGCATGGGAAAATGTTCAATGTACAGCAGGGAGAATTATAGGAAGAAATCTTTCAAATAAATGAGGATTTTTTTTGTTTGTTTTTTAATTTCATAAAATACACCAACACATGGGACTTGTTTTGGCACTTCCATAACTTCCTTTGTATTGCTGAAATAGAGATATTTCTTAGTCTGATCTTCCAGGTCTTTGATCTGGGTTGAGCTGTGGCAGTCAATCAAGTGATGTCCAGGTAGTTGAAATCCTTTTATCAAAACAGTAACCTTCTGTTTCAAATTCTCTTTTCAGACCAATGAAACAACAATCTACTCACAGAGTAATCTGGAAGAGATAAATAGGCATCTGTTGCAGCTGCAGATATAATACTAATCAATTAAATTGATAAATAAGTTCAAGTTTCATTTAAGTATTTCTTTGTATTGCTTTGTTTGTTATAGTGTGAAGTCTCCCATTTCATAATTTGTGTGTAAGGTGGATAATGACTTTGGGTTCCCTTAGCTGGGTCATGAAATTAGTTTTTATTTTCATGGACTACATTTACAGATTCTGAAACTTAAAACCCTTCTGTTTCATACATAAACATATTTTTATTTAGTCCTATGTTTTCTTCCTAGTAGGAGGAAATCTAATGCAGTTGTTTTGATTTGGATCTTGTTTTTGTGTTTAGTTTTGGGTTTTTTTCCCCAAGCAATAATTAAAGTGGCCTTATTTGAAATTCCTGAGTATCTTTTATATACTTATTCATAGTTCTGGGACCTTTATATAAGTGCTACTGAAACTGAAAATGCCATCAGATTAGATTTAATATTGTTTATGGCAGTTTGCCCATCATTTACCTTGCGTTTATCCAGGCTTTTAGCATGGTTTTGTAAAGTAAAAAATTATCTGCGAAGAGAAAGGACTTCACCCAACAAGCCCATGAGGTTTATAGTGAGGACATTTTATTACACACAGCACACGGTCTATATAGGGTTAAAGCTACATCTTATTGGCTAAGAAGAGTCTCACACCACCACACTAGAACCTTTAATTGGTTAAAACCCGTATCTCACAAGTCCCATGTTTATATTACCTCATCCCGATGTTTTCAGGTACATCTTGGGAGTTCAGTAAGAAAGTTGAGGCGTTCTCATGAGAAAACTTCCAGGGAGTCGATGGAAGCTCCTAGGGAGTGACCCTCGCCTAACAAACAACAGCAGGTGTGTGTCCTTGCTAGCTGAAATATCTGTTCCAGTCTCACGGATTTGGTGCAGTTTGGATTGCTCACAAATTCATTTGCTGAAAGAAACCTCTCAACAGTTTTCGTAGCATCTTATTGCAGTGTTATGGTTTGGATGGGAGGACTGGCTTGATTGTCAGGCTCAAAATCTAGCCGTTAATGATTTGTGTTCCACCTGGATGCCAGTTACAAGTGAAGTACTGTACTGGCACCTATTCTGTTTAGTACCGTGATCAATGACCTGGAGGAGGAGATGAAGTGTATCCTCATCAAACTTGCACGTGACATCACACTGTGGGAGTAGTTGACACATTCGAGGACGGTGCTTTGTGGATTAGAGAGGCTGGTGGAATGGACCATGGTGAACCTTGTGACATTCAGCAAGGATAAATGCATGTTCTTATGCCTTGGCACAGCACAGGGTGGGGAGTGGCTGCCTGGGAAACAGCTCTGCTGAAAGGGACCTGCACATTCTCGCAGACAGGAGTCAGTGTGTCAGTTCTTCCCTGACAGTGAAAAATGCCAGCAGCATACTAGGCTTTATGAACAGAAGCACATACTAGATTTATGAACAGAAGTATAGCCAGCTGATTGCCAATATTCAGTAGTCCTTGGACCATATTGGATATAGCCCATCCCAGTTTTGGTTCCCCCAATACATAAGAAATATTGACCAAACTGAAGCTAGTTCAGTGGAAAACCAGCAAAATGAAGGGCTTGAAGCACATAAGGAGAGGCCGAGAGAAAAGGCTTTGCATCGCCTGGGCATCAGAAAGCTCAGGAGATACTTAATAGCAGCCTCACAAGGTGGTACCTAAGAGGTTATCAAGAAGACTGCCAGGCCCTTTACAGAGGTACATGACATGAGGAAGAGAGACAGTAGTCACAGTGTAAAACAGGTGAGGTTCTGATTTGGCACTTAAAAATAAAAATCACCCTAAGGACACTGAGGAATTGGGACAGGTAGCGCAGTCAGCTTGTCATACCTGCATTCTTTCTATTTTTTTATAAGACTAGACTGGACACCAGCCCTAAGCAAGTTGGTCTGAATACAGTGCTGTCGTGGCTTCCAGTGTGAATTAATCTATGAAATATGACAAGTTTTTTATGGTATCAGTTGCTCTGATAATTGAGAATTTGAGTTGATATTCTAGCGTACTATGATTCTGCTTTGTTATAGTACAGAATTTGTGCAGAATATTTCTCTATTATAATATTGGGAAGATCTTTTTACAAGGCTAAGAAATAAGTATTATGAGCTCCCATTATATATTCTTTATTTAAATCAGTTGAGAAGAATTCCCAAATAAAATATTAGCAGTTAAATATTTTGTAACTACAGTACTTAACAAAAGAATAAGTGCTTAAAGATAGCGGTGTCCTCTCATGTTTGGCTTTAGATATGCTTTGCCACTGAATTTAAAAACATGACTAGCAATACTAGAACTTGAATGTGTGAATTTTTGTTAGTGATTCTGTTGGATCTTCCCAAAGATTGTTTTACTGTTAAAGAGCAGGATGAGAGTTTGAAATTGGGTCTAAGCAAGTCAGACTTACATTTGTATTTGGTTCTTTTGCTTTGGCTACTAATTTTACTATTGTGAAACTTTTGATAACCTTCGGAGAACTTCCCTCTGTGGCTGGGAAAAAAAAGTTGTGATTTTTCTGAGGGTTTAAAAATCCAAATTAAAATGTTTCAGTTTGGAAAAAAAGTGCTGTTTGCACTTTTATGTTCAGTCCTAACCTTTTAGTTTCATCAGCTATAAACAAGAGCCAGCAGAACTCAGAAGCTTGAGATGGTTCCTGTTCTTGCTCATCCAACTTCACAGTTGTTACACTTTTAAGTATTTCTGTGTTTACCAAAGCATGAATCAGACCTTCAGATCCCTGTTTTGGTTTTTAGAATCCTTTTTATTATGTGTTTAAAATTTCAGGCGTTTGTATAACTTTCGGCTTCAGTATGAAAGAGGTTGCAAATGCGTGCTGAGATAATCATAACAAACAGGAAAGGGAATGGAAAGAATTTTCTTTAGGGTAAAATTCCTTAAAGTTGAAATAACCCTGATAGATAGTGCTTGTCAGTTGGTAGAGGGTTATGACTTGCTTTCTGAAGGTAAAAGGACATGGAGAAGCTCAGATAGATGTTGTTTTAAGCCATATTTTCAACAAAAGGAGTTAAAACATTAATTTTTTTAAACTGGTTGATCTCCAAAATTGTTGAATCAAGACCGTCAATAGGTACAGATCAGCAGCCAAAGCCTGAAACCTCCTTTGCCCTGAACTGAATTATTCATTTCTTTTATGATCCACTTGCTATACAAAGCAACTGCATCATTGATCTCTCTCATAAATCAGTTGCATTCAATTTTGGTTTACTGATGGGTTGCTGTTTTGGTTTATTTTGTTTTTGTTTTGTTTTGGGTTGTTTGCTTTTTTAATCTCATAGTGGAAAGCTGTTCAGGGACTCAGTTTACTAAGGAGTAAAATTTTCTGGTAACCTGTATGTGGAGCACATGCTGAGGTTGCAGCCCATTTGTTTGATTCTACCAATAATCTTGTTTAATCTAAATACTTTTTCTTTCTTCCCCTTACTTACAGACAACTTTGTCAGAACTCAGTTTTCTGAGGTTGATCTAGTTAAAGTTTTAGTCAGTTTTTAAACAAGACAAACATTTCGTTGCTTCTTGTAGATTATGGTACAAATACAGTGGCTGAGAAACAGAAATCCCTTCTCAATACTTGTTTTGTTTCTGTGTTTTATTATGCTTACTAAAAATTTAAGCAGCATTCTACACAAATCAAAATTTTATTCTGTATATCTTGTAGGAATGACTCCAAACACAAGGGGAAAGTAAATTGCTCATTGAAACTTACTTTCTTTTTTTTTAATTTTCCTTTGCAATTCCGATGCTTCTCAACGTAGTGTTGTATTCAGATTTCATTAGTAATTTTTGCTTTATATGAAGGTCTTTATTGAAAATATGAGGCAAAACTGATTCTAAGATTGATCTTAGACTTTAGTAAACTGTTTTAGGTGGTTTTTTTTCAAAGTCTAGTGTCTCTTTACTTGTTCTCTTTTCAGTATGGTACTTTATCAGCTACTTCCTTAAATGCCTCCCTGCCATCCCATCCCGTCACATCTCGGACGCTCAGCAGGGTCAGCCCCGGTTAGTACCGGGGGCTGTGACAGTCCCGAGGACTTCCCTGTCACTGTCCAAGCTCGC
>JAOXXN010000446.1:43826850-43837341 GCA_026770055.1 Myrmophylax atrothorax | reverse complement strand
AGGACTGAAACGGTGGGGCCAGTTCTGCGCACGCTGTGCCTCACCTAAAACATCCCCTGCACAGGCTGGAAGGGCACGTGGGGAGAGCCCTGCCCAAAGCTGCGTTTGTAAAGTCTGGCCATACATACATACTTCCTTAATTCCAGGTTGTACCAAAAGGAGCTTTTTTCTTGAATACCATTGATGAGCTGATCTAGAGAATCTTTCTTCTTTGTGGAGCTGCAGCTCTGAACCAGCTTCTCCTTGATGCTTGTGGGAACCCAGCTGAAGCAGTTGCTCTTGCCAAGTTCCTAAATACATTGAATATGGCTTATATACCTAACAGTGACAGTAATTTAAAATACAATCTGCCTAAAATTTTCATACTATGATATGTGAGCCTCCTTCCTCTAAGTTGTGTTCATGCAGTCCAGCTAAAGTTTGGTTATGTCACAGTTGGCACAGCTGCTACTGGCATGTACAGGAGAAAACAGACCTTCTTAGAACCTAATGTCAGACCAAGTTCTGTGGCTGGCCACTTCTCAAATGAGACAGTGTAGATTTCCTGCCTTTTGTAAGTAAATGTGTCTTACAAAACCTTCAGAACTAAATAATTCATTAGTGAGTTTAAAAAGTCTGTTTACTGGCATTTTATTTTCAGAGCAGGACTAAGCTTTTGAAATTTCTTTGATGATCTTCCCACTTAACAGTATTTTGTCAGCATGATGAAGTACTTTCAGAGAACATAAACGATATTGCTTTGTAATGAAACTAACCTAAATAAAATTTTGGCCTCAACATAAACTGCCTTTCTGATTCTGGATGCTATACAGTGGGACTGAGTAATTATCAGAAATGGAAGTTAAAAACAACAGTGATGTGCTTTACAGTAATTTAAGGCGAATATGTGAGAAGAAAGCAAATAGCAAAATGAAACAATGTTTATGGAGTAAACCTTTGTTTCTCAGTATTCAGGAAGTAAATATTTTCTCTACCTTGTTATGACTTGGACAGAATTATAAAAATATTGTGTCTTCATTTTGTCAAACTCACTCAAATTGAGTTGAGTAATCTGAGATATGGCTACTCAGTGGGAAGGGTACTTAAGCAAAATAAACAAAACCAGCCAAAGCTCCCACACTATTAAGGAAAGTGATTGAGAACTGTTGGTCTGGAGGTTTAGAAGCATTACATCAGCAGCATCTACTTTGCTCTTCAGGTTTTTTTGCATTTTTTTAAGCTTCAGCTTGAGGTGGAAAAAAAATATGTATTCCTCAGGCTGTCCCCCCATCTATCCTCTGGTTTCTCCTCATGAAGGCAGTATGGCTGTTATTTAAATTTTTAGTGGAAAGATCACAGATCACTATCTTGTAATGGTTACTTTTCTCAATGTTTCATTTTTATGGCTTTTGCTTGTTATAATAGTTTGACTCACAGACTTGATCATATACCAGTGTTTTGGTTACAGGCACCAAAATAAATACACAGCTTGCTATATTTGCTTTGTATTTTTCTATTTCCTTACTGGTTTTTTTTAGTTCATTTAAAGTAGATGTCAACAAAATTTCTATTAATTGCCAGTAGCTGATTTATAGCAACAGTATAGAAATTCTCATAGTTGGGCTGACCACAGTAAAACCTTGCAGTTATGAGATGTTATGAAACCTAAGATCTCAGCTTCTAATAAAATGTTTATGGCCTTCAACCTTTGTGGCAATATAATAAAAAGAGAAATCTGTTTTGAATGCATTTTTTCCTTAAACTGTAATGACATAATTTCTACTCTAATACTTTTTTCCTCCCACATACAGCCTTTCATTCTACAGTAGAAGTTTTCATGCCCCACACTTGTGCTCTATTCTGTCTCCCACACCCCTCTACTGACTTGCCATTACCCACTTGTGGAACAAAAAATGGCTTTTCTTTGTTTAAAAAGCGTAGGCCTGTGGTAGAACTGCATAACTCGCTTCAGCCCTGTGTGGTTTACTGTGCCCAAGGGGGCCCAGTGTGTGGTTTGTCTCTCCAGGGGCTGGAGGCAGAGCAGACCTGCTGGTGAGAGACAGCTGACTGTCACCTCTTGTGTGCCTTCTGCATGGGAAGGGTATGCTCAGATTTGCTTCCCATCCATAAGGTTTCACAGACATTGCTGCCAAGAGGACCTGCTCTCAGCCCCTGAGCAAGCCAACAGCACAGGTTGCCCCTTCACCACTGGCAAATAAGTGAAATTTCCTTTCCAGCTCTGTGTTTTAGAGGACTTGTACAGTATGGAGTAGATGAGAAGATGGAGAATGTTTTTTTCTAAATTTAGAGAGAATGTTCTGTCCTTTCCAACCAGTTAGACTTTAAATGATTTTCTGTCCCATCAGTTAAAGGAAAGAAAAACATTGCAAGAGGTTCCAAAGACCAGCAAGTCTGTATATGGTTCACAAAGATGATAGTGGAGGGGGAGGAGATACAGGTGTGAGTTTTTTGTTTAATGGACTTTAAAACACTTTTTGGGGTACAAATATTGGCTTTTTTTCTTGTTGTTGTTCCTGTGTAATACTTTTATCATACTGAAGATGTATTAAAATAAATAAACATAGTGGCATTCAGGTAAGGCAGTGATGAAAGCCTCTTCTCTTGAGCTCTGTATGTCATCAATATTTTGAATAATTTGGCAGAAGGGTTTTGTCTAATGTAGAATCAGGGGCTTTTTTCTTTCTTTTTTCCTTCCTTATTTTAGCATTTTGCTTGATACATACAGTTAATATGTACACTCTGGAGGTTATTGATTAGTTCATCAAAGATGAACAATTTGTAAAACTTACAAACTACTAATACATAGAGAAGCTAATTTAATAAAGATGCCATTATCTTGCTAGAAGAGTTGATAACATTAATGTTTAAGAGGTAAGAAGGTGTAAGGTTGTGTTTTCTGGGAAGTTAACATATTAACAGCAGTTTCTCTCCACATACTGATGGGGTGCAGAATAGATGGATATTTGTTGCCTTCAAGATGCACTTAATTGGAGGGGGAGTGAGAAGACCAAGTGATCAAACCCAGAAGGGGAATATGAAAATATTTATTATGAATACCCTCAATTTATACAGAATGCTCTCAATTTTTCTGCTAGATTAAAGTAATTGTTCATCCATAGGAAAATAAATCACTTCCAGCTTCATTGTTAGATATTAAGCACTAGATTAGATGAAATTAGACAGTGGTTTTGGGTTTTATTTTCCTTGTATGAAAAGAATCCCATTCAGCTCTTTCCTGACTGCTCTTCAGCAAGTACAGATGGGAGGGCAGATCTATATTTTGTGATCATTGCAATGTATTTTGAGTAGAATACTGGAGAATTTGGGCTGTATATTAAGCAAACCTCAAGTTTGCTTTGTGTGTCTTTCCTGGTATTTTTTCCAAGAGTACTTTTTCATTATTATATTAAGAGCAATTTATGAAATAATTATGACCTCTTTGAGGAAGAGTTCACAAGTGAGTAATGATTGCCTAACCTTACGGCCTTAACAGAACAAAAAAGCTGTGCCTGAAACTTAATGCTGTCTTTTGTGATCGAGTGATACATGAGAAAAGTTAAAAACTTTCGACGTGAGCCTCTTTCTGTACAGAACTGTCTCTGCTCTGCTTAGCTGATACAGACTCTTTTCAGCTGTCACTTGCAGTACAGAGAGACAAAGCCTGTGCCTGGGTTTAACTGCCACTATCTTAGCCTGACTTTTTATCTAAAGCAGAGTCTGATGTCTGCAAGATTATTGACCGTTTGTCCCATCAAACTGCCAAGGTCTAGAATCCTGACTTTTCTGTGTTTTGCAAGTTCATTGTCAGTTTTTAAAGTATGTTTATTTCAATAATTAACACTAGATACTGTTTTTCGCTTGTGATGGGCGCTAAGAAAATTATCAAACACAAATATTCTGCTCTCTTCATAGTCCAAAGTATATGAGATGGTCTTCTATGTTACTTTTTCTTTTTTTTCTCTTTTTGATTACACTTCTTAGAAGTGTATTACCTTGAAAATACTTCTGATTTTTTTTTCAAAAAGCAGTTGTGTACCTGTTTTGTTCTTAAACATTTGATCTGTTTTAAAATTGTACAGATGGTGATCATGACTGAAACAAGAAATACTCTCCCTTTGTGGGAAGGAAAAGAAGTGCTGGGTGATATTGAGGATATTTGTGATAGATGCAAAGTGTCTATCTGCAATTGTACAGTTGTCTCAAGCATTTTTTCCTTCTGAAAAGAAATTAAGCCAGCAGTAGAGATCTTGGGTTGGGGAGCAGGGAAATCTTTGCCAGATGGGAGAGGGGTGAGTGAATGAATGGGGTGTGCACATTTGCATGTGTGTGCACACATCTGAAATGTAGAAAAAGACATAAAACGTGACTGTTTCTTTGTTTTGTTTTTGTTTGCTTGTTTGGGCGTGTGTTTGTTTGTTTGGTGATTTTTGCTTTGTTGATCTTGGGTTTATAAGTTAGCAGAAAGCGAGAGTTTATCCTTGGTCTTTGATATTTATGATTTAGAACTTTTTTTTTATTGCTAGATGTCCGTTCCTGGTGGAAATGCTGTAGTGTTTGACTACTAGTTTTCATTACTCTTTGATTCAATTGCAGTGTTTAGAAGGAAATACATTGTATATCCTTAATGGTATAAGTTGTTACATCAGTGCTTTATTGAGATAAAGCTGTGTGAGGGCGCACACAGTTTCAAAACCTGTTGTAAATCAGTATTTTACTTGAACCTTCTTCCTAGTAACAATTGAAACTTTATAATAGAGGAGTTTGTCTCAGCTTAGTTTTGAGTCAATGACTGAGATAAAGGATGTGTTTCTAGAACTTGGACAACCTTGAAAGTTTGTTTGGGGTTAGGTTAAATTCCTCTAAGGTACCGAATTTTTAAAGAAGAACAAAAGTCTGTGTTCACAACAACATGGAAGGTTGTGAATGAGGTGCTGAATGAGTGAGGAAGACTTCCCTTTGAGGCTGCAGATGTGGCGTGCCATGGTGCCAAAGCTGTGCTCAACCTACACTAACCAGCAGAATGCATGGAGTGCAGAGCCTTGCTGTCTTTTGCAAATAAAATATCTGTATGTTTGGGTATAAAAGACAGCAGGAAACTTAGTGTCTTTGAAGTTCCAGTCAAGGTACACAGAACTCATTACATTAATTTACATTCTCTCCTATGCATGGACTACGAGCGTGACCCGCAAATGAGAGCCATTGTAACTAATGTTTGGGGGAAAAAATTAAAACTCCTGACTAGAAAACACACATTGAGAGAATGAGTTGCTCTCTTTATGTAAGTGTGGTAGGTTTTTTTTTTTTCTCATAGAAAACTTATTTGAATATATTGAACTATATTATCTTACTGTAGTCTCCTATCTGTGTATTTACATTTATTTAGAGTCTTTTAAATAAATACGTCCAAAATATGCTTGCTCTTGTTTTATTTAGAAGTAGATTAGGTCATAGCTGAATCATGTTGAAATCTGTTGAATCTTAACTGGTAGAGTTTTAAATTAAGATTGTAAATGCCTTTTTTAACACTGCTTTTATTTCTGTGTTGTGTGCTAATATCTCAACTGTGTACCTGTGTGCAGAAATATGGGGAGTGGACTTGATTCCTGGCCAAATTTTTTGTTTTGGTTTTTTTCTCCCCCTGGTCTCATAGGCGGCTATTACTCCATTTTTCAGAAATACTGACTATCTGTAACTACTCCACACTTAAGGACATTTATGGAAGTTCAGCAGCAGATGGTCTTTTTCATACACAAACCCAGGGTTTATCCTGCTGAAGAAGGAGATAAAATTACTCTATATGGCAAATGGAGATGTGAAACTGTTATCTCTGCTAATTATTCAGTAATTTAGATATGTTGTATTTTTTTCTTTTCCCTGGACAGTGAAGTCCAAAAAAGTCTGTGAAAAATACTGCTTTCATGTATTTCTGGTACAGGAAAAACTCTTGTTCTTAGTAATTTTTGTTTTACAAGAGGCAGACTATTATCTGTGCCTTTCCTCATCTCTCTTCTCATGCAATTGTGCCTTTGGGATGCTTCCAGTTTGATTGGCAGGTTGGCATATTGAGGGACATCGAAAATACAAACTGTGTTTTTTGTTCAGAACCACACAAACTATGGCATATTTGAAGTAAGTTATTGAAGCTCCATCTGCAAGAATAATGGCCTTAAGAATTTAAACTTGAAGATTTGTGCAGTCAAAACTCTGTGGTGATTTTTTTTTTTTAACGGAAGAGAAAAAGTATCTGTCAAACATAAATGTAAAAGGAGTCAAAATGAGGCAATCCTAACCAGAAACCAAGCTTTACTTTTAAGTTACTTCACTGACTATTCTTCTACTTCACCATTCAGTAAAGAACAAAGGGCTGGGAAACAGCAGTAGAGGTGGTAATTGTCATTGCCCATATTAAAAATGCTCTGTGAAGGAGCCTTCTCTGCAGCTGTATCAGGGACACAGAGGATGGAGAGGAACAAAACAAAATAAAAAAACACCAACCAAAACCAACAACTCCCCTGCCCCCCAGCAGGTAAGATCAACTAGTTCTTTAGTTCAGAAACACTGGATGAGTGGAAGAGTGGTGAGCAAATTTTTGGTTTGTTTGGTTTTGCTCAGGCAGAGTGTATCCTTGGCTGTATTGTGAGTATATTGGGCTCTAGTTTCAATGGGAATTCAAAATATAGTAATGTTTCCCTAGTCAAAGTAATCAAAGAAGAGTTAGTTTATAAGTTTGTAAAGTATGTAACGACCTATGATCTCATTCCAGCTTCCCAAAAATGTTTATTCAAATCAATGTTGTTATATCAATTCTACACTTTAATGGGCTTCACGTTTTTTTTAATATGACAGCTAGCATATTCTGAAACACCTGGTGTTACAACCTCTTTCCCCCAGCTCTCTTCATGGGTGAAATCATAGTGATCTTTCTCTAAGACAAACTTTCTTTGACTTCAGTGAAACTAGAATGGACAGGTACCCAAAAATCTGTCACCAAATCCCATTTATATCTATGGATACAGATTAATATTATTCGGGATGCTGACAGTTTTGGTCTGCTCACAATTTAGTGTTCTTGTTACAGTATGCTGTAGTGTACTTATCAATGAAGATGATGGCTCAGGTCTCTGTAGTTCTCAAAAAGATCACCATTAATTCTTTATTTTATGTTGTGTATTTGCCTTCTATATTCCTCTTTGTTTTGTATTTTTTGTGTCTGCTTAATCTGGCTTGTTTCATTCTACTTTTACACCATGTAATTGAGTGTTGACTATAAAAAGCAATGGTAGTAAATTATCATATTCTTGGAAGGAATTTGATGACCAATTATACTATTTTTGTCTCTGATATTCGAAGGGAAATGGGAGACATTCAAATGCAATTCTGCACATTGTCAATCTTTTCAGTGTTGTTTTACAGTTAAGAGAAAGAGGACTACAAAACTTTGAACAGGGTTTTCAATCAAATACACCAGTGCTGTGCGTGTGGAAAGCATGCATGAGGTTATGATTGTCTTTAATGAAGAATTAATTTCTAAATTCTGCAAACTAGTTTATTTAAATTACTGGATATTTCAGTAGGAGAGCTGGATGAAATGTTAAAGGTCTTGATTTATGTTAAATATTTAATTTTGTTCCCTGTATTTCAAGAGGGATGTTGATAAGCTGGGGAGCACCAGTAAGATGGGTAGAAGGCCCTTGCTTGAAACAGAAGACCTGCTGGGAGGGCCTGGTGGAGCTTGTTCCCTCTAGCAAAGAAGAAGCTACTGAGTGACCTAAAAACATCCCATAGCTGCTTGAAGGGTAGTTTCAAAAATGATAGAGGTGCATTTTTCTCAGTGTCACCAGATTGGCCACAAACTGTGCTATGGTGTGTTTGGGTTAGGCATGAGGAAGAACACTGCTCAGTAGGAGTGGAGGGAGGTCAGTACAGGCCTGGCACAGACTGCCTGGAGAATATTCCATCTTAGAGGATCTTGAAGACTCAGCAAGACAAAGCCATGCCTGACCATTTCCAGTGCTAATGCCAGTCCTGCTCTGAGCACAAGACTGGACTACATGACTTCCAGAAGTGTGTTCAACCTCAACTGATGAGACTTTTGTTCATCCTCTAGCCCCTCTCCTTTATTACCCCATTATAAAATGAACTGTGGCTCATGTATTTGTTTGAAAAAGCAAAAAACACTGTCAAAAAGCATATCCCTTCACTGATTGCATTTGAAAATCATCTTACTTTTAACTCTTGAGGCAAACAGAGCTGATAAAGAAATGTTTTGGGGTTTTCCATGTACTGAATATCTTGCTTTCCACTCAAAAAATTACAAAAAGTTTTTTTTCACCCCAGACAAATGTTAATGATAACTAAAATATTAATCAGATCCATGGGAGCAATATAAAAAAAATATTCATCTTATTTCTGTGAATAGCATTCACAACACTCTAATTTATGTAGGGTTTTTTTCACACCCATTTTATGACATGTGAGTAATTTTTGTATCTTTCTTGCTTTTAAGCAGCTGCTTTAAGTCAGTTGCTATGTTCCATTTACCTTTAATTGAAATGGTCAGGTACTACTTCCTAGTCATGCTGACTTTTATATTTAATTTTTTAAATCTGTTTTTCTGCAGATACTGTCAATGATTTCTGCATTGTGCAGTAGCTTTGGTTCTGGGCTGAGAACTCACCCTTATCATTAACATTTTCAGCCTTTACATTTTTACGAGGTTTCTCTTTTTTTGTGTTCAGGTGATATCAAAAGCACTACAAATGTTTTACTGCTCTACTCTGAAAACCCAGGGAAGTTAAGATCCCCTGTCTCTTTCATCTTGGGGTGTGGTACTCAATTCTGCTGTGGTTATACCAAACCACTCACATTTAAGCTCTTGATCTCTTCTGTGATGAAGCCTGGCATAGTAAAAAGTAAAAAAAAGCAAAAAACAAACAATCAAAACCAAAAAAAAGCACCACCCAACGAAACAAAGTGAGGGCTAAATATTGAGCTATTCCTGGCAGAGAAAAACCATAAGGACAAATATCTGAAAGTACCTATACTATTTACTCTGTATTATCTACTAAATTTTCTATAATTTGTGATCCAAGCATGATGTTTTGTAGTGTCAGAATTGGTATTATTTTGTGCTGTCTTTGTGATCTTACTTATTACATGCTTTTGCTGTGTTGTCAAAATGAGGTGTTGTAGAGTGAGAAAACTGCCTGGAGCTGAACATTGTTTCATAGAAGAAAAGTAAATAAAGATAGGAATGAAGATGATGTTCACATTATGCACATAAATGGCAGTGTGCCAACTCTCATGTTCAAAAGATAAATGATAAAGACATAGCTCCTTGTTTATTACCTTTATTAAAGATACTTAGATTCCATATTAATTGCAGATTTATTGTAGGTAAAAAGATGTGTTGAAAAGATGGGCATTGAGGACTATTTTCTTTATTTCTGACAAAATCATTTTGATGTAATGCACACCCTTTCTGAATTGAAATCAAGTTCAAAAGGTAGAGCTATCTCTGTCTCACCTTTTGTATTTTCATCATTAAGATTATTCTTGACTTGAGGTTGTATTCAAAATGTGATAGAACTCTTCCAAGTCAGAGCAGGGTTAGTTGATTTTTCGTATTCAGAGTGAAGCTGCAGTTATATTTGTGTGTGCGTAAGAAAATTCTGATGGCCTAAGGATAGGCCTATTTACACTGCTTCTTATATTAGAGTGTGGCAATAGTGTGTATTTCACTGTTCACTTTGCATGTTTCTTAAGGTATGCTCTGTGTTTTCTTTCTCAGAGAAAAGATCATCCAAAGTTGCAAGTTCTCTAAACAATTCTCTGAAGTCAATCTGAGACTTAAGCAGACCAAAGATGAATGGATATTGCTTTTCACTTTAGTACCGCTGTGTAATTAATTGCACTTAATCAACAAATCTTTCTTCAAGTATTCACACTGCAGTGATGTAATTTGTTTTCCCAGGTAACCGATCATAAAATGTGAAAAGCTGCTTTTAACAAACTCCAAGTAATTGCATGTTTCATTGAAAGTGTTTTGATTGAAACAGTGGTGACTTATCTGATGATCCTCAATCTGGGTCTCTGCAGTCCTTCCAGCTGCCTTACTGTTGCTTTAAGATATGAAATAGGTGTTGGGACACTGTGCTCTCTGATAGTTGAATGCTGTTCCCTGTGCTACTCAGCTCGACACTCAAAGTCTGGAAATGCATCCAGTGGAGAGGCATCCCTCTTTTGCTGCATGCAGGGGGACTGGTATGGAAAACTTGGAACAGTGTTTACTGGTGAAGTATCTGTCAGCTGACCTGTATCTGGTGAGCTTAAACCAGCCTGGATCAAATAAGGTATCCTTTCTACAGAGGGACAAATTTAACTTTATGATGTATGTATGTATGGCCAGACTTCAGGAACAAAGCTTTGGGCAGGGCTCTCCCCACGTGCCCTTCCAGCCTGCGCAGGGGATGTTTTAGGTGAGGCTCAGCG
>JAOXXN010000446.1:43816683-43826750 GCA_026770055.1 Myrmophylax atrothorax | reverse complement strand
GGGCTGACCCTGCTGAGCATCTGAGATGTGACGGGATGGGATGGCAGGGAGGCATTGAACTGCCAGGGGACGGTCCCACTGAGACTCGAACTCAGTTCCTTGGGATTCAGAGTCCGGAGTGCTCTATTTTACATCATATTATATTGTGACAGCATTTGTCATAGATACGCTGTGATAGTATGTGTTAGTGATAAAAGTTCTCAATTTCCTTTTAAAGTGAGTGATATGTGTAGCCTGCAACATGATTAGTGCCCTCATCTGCTTGCCTTCTTTCAGGATTTGAATTTTCCACACACCACTGGGCAATAGAGAATTACAGATCTTAGAGGCATGAATGTAATTCCTACTATGAAGCATGTTGGTATTTATGAAACTCTCAAACAAGTGTACAGACTGAGGTGTTATACATCCTGAACCAACACAAGTTATTTTTTTATTGTGCTTGTGGCTTTGGTTCAGAATATGGAGTCAAAAAAACCTGGGAAATCCACTTCGGGTTTTAAATAGACATTGTAACATTGCAGCCAGTATTGGTATTTAAAACAACTACCTTGTCAAATAAGGGAGGAGTTTGGAAGTTTTTTGTCGTGTTTTTATTTGTTTTATTTTGCTGAGTTTTGGTGTTTTTTGTCAATGATGCCTGGAACATTGATCTGTACACCTTTAGCTGTACAGCTTAACCACTGTTTAGCACAAAATTAAGAGAGAACTTACTGACTTAGAAGAAAAACACAGTTTACAAGTGAAAGGTATAATATATGTGGTGTCCAAAGTCAGGGATTTCACAATTATTAAAGCAAAGGTTATTGTGTATCTTTGGTTTGTTTCACAGTAAAGCATGCTGCTACTTCCTTAACTTTATTGTTTTCTCTTTCTCAGTCTGTATTTCAAAAAGAAGCAGCATGTTTTCTCTCTGAAATGAAGAATTATCATGGATTTCTTGTATGAAACACCTGCACAGTAGGAAGTGAAACAGAACTTTTTAGCTCTCACTGTTTTATGGCAAGATTTCTGTTCCCTTTCCTTCCTGTAAACAAAAGGAGTCACTTACAGAGTGGGAAATAGGCTGTTTACAGGATATTTTCTGTATGAAAGGAAGGAAAAGTGCTTTTACAGAGATCAGCCTATTGTGGTGGGAATATGGAAAGTTATATGGAGTTTAATATGTGGAGGGGAAGTACCTGGCAAAATACATGTAGCCACTTCAGCCTTGACCCTGAAAAGTGATAGATGCCCCCATTAGTTGCTGAAATCAAAGCAGGAGCTGGGACATGGAGTGCTGTGGTTTGATCCCTAATCCTTTGTGTAACCTGTGATTGATGTAAGAACTAGATCAGAGATAGACTACGCTTTAAAATAAAAGCTAACAGCTTATGCAATGTGGCTTTTATTTATAAACAAGCATTTTTGATACTAGTACTTTTAGATACATGGTCGAGTTACTTTGGCACATCTGTCTGCCAGATGTCTGTCTTTGAAATACAGTTGTCTTTGCTAGGCCAAGTGTCATAACTGCATTTTTCATGGAAGTAATGGTTTCTGATGTACATGTAAGGTGTATATATTTTCAAAGTTCTGCTTCAAATGTGAGATGTATTAACTGTAATTCTTGCCTGTATTATAAAATTATTTACTGTGAGTAGCTACTTGATTTTCATTTGCCTTCTGTGGCACCAGCAAGAAACTTTATCATGAGTAAGAAATGTGGATTAAGTATTTAACTCTAAAGTCTGCTTAAGCATTAAGGAATAGTACAGCTTTGTTGAAGACTCAGGTGTATAAGATGATAGGACTGACAATAACTCTGCCAATAAAAGTAAGCAGGTAGAGAAAAATCTGCATACGAAGATACTTATCATTAGCTATATTTCTTTTATCTGCAGTTCTTGTACTTAAGTCACACTTGAAAGTGGAAATTTATTGTAGCATTTTTTTGTTGTTTCTTTTGCTCCATAGAGTTCTAATTCCTGAATATCATAAAAAGGCAATTGTAAGCATTGAAAAGAAGAAAGTAGATAATCTTGTTTGCTTAATAGATACTAAACTCCATTTCTGTTTCAAAAGTAGTACTTTACTTTCTCTCTGTAGTTTTCTAATTCTTTGCTCATGAGAGTGTTAGTGAAAGAGCTACTGAAGTCATGAATAAGACTGTCGAGGTACAGAGAAAAGCATAACGTTTCTTCTTAAAATTCAGAATGTTGAAGAGACAAGTGCCAACAAGTATCCCATAGTGTAGAACAAATGACACGGTATTAGCTAGTCTTCATGGTCCCATGTGGAATTTATTTTTCCCTTGGATATGCCATCAGAAATATGGCTCATATACTGTAAGTTGAGTGTGCCCAGGATATGTCAGACTTACTGTGTGGATTGAATGTGGCAAGTTGATATTCTGAATGTACTGAACTTGCTGTAGAGCTTAGGTCTGCAGTGAGCATCTGTACAGTGTTTTAGGACACAAGGAAACTTGCTTGGAACTAGGCTTTCCTGACTAGGATGCTGCCTATCTGCTCATTCTTTCGGGAATCAATTTCTTTTGCATAGCCAATACTTTTTGGAGAGAAAGAAAACTTGCCCAGAGAAAATCTGATATTGGATACTGATATTATTCCCTCTTTCTTCTTTTCCTACAGCAACAAAATAGGAATAAAACATGTTAAAAGATATGAACATAAGTAATACCAAATATTCATGCAGAAAATTAATTTTTTTGTAGTTGAAAATGAGGTGCAGTGTATGGCAGCCACAGTTATGAATATCTGACCTTTGTCAAACAGGACTACTAATATAGATTGACTTTCCTATTCAGGTATTGTTTCTGCTTGCATTTCAGGTAACTTTTATTGTGAATACTTCTTTGCATTGTTATTGGCCAACTTAACTCCTCAGTGACAATCCCTGTAGAAACAAGGTTCTAGTTTTCAATTCCAATGAGCACTTAGATAAAGATTAAGGAACCAGGGAATGAAATGCACGTGTTACTTCCTGGAGAATAAAGCAATCCAGATGTGACTCTTGGTATAGTGAAAGATGAGATGTCCAGGAAAAACAGATCTATGATGCTTGCCTAATGCACAGGACTCTTATGATGGCTAATACTACCAGTACATTTTAAAGTACACATAAGAAAATAGGCATAGTTGCTTCTGATTTATAATTTGTTACTTTATGTGAGTTTAAAGGAACATACATTACTTGAAGTTTTGGGTTTTTTCCCTTTGTAGATCTGCATGAATGTAGGGGCAAGATGTTATGAAGAAAAGTTTTTGAGTGCTGGTGAAATAATGTTATGTTTTAAATATATAAAATTACTTTTCTTCTCAATTCTTAAATTTTTTTTCCTGTCGCAGTGTTCTATATAAGAAATTTGGATTAAAGAAAAAAATTAGTATGCAGACAAGGCCTAATGTTTTCCCATTTGGCTGCCCCACAAAAGAGCAAATCCTATTTTACTCCAAGGATCAATTGATTCCACTTTTTACTCCCATAAATAGAGAGTCTAGAAATTGTCAGATATTTTGAAGCTTGCTCTTCCAGCAATTTGAAAGTATGAAGGCATTTTTTCTTATAAGAAAGACAATGTTAATAATGATAATATTCTTAGAAACTTAGTTATAGAAAATTGAAAAGAGTTTCTTTTCAAAAATTGACCAGACTCCATAGCCATTCTAAAATATTTTCTATTTTTGCAGTTGCTTTCTTCTAATGGTTTTACTTTTGACTTTTA
This sequence comes from Myrmophylax atrothorax, assembly GCA_026770055.1. NCBI lineage: Eukaryota > Metazoa > Chordata > Aves > Passeriformes > Thamnophilidae > Myrmophylax > Myrmophylax atrothorax. The sequence goes on along the minus strand of JAOXXN010000446.1, from coordinate 43,823,023 downwards.
GCATTTGCTGTGGATTTAGTCTCAGATTTTACTGGACTGAGGTTTGTGTCTGAAATTTGTCATCATCAGATGTAATTTTTAGGTTAGGAATGAGCAATTTCTGATTAATGTCCTGGTTTTTGTTTGTTTTTTTTTTTAATTGTGTCTTCTGTTGGCAAGCAGATCAGTTGTCTAATGATATGGATCAACACTTCTACTGATAGAGTTTAGTTTTGCTTTGGCTCTCCCATGAAAGCTGCACTGGTGAAAGTGTTTGCTCAAGTTTTAGGTTATAACTACACCAAGAGGTTTTTTTCTATTATGAGCATACTTAGTAGACTTAAGTGTTTGCCTCGTTTTGACCAGGCCTCGAACGTGGATAATGGGGAACTGTCCTACATTCCATCTATATGGGCTTTTTTATTTGTTTATGTTACTGGTGTTTCTCTTACCTAGATTTGTAGTTGATGTAGGTTTTTGAGACTTTGTGTTCTTTTCCATTGTATGCACTATTCTGTAAAATACTTACCAGAATTATTTTTATCCCTATGGTGGTGATTTAGTGCAGGAAATAACATCTGTTCCTGCTCTGTGTGTGTGTCCTTCTTCCTTTCTTTCAGTATGAATACAGCATTGTGTATTTTCAAGCTAGATTTTACTGTCTCAGATTATGCTAAAATGAACTTCTTTTGAAACTTTATTAGTTCTGATATAAAATAGAAATCCAAATCACTTTATTGGTACATGGTGCTTTTATGAATTATCTCTATGTATTGGTGATCAAGCAGACCTATCAAAAATATTTTTATTTTATTTATGCTTGTATTTGCCTTCATAGAGAGGTAAATGTAAAAATGTCAAATGTAAATTTTGCAGTGTTAGATACTTCTTTGACTGCAAGTCATCCCATAGATTCTCAAAGCATGTTTCTAAACTTTTTGGATGAATCTACTACTATCGTCCCTCAAAGTATTTTATGGAACTTCTTCAACTTTTCTCATCCTTGTAATTGAAAATACTGTTAAGCTAATTGCTTTTTATAATACAGTTCAAAGAATAGCGATGGGCCCTTTATCGTGACCTTTGAAGCAGAGCCATAATAAAACAGTCTGTTGGTTCAGCATCTACTGGTTCATGGCCTCTTGCTCTAGCAATGCTTTTTTTTCCATTTATTGCCAGGAACTTGCACAGATAATACCTTTAAGTTCTCTGTTGCAACAAATACATATGGTATGTGTTACATGGTGCTGAATTTTAAAGCCACTGAGTTGGTTTTGGTATTTTATTTACACGTAGAAATTAGTAGATTTTCACTTTACACCAGTGCTCATGTAAGATTTTTTAATTTACTTTTGCCTTAATATAATAAGTGGATATGTTAACCTACAAATAAAAACAACAAACCTTTCTCATTTGACTTGCAGGTATCTCCATTGTGCTGATACCAGAAAAAAAGAGTGACCCAAGTTGGCATCCCTTGGGAATCCTTCTAGCCAAAGGTAGGTATAATTTGTAACCAGTGGCCAATATATTTTTAGTATCTTTGTAATATTACCCTACCTTTTAAATAAAAAGGCAACTGTGTTGCTCTCTTGCTTGATGTTTGACATCTCACAAACTGTATTTCTTTGGGATACCTGAAGGATCTTAAAGGGAATCATTTATGTGTCTTGGCACACAAGTGAACCATAGAATCATAGAACGGTTTGAGTTGGAAGGGACCTTGAAGATCATCCAGTTCCAACCACCCTGTCATGGGCAGGGACAGCTTCCATTAGACTGTGTTTCTCGGGCCCCATCCAACCTGGCCTTGGGCACTTCCAGGGATGGGGCATCCACAACTTCTCTGGGCAACCTGTGCCATTGCCTCATCAGCCTCACAATAAAGAATCTAAATCTACACTCTTTCAGTTCAAACCCATTACTGCCTCATCCCATCACTGCATGCCCTTGTAATATGTACTTCCCCAGCATTCTTGTAGGCCCCTTTTAGGTACTGAGAGGCTGCTATAAGGTGTTTCCAGAGCCTTCTCTTCTCCAGGCTGAACAAAACCAACTCTTTCAGCCTGTCTTCAGAGGAAGTTCAGTGTTGTCTTAAATCTGCAACTTGGCTGATTGCCTCTCGTTAATATTGAGATGAATTATTGTCGTCCTTAATGCATCAAATGAGCCAAAAATAAAATCATAGTTTTGGTGATTTGAAAGTTCTTAGCTTGGTCTTCCTCTGGAGAAGAGCTAATATGACCAGAAACAGACATTAGCAGAATATGATAAAAGAATGCCTTCTGTAAGGGCTAAGTAGGCTGCCTGTGGAAAATCCAGAGCCTCCAGTTGCAAAAAAGCATGACATTTTGATGTTTTCTGCACCAGGAACTAAGAGGCGCAGTCATCCTCCTCTACTTCCTGTCTCTACAAACTCCTTGACCTGGTCCAACTGGATTGTTTTTGGTTCTAGTGTATGGCTCATGTTTAGAAACACTTCAGGTTGGCTGAACACAATCTGTTATCTAAAGACATTCAGTGTAGTAGTTTTCTGTGTCTGTTGTATTGATGATGCCAGTAAAACTTTTAACTTTCATTTCCAACTACATATTGTTTCCAGCAGGAAAAAAAAAAACCTGAAACCAACATTTTAAAAAATTTTCTTCTAAATTTATTTTGCATTTGTATGAAGTAAGATAACTGCTTTTGGATTCTTTACAAGCTTGTCAGCCTATTCAAAGATTCAGATTTAGGAGAGTCTGAATAATTGACCTTCCTTGCCCTGTTTGCCATATGCTTTGGTTCCAGAAACAAAATTGAACTTTCTGTCCAGCCACCTGAGCCCCTCTGCCCTCCATGTGCTACAGCAGTTAAACCAGGTGGATGCTCAATAGTTACATGTTATCATTTATCAGATTTTAAGTGGCCTCCTTTGCTCACATCACATTAATAGTTTCTTTCCCCTTCTCATCCAAGACTCTGTTTTTCAATAAATAGTCAGTTCTGTAATACAAAATGAGATCACTGGACTTCTGTGTTACTGAGCCTGATGAAGTTCTGCTATATAAATGGCAGTGTATACCATACCTCTGAAAATTTCATTTACTACTTTTCATACAGTGTGTTTTGCTTCAGAAGTAGTCTGACTGAGAGGACAGTATCATAAGATATTTTGTATTATGTGTTTTCAAGAATATCTGCATTTGAATAATGCTGATGTACTATAAAAGAACCTTACACTGATAAATCTAGTCTGGAATTGTGTGCTAGCCACTTCTAGCATGTCATTTCCTTGATCTTTTGGCTGTAAAGTTAGCCAAGGCATAGTAGATGTTTAAAGAAATCAGGGAGAAACTGAAAAATATAATTTGTAATTCTCTTTTGCCCTCTTTCTATGGTTCAGAGTAATAGTAGTTGTAGTATAATAAAGAAAAAAGAATCAGAGTTGTGTATGTAGAATCTGTAATGATGTGCATTGTTTTTCTTTCATAATTTGCAAGGTATTTAACACAAGGAATATTGCTGTTTACAGCTGAGAGAAGAAACTTGTGTTTTGTTCATCCATGAATGGAATACACATTGAATTTTATTTTTTGTTTGTTTGTTTTTTGTTCCATGTAATCCTGCTAAAATCTTTATGTCAAAATAATTCTCTGTGTATAGTTTACAGTTATGGTAGCACTGGAACTGATTAGCAGGTTTGATAATCCTGATTTTGGAATATGTAAACAAAGAATTTTGTAGACTGTAAGAATTTACTCTTTTCTATCATAAGTACAGGCATAAGAAGATAAAAAGGAAATTATTCTCATAGAAAACTGATAGTGGTTTTGTCTCTCAAGTTAAGTAGTTAACCATTTATTAAAGAATGGTAGCACTAGAAAATAGAAAATGTTTGAAATCTGTTTCTATTTAAGAGATATTCTAAAACTGGTCACAACTAAATGTTAGAGAAATTTTTACAATTTCAACTATTTTTAAACTACTCCTATTAGGTTGTTTAGTGGTTGCAACTGCACAGGCCTTCATTATGCCTGTAAATGTATTGTTAAGGCAGAGGAACAGGTGAAAACATGAGAGGCTGTACATCCACATAGAATATATATGTCAGATTTAAGTGATAAACTTACCATATTTGTGTAAACCATCATCTGTTTCCTGGGTGACCTTTTGATTGGGAGCAAGGTTTCAAAATACATGAAGTAGATATAGAATCAGTAAACCTAAATGCAGCATTTGGTCTTAGTTTTGCAGCCAGTGGCATGTTTCCCTTTCATAATAATAAATAAATAAATTTAAGACTAGGCCCATCCCTCTTCATCTTTAACTACTGATAAACTGAACCACAAGCTACTGAGCCTATTCCTTTTGTATTTCTATTATATTGTGTAGGAACATGTGTACATGGGACACCCTATCTTGTATTTTGTTTTTTTGGAAGTATGTTTGTGACCTGGTGATGAACTGGCTTATAAAGGCTTATATATTTATGTGAATTGATGAAAACCTAATCTATTGACAGTTTATATGTGGTATTGATAGCTATCATATTGGAGCAGATAGAACAGTGTAGTTTGTGCATAAACATACCATATATTCAGAAACTAATGCAAACAAAAATGTATAGCAGTAAATTTGATGTAATAATATATGTACAATTTGATACAACTTTTTAATGGAGAACATTGCATGCATTTGGTGCAAAGAAAATTGTTTTCAGAAGCTGAACTTAGACAAAGACAGGCACCTCTTCAGATTGAGTAGTTCAGCCCTGCTGCTAAAGGATGATCAGCTAGAATGGGTTGCTCAGGGTTAAGTCCAGTCAAGTTTTAATTATCTTCAAGGTTGGAGACTCCACAACCTCTCTCAACAACCTGTTCTATTGTCTGACTCTCATTCAAAAAATATTTTCTTACGTTTGTATGGAGTTCCATGTGTTTCCTGTCTTACTGCCTCCTATCCTGAACACCAGTGGGAAGAGTCTGGCTCCCTTTTCATCGCCCCTAATCAGGCACTTGTAATATCCCCTGTGAGCCTTCTGTTCTCCAGGATGAACAGTCCCAGCTCCCTCAGCCTTTCGTCACGTGAAAGATGCTCCAATCTCTCAGTCATTTTAGTAGCATTTCGCTGGATTTGCTCCTATGATTCCATGTCATTCTTTTAGTGGGGAATCCAGAACACAATACTCCAGATGTGACAAGGGAATAATGATGGAATTTTACCTCTAACCAGTAACTGAAAAATAACAATCTAGAAATGCAGATAGGCACATACCATTTTTGTCAATAGCAATGTAACATATTCAGTAATTCTGTATGCTGTCTGATACCTCTTTTCAATCTCTAGATTGGTATCCTTTAGTTCTTCTGCCAGAAGTATTTCTACCTAGGTATAAATAAAATATCAAGCTGCTTTATTTTTCAAGGCATGTATACTTTAGTTTTGGAGTGTCCTATAGTCTTAGTTGTTCTTTTGTCTACCAGATGAGTGGAAAGGTCATGGGCTAAGTGAGCCAATAATTTGCTTAAAAGTCAATTAATCACTTACTACAAAATACTAGCATTTCTGTGCATTATTTTTTTGTTTTTGTAAAATCATACCAGTCTGCAGAGTTGGTCTTCCCACTCTGAGTCCCTTCTGACTGTCATAAGTCTGGCAGGACTTATCAGTTGAGGCAGAGGGCTATTTTAGTTCCTAAAGGCAGAGACCCCAAAAAACTATGCTATGTTATGCCTTTCTGCACTGTGTTTCACAAAGTCTGTGATTCTGGGCAGTTTGGCTGTATCTTTTCGTTTGGCTTTCTGGAGCTCGGAAAGAAGTAGGAATCTCTCTCACCTCTTCAAATGCTGTATCACTCTAAATGGTAAAGAGGGAACAGTAAGAAGCACTAGTTGACTAATTGTGAAAACATGCATTATTAGTGAGGTCCACCAAAGGAGAAGTCAAGGTAAAATAATACGCATGTTAATAAAGCAGAAGAGCTTACTACTGTGCATTTTATGCTGACTATTTTGGAGAGGGCATGGGGAAAAGAAAGAGGAAGTGTGGGCAGGTTTGGTAGGAGAATTAGAATTAAGAGCTAGAGTTTGATGAGTCTTAGAAGGGAAAGAGGTGGCTGATTAAAAAAAATGGGAGAAAGTAATGTTAAACTTCCTTTCCATAGCCCTCAGCAAATGTAATATATATTTACTCTTTGAGGACGAGGGTGATGCCCCACTGGTGCTAACTAAGGAGATGTAAGAAAAGACAACAAATGCCTTAATAACCAAATAAAAAGAATTGAAAGAAAGTTTTTGGGAGGGAGAGGGGAAAGGATGCACATCATCTTGATCTCTTAATTCATATAATCTATTTCAGTAAAATGAATTGTGTATTGTTC
>JAOXXN010000446.1:43742148-43806060 GCA_026770055.1 Myrmophylax atrothorax | reverse complement strand
GCGTAGGTGTTTTTCCTCATAGATACCACAGTTTGGAAAAATATTATCTATGTTAAAATATTCTAGAGTCTATAAAATATTTGCTTAGTTCAGTTTAAGCCTATGAAGCTGAGTTTAGCGTAGTTAAAAAACAAGATGAGAGGGAATTTATGGTTTTATTTACATTATAATGGTACTAAAATTTGCATATAGTTTTTCCAAAATAGTTTTTAACTTGGGCTTACAGAATATGAGAGTATGGATTCATTTGTATGCAAAAGCATTTTTCTTCCTTTATACACACACTCGAGGAATGCAGCCTCGAACATACGCTGAAGATTTACTCCTATGCAAGGTGTCTGGAAGAAGTTCAAAGAACTGAAATATACACTTGATAGAAACAGAAGTATTTAATGAAAGTCTCAATATCTTTAGAGTTGGTCTTTTTTTGTTGTTTGGAGGGTTTTTTTAAAGTGAACAATAGTTTATCACAACTGATGCTTACTAAATCCCAGACTATTTTGATTTTATTGCCTTTGCCATTGCAAAAGGCTACTGATCATACTTTATTCAAGGCAGGAGAAATTCACATGAGCTTACTGTATGGACTGTGCAGTGCATCCTTAATTGCCTTGGTTGGTTGGTTGGTGGGATTTTTAATTCTCATGTACATTTATTGGCTTTAGGAAAGCTAGCCCAGCAGATTCTGTAGAATGTTATTTAAAATCACTCCCAGTATGAAATGCCCTAGGTAAGGATATTTTTATTAAAGGGTTGTACATAATGTTGGCATGAATGGCTGAGACCTTTTGTAAGCAATTTATAATTTGTTGACAAATATGCAGTCAGAGCTAAAAAGATTATCTAGGTAATAAAGAAAATAAGATTTATTTGATAATGTCCTGAATTTGGGGGGAAAATAACCTTTTGGTTTTACTGGTAAGCATATGGGAAAGGAGAAGGAATGCCATTTATGTAGTTTGTATGTCAATTGTGTAGCTTTTCTTAAAATCTGAGCTTTACAAGAGTCAGAAACATAGCAAATGTGATTGTTCTTTTCTAAATTTGGATTTTGAAATAAATCTATAGCTAATGCAAATATGCAGCAAAAACAAGAGGGAGATATGCAGTGACAGCAAGCAAAAATACAGTTCCAGAAATGTGCAGTCTGTATGAATGATGTACAGTTTGTTGGCTGACCCGAAACTCTGTGCTACATCAAAGCCAATAATGAAATTCAGAGGCAGATTTTGTACAATGCCTACACTGCATTACTATGCCTGTGTGTGAACACTTTGGATAGGTTAATTATACCTTCCTATTGGAACGTTTTCATTTACATAGGGAGCAGAACTTGATAAATCAAATATAAAATTCAGTGTCTGATATATTGGATGGGGTGTTATGTAATCAGAATTTTAAAAGGAAAAGTTAAAACAAAATTGGCCCTAGAAAAGCAAAGCATTCCAGATGAATATGAATTTATAATTCGCACTCCCCATGCTTCCCAAAAGTGGACCACAGTTATGTTTTTCATGGTTCTGAATAATGTCATTTCTTAGCGTGTTCAGAGATCTATTTAAAGGTAAATTACTGATTACTCAATTATTGAATATTTCAGTAACTCATCTTAAGACTTCTTTTTCAGAAATTTTTGCCTTTTAGCTCTTTATCATAAAGCAGTAAAATTAGGAAGATGAAAGCATGCTTATGTTGGCTTGTAGCTAAGAATTGAGAAAGGCTTATAGGCATTTTCTTCAATGTCTCTCCAACAGAAAGCAATACAACATTGAATCTGCATTCCTTAACTCCATTCATGACTTTATCTGTAAAATGCATATATACAACAAGAAGTCTGCTTTCCAATCTAGAAAAAATGAGATCTTGCCTCTCTGACTCAAAGTTTTTGAAAGGTGTGTTTCCACACTGCTCTTTTTCCTGTATAAAATGAATATTTATAGCATATTTTTTCCGCAGAACAACTCCAGGAAGTTCTCTGATGTGTGCTTTACCTAGTAAACTAAAACAAAACTGCAGTGCAATGATTATGCTATCTTATTGTTTGGGGTGATTTAGGTTGGTTTTGTGTTTTGGCATTTTCAGTTTTATGAGGGAGCAGAAGGAAGTGTTCAATAAAGTTTACATAAAGCTTTAACAAAATTATTTTCAATTACAACCCTCTTAAGTCTCATTTATAACAAGGTTTTTAGCTTAACAACAGTTTGATTCTAGATATCAAATAATCACTGAACAGATGGCAGTGACTTTTTATTGCTATCAAGTTGTGCCAAATTTGAGTGGACTCATGAAAAATGAAGAACAATATTCTGCTAACAACTCTCCCACTCCTGCTACTGTTCTTCTTTTATGCCTAGAATTATGTGAAAAGGTTTTACTCATCAAAAAAGAACTGTTACTCTGCAAAGCTGTAGAACAACCAGCCTAGAGATTGGCTGTTTCAGAGGAGCTCTTATTTGCCTGAGCTGTATTGTCAGTGCCAAGTGGACCAGGCTCAATTGCATGTGCTTGCAAATGTCATGTGGACACCAGTTACCAAGTTTTTAATGTATTTTTTTGATACTAAGAAATCTGTTTTCCAAATTACATTGTAAAGTTAGGAATGAAATAATTTTTATGTATCAACACTGTACGAATTAAATGTTTTATTGTCACCATAGATTTCTACTAATTTTCTTTCTATATGGAATTCCTGCTCTTTCGATTTAGAAAGGCAGGATAAAAGGTGAAATTTCTGTTCTGAAAAATTTCTGTTCTGAAAGCTTTTTAAAAAAGATCTTGATGCACAGTGATGTGAAGTGATACTTCATAGTTCTAAAGCAATGCAGAAGTACCTGGGAAGTTACTTGCTGACATCTGAAACTGCAGTTCCCCCATCAGCCTGAAGCTGAGAATCTGAAAGCTGCCCAGTAATGTTACCAGTTTATGCTGCCTCACAGTTTTTGCCAGCTGATAAAGAACTAAGGTCACGCTAGGTCAGTTTTCATTAAAGACAATGAAATTATTTTACTTTGATTAGACACTGCATTAATGCTAAAAATAATTCAGAAGTGTGACAGGAGATCCATTCTACTGCCAAATGACATGGCATAAAACTTAATTCCTCTTTTTCTTTCTCTAAAACATAAGAAAGAGAAACAAAGCTAGCATTTCTAATTTTTTTCTGTAAAATGTGTTTCTGTACTTTCTTCTTAGTGAACATTTAAGATCCCTTCTGCACTATAATATTTTGAGTTTTGAATGCTCCCTCTGTTGTTATAAGCAGTGTATTTAGGGTTTTTTAATTGTTGTGAACTTTTGTGGTGGGAGAGGTTATTCAAATTCTCATTTTGCTTTAGCTATAAGGTAGAATTAAGGCATTATTTTTCCTGTAGAAATGAATTAACCTGGTCCTCTAAAACAGCATTTATCCACTTTGTGATTCCCTCTTTGCCCAGAGGTTGCAAAGTGTTAGAAAAAGAGATGTTAGCTGCAGTGGCTCACTCTTCACAGAGTGTGGAGGTGAGCGTCTACAGTTGCATTTAATAATTACACCCTGGAGGAATGTGGATGGTCAGGATGGCACAAAGGAAGGACTTTTAAAAGGAGCCACATGCTGAAAGATTTTGAGAAACACTGTTCATTGTGGTGTTCACTTGGTAGGAACTCGGGGGGAGCCATGTGAAGCTGTAGGACAATGAGCCCCTGAGCTCTCTGTCTCGGAGGTGCTTTGTGCCCAAACTGTGTTGTTCAGTGCCAGGTGGTGTTTGGAAATGTCAGGTCAGTGAAATAGGCCTGGCAGAAGGAGGGAAGGCAATCAGCACATTGCCTTTCTTTGAGAAACTGTAGAATGTTGGAGGAATCAGCGGATGATGCTGGATATATGCATTTGTGATTTGCACACTTATGTGGCAGGTGGGAGTCACATGGAGGAGCCTCTGGTGTCACAGGTTTACTGTTGTAAAGCCTGTCTATAGGGATTCTCCAGAGCATCACCCAGATAGTGTTTTTCTGAAACAGTATTTTTTTCCCAAAGGAAACTGGAACAATAAACTTTGTGTAAGGCTTTCTAATAGATAGACCCCAATGGAAAATAGAGTCCCATGGCAGACAAACTTGAATATAATCATAGTGTTATTACAGGAATACTCACAAAGACAATGCATGTATCTTTGATATTGGGGGCGAAATACGAGAACAAATATAAGCAAAATGTATGTTTAGCAAAGTTTCTCAAATCTTATTTTAATTATTGCAATTTTGTCTCAAATTTCTATGTACAACAAGAAATGGGATAAAATAGTATGTTTAACAAAGTATTGTAGGCACTGAGTATTAATGTCATATCCAGATGTTCCCTGCTACTCAAAGATTTATGCAGTTGATGGACCTTTGAGAGGTTATCTGTTAAACATATTTTTGTTCCTATGGTTATAATACAAAAATCTGATTGTTTTGGGCTAGCAAGGTCTCCTGCAAGTATATGCATGGAGACCTGTTGGATGACATACCCATTTCTCAAGAACATGAGCAGAATGAAAGTTCAACCTTTTACCAGTTATCATTTAGAGTCCTAATGTTTTATACTACTGAAACCACTTTGGAATGCCTGTTTCCATGGGGTAATAAGCCTTATTGATGGTAATTTGTCAAAACAGAAGATTTTTGGAATGAAATTGGCGGTTTGTTTCTCAATCTCAAGCTGTTTACCTGTGACTAAAAGCCATGCACCCTCTTTGACTGTCTCTGCCACTGATGGATACACTGGGTGTGTCTTTAGGGAAATTCTTTCTTTCTACTTCAAAAAAATTAGATGCCCTTAAAAGCTGTATGCATTGGAGTGAGTGTTTCTGGTGGGAATAGCATTAGTATTGTTCTAGTGCCAGGTGGTTCGCTATTTGGAGGCTCTGGTGATCTCTGAAGATGATGTCCAGTGTATGGGTTTGTAAGGTCATACCATGGAATCCACGTAAGTGTTTAGGACAGTGCAAATAGTGTGACATCACCTATGTGAACATGGCAGGCTTAATCTGTCCTCCTGCCTGAAGCAGCACTTTTACTATGAAATGCAGTTATAATAGAAGCATATAAAAGAACTTTCTTGTTCTGGCTAAAAATGGCTTTATGCATTTCAAAAGCTCTCTTGAGTACTGTGTCACCATCTGAAACCTACTCTGTGGAATAGGCAGCCTCAGCTGTTTAATAGATGTATTGTTTTATCTTTTCAGTGAGTGGATGGAACAACTTTTTTTGGAGGGGGGGCTCACTGTGCTAGACATAGGAAAAGGGGAATTGCCTCATGAATTTTTGTGACATACTGACTCAGAAAAGTCAAAGCTTGCAATCTTGTTCTCTGTTCCTGAACAATATCTCATCTTGCAGTGCTTGACTCCTTATTCAACTTCAGTGCAGCCTCTGAACCTGCTCCCAAATTTCTGCCTTGGAATGTGAAATAACAGTCAAAATGACAGCACATCTCTACTTTCCTATCAACTTTTAATTAAAAGACATTTCTTCAGATAGCCAAGGAGGTATCAACTCAAGTATTCCTACTTTTTTTCAGAATAATCAAAAGCAGTTGTATGTGCTATGTGGAAACAGCCTTACGCACCCATCCCAAAAACGTTTGAGGTAATTTCTGCAGAAAATACAATGCTACTGCATTCAGTTAGAAATCTATCTAAACATATTTTTCAGTTAGAAGTCTCCCTCCATTCATGAAGTTATAAATTTTTGAAGATTGATAATTGAGATAATGATGTTATTTAGCTAATTCTAATTTTTGATCACATCATTCCATCTGCAGCAATTTGCTCCAAGTTGTAAGGACAGAAATTCTTGCACTGTGACTTTTTTATCAAATGGATATTTTTTTAATATTGTGGGTGTTGTTTGTTGCGTGTTTTCCCCCCCTGTTTTCTCTAGGCCTGGTCTTGGGAAGGGTGCTTTTAAATTGGAATTCAATAACCATTTGTGTGCTGAGGTAGAATTATAACAGAAAAGATAATTTCTGATGTCGCTAATTCTGGAAAATGTAGAATATGTTCTTTTCTTGATTTTAAAACAAGGCAGTACTCTTTTAAATCACTGAGTTTCTTTTTGTTTCTGCCAGCATTTTATAACTACATAAAAAACTTAGAATTCTTAGTATTTGTAAATGTGTATTAACAACTTGAAGGTGAAATGTTTGATTTGAAATGAAGCACATGCAGTATGTTCCTTTTTCAATACACAATATGGATATTCTCCTTTCTGTGTAATCTTCTACTAGCTGGTTTACAGATGCTGTGTTTCTCTTTCACTGTTATCCTAATTCACATAACAATTGGTTGTCCTTTTCCTTGTCTTTGAATGATGTGAATGTGATGCACAAATCCTGTCTTTATCTCTCTGAGCTTTGCCTCTGACAGTGACTTGATACACTTGTTGTTTACCAACTGGATTATCATAGTATTTGGCATCCTGTACAGTGGAGTCATCCTATGAGGATACTGTTCCAACAGGACAAAGGAATAGTCTCTGCCTTGTAGATTATGCAGTTTAAATGAGAATACATGCATTCAAGCAATTCAGGAATCAGTGAACTTTGGACAATTTCTGAGCCTGTAGATAGTACTGTTTCTACTGAGCTTGCTTGAGAAGACCTCTCAAAATTACTGTTTTGTTGGGTTTGAGTGGAACTTGCTTCAATGCAATGTTTCTGTATTATAAGTGAAAATTAATCATCTTTACCCTTTCAGAATAATTCATGCTTTGTCTAATGTGAACTCCCTTACTGAATAGGTTCTGTTGGCTGAGGAAAAGTAGATGTCAGGCAAACAGATTTTTGCTCCCTTCTTTTCAAGGTCTTGAACTATCCTGAATATATAAAGTATTTAAATTTATTTGTGTTTATCTCCTGACTGATATTTCTTTGTATGAATCTTATTTATGACATACCTTTGTCATTATGTGTTGAAGACTCTTCAGTCTGAAAGATGAAACTACAATTAAAATTCTGCTTTATCATTATTTTAAGGATAAATGTATTTATGAGGGAACTGGAATTACTATGAAATGTTGGAGGCACAGACATAAGTACATCTAAATTCTTTAAGGTCCAGAAATGTCTTAGAATCATCCAGTCTGACATACTATATAAATTATATTCTGGATGTCTTTTTAGTCTCCCTGTAGAGAATGGATTACTTAATACTCAGTAAGTTGGGTTATTTTTTTATTATTCCTGCCCTTTGACACCTGGATTCTTTAATGGAAAGGATGAAAGGAAAAAAAAACAGTTTGGATTCTGTCTTTTGTATTTTGTTTTTTTAAATTTTCACTGATAACAGAACTTGACTGACAGGTATATAACTTCTATTTCCAATTATTAAAGATTTCCAAAAAATAGTATCAGTTAGTAATGATAATCTATGAGGAGTTTGGTGCATTCCCCTAGGATAAAAAGTGGTCATTGTTTTCATTCAAGCCTTCCCTGAAAAAATACTTTGGTCAAAGACTTCAGTGTTAAAATGTTTCCTTTTTACCCCATGAATTGTATTATGTTGTAGGCTTCACTGTTTTTAAAGTTTCATACTTTCATTTAGAAATAACTGAACTGAATTAGAAGACCAGAAATTAAAGATTCTCAGTGTCTGTGTCAGTGGTAGTTTTGCTGTTGATTTCACTCTACTACTTAATATGGTTTGACCTGAATAAGATACAACTTCAGTTTCAGTTTTGTGGTTAAACTCTGCATAGGCTGCATAATTGTACTGTTTGTAATAGGGCTGTAAGAATAGGAGGATATCCAGTTTGTTCTGGAAATTGAATTAGCCTTAATGCATCTTAGTGTCAAAACTTGTGCTAATGGAACAATAGAATATTGGTATTAACATTCTAAGAAAATGAAGTGCTGAAACACTCGATCATAAATTTATCTGAGTTTTTCAGTAACAGATGGTTATTTCTAAAAGAAAGTTTAAAATCAATGACAGTAAGAGTCAGCAATAGCTCTGTATAAAACACTGATATTCACTGAGTGATAACTTACGTTGTTTGATGAAAAACTTAAACACTGTCTTCTAATGAAAAAAAGCATGAACTGAGATGCGACATGTAGGACCAAAGGTTCAGGAAAAGTAATAGAAGATGGGCTACAGAGAAGCTGCTGGAACTTTGGGATAGATGTTTGTTGGTATAATGAGTTACACTAAAGGAAGTATATCTTTTGTAATGGCATTTTTAGTTCTTTTTCACTGATTGGATGTAGAATAGTTTAGAAAATCCAAACCAACTCATGTGTTTAGTTTCATTTTTAGCATTTGGAAGGTATAACATGTAATTTCCCTGGAAAAGCCAAGGTGGAGGATCTTGACCATAAGATAAACAAGTCTAGCATTTTTGAGGGGTTTATTTACTGTTTCATCTTACACAATTATTCCTGTTGATGATCATGAGATTTTTGTCAGGCTGTTAATGAAGAACAGTTATGGTTGGAGGGGTCTCTCAAAAATAAAACACCTCTCATTGAACAGCACTGAACAGATATGGAGTTTAATGTCCTTTTGCATCTCTGTCTCAATATTTATGTGCATCTGCCATTTTATTTGTTGAAGGGAATTGTATTTGAAGAACAGTGTATGTTATTTCTTTTTTACCCCAAATCTTGCACCAATCCAAAACTAGTGCAATTCCACTGTTTTGATAAGAAATATGATGGTCTGACAATCACGTGGGCTGTTGTCACTCTTACCTGTAGTTCCTTCCCCTACACTCCCCATGATTGTTGGTGGATACATTTCTTTAACTATGTTACTTCAACAAAGGATTCTTTTCGGTTTCTGGACTGGTATTTCTCTGATAAGGAGAGACTGTCAATGTAAAGAAATAGAGCATAGCTAACCAAGTGCAACAGATGTTCATTACACAGCAGCTCATATGTATTTCCATTTGTCAGATGAGGGTCTTCCCATTCTTCTTCTGCCTTTTGTCTATGTCTGCATATAAATCAAGTATCTGAAATATGCATAAGAGAATTAACCATTTATACTGTAGTAGTAAATTTTATGTATAATAATCTGAACCCTTTTTTTCATGAGCTCTGCTCATAATTTGTTCATTGTATTATTTCCAATCCATTTTCCACAGCTGCAATCTGAATAAGTGCCTCAATTATAGTTAGTGTTATTCTTTAATATTCACTAAACCTCATGGAAAACTTTGAAAGAAATATTCTATTTAAAGACAATTATGCTTAAATATCATGGTTTTCTAAATACATTTGCATTAAAAATACCCCACCCAAAACCATGAAGAATTAATTTTTCTCTTTTATACTGCTCTCTGGAGTAATAATTATCCCATGTGACATCATAATCAACTGTCATATTATGTGATATCTCAGTTTAGCGTGACCAGAATTTTCTAACTTGAACACACAAGTAAGTAACGTTGCTTGAAAACCAGACATAGCTGTCACTTTGCTTCTGAAAATTGGATAGCTCTCATTTAGGAATTACTAAGAAATAAATGCTGTTAATAAATACATTAAAAATAAGTAAATCTAAAATCATTGGCTAATGTAGTCCATTTCTAAAAACTTGCATTAAAAAAACTTGTTTGTATTATTTTGTAATATTTCAAAAATTACTTCTTTTCTAATGACAATCTTAATTTTAGGAAATAATACCTTGAGACAGATTTGTTCAGTGAGTTACCTGGTCCAGAACTTGTGAAAATACAGGCACCTTAGAAACCGTGTTCATTTCTCCGTTGAACACTTCTTTTTCATTGCACTTTCAAATATGAGCCTGAAAGCAGAATTTTCTTGCAAACTTTAGACTCTCATAAAGTAGCCATTGTAACTGCCCCTCTGCTATACTGAACAGATACGTAATGTTACCACCCTACTATATGTTTCTTTGAAGAATGGAAAGTCACCGGAGTGAGCACACAGAAAATGCTGTGTAGAATCCATTGAATGCAAATTAAATGTCTGAACTTCAGCTTTTGGCATATTACTCTGGCCTATACTTCTATTTTATCAAATTGCACTTCCCATTTTTTAACATTAGTAGAGCTTGAGAGTCATGGTTTATAGAATTGTCATCTTGATAAATAGTAGAGATTAATGCTTTCATCCAAATTATGCATTCTTTTTAGGATGATAACATTACATAATAATAGGGGCAGATTTCCAAAGTCTTGATCAACAAAGTGATCACAGAAAGACTTCTTAAATAATTCATTTCCATCTATCAAGGCTGACATGAGGCAGCGTTACCAACCAACCTCCTTTTGACAGGATAGTCCAATAGTACAGTTCTTATTCATTGCTCTGCTACTGGCACAGGAACATTTGTGGGCAAGTATCCAGGTCCCCAGGAAACTTGGAATCATTCCATGTTAAAGAACTGTAACTGTAGCTAACAAACCAGCTGCTGTATTGAGCTCAGAAGGAAGGCTTTGTAGCTGTGTGGAAGGAACTTAAGTTATTTGCATAGCATCCAGCAGTCTTAGTGGGAAGGGTTGGCAGGAGCACAACAGCAGGATAGGCAGCCAGCTTTTCTTTTTTGACCTTATCTGTCACTAATTCCATTCTTCAATGCTAAGATGAGATGAAAAGAGAGGGAAGTGAAGAACTTGACCAAAAGAGATGTACAGGTCTGAAGAGAAGGGTACTCAGGATCATATTGGCAGCATTCTTTGTGGAAGTATTGTGTTTATTACATTCAGCAAACAAGATTGTTTTATAATAAATAGTATCAGCATCTGTAGGGCAATATTTGTGAGTTGGTAAATTCTAACTATGTAGAGAGAAAAATCTTAACAACAAATACAGGAGGATATAGTGCTATCCATCAGCATAAGTCAGCTGTCAGGCAGAATATGCTATTGTACTGAGTTACTGAAATTTCCAGAAATGGTCATTCATATTAAAAATGGGAGGAGTTTTTCAATTAGGTCCACTTCAGTTTAAGGGGGGAAAAAATAACAGGCTATCTTAAATACACTGCATCACTTCTTCAAGCATTAGTATTTCCAATAGAATATCAATCTACAGTTGCAAACAGGTATTGCTTGGTCTTCTGTCACACCAGCTTTACACTGTAAATTCTCTCTTTAAGTACTGTCTTTTGCAATGTACCTTTGTTTTAAAATACTCAGGCCATACTTCATCTAGTATTTTAGATGCCACCACCACAATGGGGGGGGAAAAAAAGTCTTCCTTTCCCGTGGCTTCAGGCTCTCTCCTCCCTTCAACAAATACAGCTGTTTGTGAGGTGAGGCCATTGTGGATTTGAATTGATAATAAATGGGGTGGTAGTGTCCACCTGTTATTCTTTCCTTCTGCCTCCGACCACCTCATCCCCAATTTAATTTCAACCTACATTATGTTCCTGGCCCAATTCACTACTTTTGCACAAATACTTATCACAGAAAAAGGGTTAATACAAGAGAAGAAAATAATGGGGGTTTTTCAGGAGAGCATTTTCTTACCTTATATGAGTTTTTCTATTTTGTAAGAGATTATTTTTTATTTAAAAATGCATGAACTAATGACTTCTATGAATGGTTTTTGTGTAGGAAAGGACAGGAAGGCTAGAAGACATATTTCACCATAATTTCAAAGAAAATTGAATTAACCTTCAGTGAGAAGTTAAATTTCTTTCCCACTATGTGAAATTGAACTTTGTGTTCTCACTCTTTTATATTCTTGCAGAAACAGAAAAGATGACTCTGGAATAGTTTAATTTTCCTTCACAGTTTTTATTTAGCAAAGGTTTCTCATACTTCTGTGATTGTATAAAGAACAGTCTAAGAGATGATTAAAAAGCTGTCAGCTGATCATGTTAATGTGTATTGCACAGAAATTATTTGTGTTTCACCTTTGCAATATTGCTTGTGCTTCAAAAATGTTAGGTATATTGATGTATCAGAGAGCAGTCCTGCAAAGAAAGTCTTTGGGTTATTGGTGGATGAAAAGCTGGACATGACCTGACAGTGTGAGCTCACAGCCCAGAAAGCCAACTGTGTCCTGGGCTGCATCCAAAGCAGTATGGCCACAGGTCCAAGGAGGTGATTCTGCCCCTCTACTCCCCTCTGATCAGACCACACTTAGAGTACTCCATCCACCTCTGAGGTCCCCAGCACAGGAAGGACACAGATCTGTTGGAGCAAGTCCAGAGAAAGGCCATGAGGGGTGGAACACCTCCTGTGAGAAAAGGCTGAGAGAGCTGGGGTTGTTCAGCCTGGAGAAGAGAAGGCTCCAAGGAAACCTAATTGTGGTCTTCCAGTACCTAAAAGGGGCTTACAGGAGAACTGGAGGACTTCCACCCCTACTTCCCCTCCCTGACAATTTTTATGACATTAAATATAGAGGAAAAATGCTCATCCCCTGAATTCCTCTTACTATATAATATCTTGTTTGAAATCAAAAAAGAATTCATATTTCAGGCTAATTTGACCTGTCCTTTCCTTAATCTCTGATAAATGTGTATTACCCTTATTTGTAGCATCTTAAAAGATCATTGTGTTGGCATTTTCATTCAATGAATAAAATCTCTAAAGGAAGTACATAACATTCTGTCTTGTCTCTTATTTTAGGCTCTTTTTATGCAACAGATTAAAGGATGGGCTCTGTCTGCAAATGAATCTTCACAGCATGAGTCATGGTCATTCTTAAGACCAATAAAGCCATTGAAGAATATTTTTATTTCCTAACAGTTCCGATTTTGTAATCAAAATGAAACTTGTCAATAGGGCTACTATCTGTTCTTATATGTGGAAGAAAAACAGTCATATTCTTTAGCACAATAACTGAGTTAACAGTCTGGCTTTCCAACCAAAGGAGTATAATATAACAGAAGCAACTGTAACTGTTTCACATAGCTAAATAATAGTTTGCACTTCTAAGAAAGGAATGTAAGAAAATCTCCCATTGGGAAGAGAGAAGGAGAACGAAATCAAATACGTTAATTCACTGATTTCATCATAGTGGAGGAATTACTTATCTTTAAAATGTTGGTTTCAATGGGACAAAACACATCTCTCTGTCTAAGGTCCTATCTGCTTCATATGTTTTACTTACATTTTCTACCAGTCTTGCCCCAGCACTCCTGTGTGTATTAGCCCTTTTCAAGAAAACTTGGAAAAAGCATCTTAGGTGCTATGTAAACAAACCCCAGTGATTAGACGAAGAATGGGCATCTAAGTTGCTGTCAGCATTGCAGGAATGCAGAGAGAATTGCCTGTGGCTGTTCTGCTTGGCAGAAAGTCGTGTGCTATTCAATGTGCAGGTACAGGTGTGTCCATGAGAGATGCAGGTTCAAACTGCTCACATCCTGTGGAATCTCATGGAAAACTGGGATTATTGCATTTGCTGGGATTTAAGGAGTCAGAGGATAGAAAATTATATACAAAGCAAGTCTCATTAGACTCATCTGGTTTCATGGGATTTTATGTATATACAAGCAACATTGGAAGCTTACTATTATTGACTATAAACATTTTAATGCACTTTTTTCTTTTTTCTTTTTATAAACAGATATAAGAAACGTGTCTGGATTAATACTGAACTGAATGCATCTGATCTGAAGGAAATGTTTTGAGATTGCTCTCCTGACAGAAGTTGTGCAAAAATGGTGCACTGAGGTTCCTGCCTGCACCTCTGGGAAGACTGTAACTGTAATTTTATATTGCAGTTTATTGGCCCATAAAAGACAATGTAATAGCAAATGTAACAGTAAATTTATGCAATAGTAGTATCTCCCCTCCCACTGACTGGACATGAGTGATCAAAGGTCTTTGCAAGAAGATAAGCACAAAGTCAGCAGAACTTCCTCAAAGTTCAGGGAGTCTTCAAGAAGCATGCAATCTGATGATTATTTCGCTAGAAAACTGAAAGCCTTGAATGGTAGCATGGGCCCTCCTGTTTCTTCAAATGCATCTAGCAAAGCTGACAATAATCAAGCTAACGGTACACCAGCTGTGCCTAAAATGGGTGTTCGAGCAAGGGTGTCTGAATGGCCTCCTAAAAAGGATTGCTCTAAGGAATTGAGTAAAGCTGCTTGGGAAAACAGACCTCCAGGTGGTTACGAAGGTGTTGGCTCCGTACTTCCAAATGGACAAAATGACCAAAGTGATGGACAGCAAGAAGAGCTAGAATTGGAATTTACAGAGGGAAAATATTCAATTGGAGATCTTTTTGTTCATTCCCCTCAAAGGGGACTCCATCCCATAAGGCAGAGAAGCAACAGTGATGTGACAATAAGTGATATTGATGCTGAAGATGTGTTAGACCAAAATGCTGTTAACCCAAACACTGGAGCAGCTCTTCACAGAGAATATGGCAGTACTTCTTCGATTGACAGACAAGGCTTGTCTGGAGAAAATTTTTTTGCAATGCTAAGAGGATACAGAGTGGAAAATTTTGACCATAAAACGCTTGCTCCTTTTGGATTTTCTGAGTTTTTCCACTGTGATCCTACTGTTTCTCCAAGTCTACATGCTGCTGCACAGATTTCCAGGGGAGAATTTGTCAGGATTTCTGGGTTGGATTATATGGACAGTGCCCTGCTTCTTGGCCGAGACAGGGAGAAATCTTTCAAGAGGAGACTAAAATCAGAAGGGGTAGAAACATCTCTGTTTAGAAAATTGCGAACAGTTAAAAGTGAGCATGAAACTTTTAAGTTTTCATCAGACCTGGATGATAGACTTGACAGAAATGTTCGTTCTTGGAACTGCCAGAAATGTTTTGCACATTATGATGTTCAGAGCGTTTTGTTTAACATAAATGAAGCAATGGCTACTAGACTAAATGTAGGAAAAAGGAAAAATATAACCACTGGGGCTTCAGCTGCATCACAGACTCAGATGCCAGCAGGCCAGACAGGAAACTGTGAATCTCCTTTGGGAAGCAAAGAGGACCTCAATTCAAAAGAGAATTTAGATGCTGATGAGGGTGATGGGAAAAGCAATGATTTAGTATTGAGTTGCCCTTACTTCAGGAATGAAACTGGTGGGGAAGGAGACAGACGGATTGCACTTTCTAGGGCAAATTCAGCATCTTTTTCTTCAGGTGAAAGTTGTTCATTTGAGTCCTCTCTAAGTTCCCATTGCACAAATGCTGGTGTTTCAGTACTGGAAGTACCAAGAGAAAACCAATCCATTCACAGAGAGAAAGTGAAGCGTTACATCATAGAGCACATTGATCTTGGAGCATATTATTACCGCAAGTTCTTCTATGGAAAAGGTAAATTTTTCTAATGCAGCTGTTCTGACATATCCATGCACTAGATTTCAGTTGTTTAGTAAAGATTTTTTTTTGTTTTCCTTCTTCTCTATAGAGAGACCTAGTATTGCAGAGGATCCTGAAACTCATTACTAAAATTAATCCTGTTATTCTTGCTCTCTCAGGGGGATATTCAAGAACCAGTGGATTATGTATAAAATTATGCAATACCTATGTGAGTTTATTAAGTGATTTAAGGAAAGGTAATTCAAAATAGCATGTAAACCAAGTTCTGCAAACCAAACTTTCTTGAGCAGCAGGAGAAAAAGGTGACATTGGTATCTGATGCGTTCATTGGAAATATTGATACCCAGAGTGAAAATCCTTATTTCCTAAAAGGTGCTTCCACGGAAGAAGGTTTTATTATTGAGGCTTCTGACTCTCTTCTAGATTCTACTGTCTTTTGGGGCCTTTCATAGTGTATGCACATATACATACTCCTTAAACAGAGAGCTTCTTGTGCTATTTAGTTTTTCAGCTTAAAGAAGGAGGTTTCATGCCTATCTGCTAGCCTCATACCCTTTTCTTTTAGGGAATGTTCACACTGCAAAAATGCCAGGGCACTTTTCTCAGCAGAGTAATTATCTTGGCTTGAATCATTATTCAAATACACTGTTTCCACTTTGTGATGGACTTAGGCAGTCTGTATTCAGTACTGCATTGTGAATTGTGCATCAAATCTCTGGTTTTTTGGGGAAAACCCCCAAATACCCACTTCTGTCCTCTTTGTATCATGAACCACAGCTAAATCTTTTTTTACTGTTGATAAAAGGAAAAAAAGTTTGCTTCTGTTTTTAAAAGACTGTTACAGCCTGTGTCTTTCTGAAATCATACTTCCTCTGCTAACTATATTTGAACATCAGGAAATAAGCACTGTACTGCACTCCTTCCCCTTGTAACCCTTTACAAGACACTCAGAGAAGGATCCAGTTCAGTGTTTTTCACAATAAGATAGACACTGAGAACATATTATCTGTAAAAACACTGTATTTAAAAGACAAGGTAGAAAAGAATCTGGATCTGTCATGGAAGAGGAAAAAAAAAGCTAAGCAAGGAATGGGCAGTAGTTTCAGAGGTTCAAAAAGGCTTTCAAGTTAGGCAGGTTGTAAAGTATTAAAAAAGTGTTGAGGAAGGCAGAGTGGAGGAGAATGAAGGGAAACTTGTAACAAAAGGGTAGCGTATTTTTTGAGAGGCAGAGAGAAGAAAGGATTGGCATAGACAGAAGTGAAGATTGTCAGTGGACAGAGATGGTGGCAGGATGGGGAGTGGGGGAGGCAAAGATGAGGATTAAACCAAATGAAGGACTTTTTTGTGAAGTGCTTTTATCTTGGATGAATTACAAGTTTTGAATTGCAGTAGATTTTTTGTGACAAAAAATCTTGTCAGAGAGGTTAAAAAAGTAAAAGCAAAGAGTACTCAAAGCCACTTTGAATAATATAACATAACAAACCTAATGAGCTTTCTGGAAAATTGATGTGAATGTAATTAGTTTTAGTTAACTGAAATAGGATCAGAATTTTTCCAACATATTATAATACCAGGAAACTGGAATTGTTTGATGATTATTCTCTAGGTAGAGTTCTTCAAAAGTAAATGTGATGTGATATATTGAATATCCAGTAATAAATTGGTACCCTCTTACCTTTACAATGATATATTAGCCATGCCCTTGTTGTGCATTATCTTTCTATAGAACTGTAACAGAAGCTCCACGAGACAAATGTGTATCGGATGGCTCTTATGAGGCAGATGGCAAGTCAAGGCAAACACACTCATGAAACTAAACCCATGATTTTGAATATCTATTTTCCTAAGGGCTTGAGCATGTGAGGAATCTCCAGGTTACTTCCAAATGGCCACAGTTCTCAACTAAGCAAAATTTATTGTGGTTAGAGGAAATAAACAGGACATTTTGCACTGGGCACCAGGATGTCTTGTCTGCTGCCCTGATGTTCCATATAAGAAAAAGTGACATTTATCTGCATACTGGAGTCGACTTGATGCTCTTCGATGTCAGTGAGCTTTTCTAGCTGATTGTTCATTGAATTGTAGATTTAATAGCAGAGTTGAATTTAGCGAAATAATTGTGGTAGGATGAAAAAAATTAGCAAGCAATAGTCACTTTTACATAATGCCACCGATTTGCTTTGCCTTTAAGAAAATATATTTGAGAAATAAGTAACTTTCTGAATATTTGATTTAGTTCACAGTTTTATAATTGGCACTTGTCAGCGTACAAGTTTTATTTCTGTTTTAAGATGCATGGAAGAAACACTGTGGCATGTGTAGCACTAATTATTCTATTCCCTTTCAAGAAATACAAGATTTGGAATTCAGTGTTTTCTGAAATGAGCTGTGGTTTTATATTGCATATTTATAAGCTTTGTAACTATTGTTAAAATCAAATCCAATGTGACTGATTTAAGATATGTTGTGTGTATTGAAGATATCTTCTCAGTTTTCAGTTAAGATTTGTAAAAGCTAGAATATATTATTTTATCTCATGGTTTTGATTGCATTGATTTGTCCTTTTCCCCTTGTGCAATTATTCTCATAATACCTTGAGACTTGATTATTATTACCATGCTTTTTATTTGAGGGATGCTTGCAACAATTTCTTAATATTACTCTGTCTATCTGCTGATATGGAATTGAAAAAATGTCCTAGAAGAAATGTAAAGACTTAGGAAGGTGTTGGTATCAACTAAGTTTTATACAAGGAAAACTTCTGTATTAGAAAAAAAATTGACCATTATTGCTTAAAATGAAAAAGTAAAAAATGACAAATATTTTAACAATTCTCTCTAAACAGCTAGAAAACAGCACTCATTTTCTTATTTTATCTTGAGCTGATACTTCTAAATCTACAAAAATACATTTAAATGAGCTTAGTGAGTTTGTACTTTATGAAATTAAAAAACCCCAGTGCCTTGAATTAAAAATGGTTTCCCTGAAACCCATAATATTAGTAGCCATGCTATTCTTTAATTTACTTCAGCTGCTTTACTTCCCATTCATGAAACTGTTTTATCTATTTTACTTTTTAATGCACATAAATAGTGCCCTTGGTTTTGTGTCTTTCATGTTGTACAAGAAATTAACAGGTATCTGGTAAGCTTGCATTTTTCTGCTCAATAATGCTGCAGCCAAGGAATCCAGTAACTGTGTAATATCCTTTTCTAGATTTACATCAAAATGGCTATAGAAATCCTAACTGAGAAGTTTGCCTTTGTCAAAGCCTGAATTATGCAGCTGTCTGGAGTTTTTATGTTCTTGAAAGTGTTTGACCTCTGCATTTCTCTCTCTCCCTCCTTCTCTCTATCTTGTCTGTAAAATCCAGTTCCATTTGATGAATTTGCCTATTAAGGCTCAAAGTTTTAATTTAACACTGGGAAATCCATGAAGTATATAATTTCTTCATGCAGGTAAAATGCTCAGATTGGGGAAGGAATGTAGTTGGTGAGTGTGAGCAAATAATTTAATGTCTGTGCCTCTGATTCCAGGTGTTCCTTAAAAAAAAGGGATGCTGGTCGTAATGTGCTGCTGCTCATTTTCATTCCACTGGGAGATGGATTGTAACCACCAATATACTTTAGAGATATGTTTTTGAAAGGCTGCTGGAAACCTAGTTTAAACTTGATTTGAGAAATAAGACTGTCATTTATGTAGAGATGACTTCATCTTTTTGTATTCATTCTGAGAGTTTGGATAACTTCTAAAGTGAAAGACATTCTGCAAAAAACTTCTTTACGCACTTCTAGAAATACATTGTAAAACTAAAAAAGGTGAAACTAGCTCAGAAACGCTAGCAAAATATTTTTAATATAGATAATCATTAAGGAGAAATTACTCTTCATCTCTATTTGAAATATGGGATTGTAGCGTAAATTGGATTGGAAGATATTTCTAATTCTGTTTAAAACTGCCTTTAAAGGTAGGTTCTGAATAGGTTGCTCAGAACCTATTCCCCTTTAGCTATCCATTTAGCCTTTTTACTGTCTCTAAGGATGGAGATTTCTTGAACTCTCCTGGCAACCTGTTTCTGTGAGGGGTTCCCCACAATGAGGGGCTGCATCTTGTCCTTTCACTGTGTACCTTGGAGAACAGTCTGTTTCTCGTTTCTCTCGAACTTCCATCAGCTGGTGGGATCTTGCACTTATTTCCTCTCTTCACCTTCTCTTCTCCAGGCTGCACAAGCCCTTCTCCTTCAGTTTCTCCTCATCTGTGTTGTATCCTCCAGCCCCTGATTGTCTTGGTACTTGTCTGCTGGCCTTGTCCCACTGTGTCCAAAACTGGACACTGCTCCTTATGTGGCCTTGAGAGTGCCAAACATAGTGGCATAATGTATTCTCCTGTGCTGCTGGTATGCTCCTGTTGGTTCAGCTCTTCTCCTCTGCTGGGGGGTTCTGCTGGCTGCTGGGCACCCTGTTGCTCACAGAGTCCCCACTCCTTTTCCACAGAGCTTCTCCCAGGCCATTGGTCCCCAGCCTGTGTTGTTGTCTGAGTTTATTCTGTTCTATGTACAGATCTGTGTTGGTCTTAATAAGATTTTTGTCAGTCCATTTTTTCAGATTTTGTCAGAATGAGAGTTTGTTTTAGCATGTCAGGTTGAAAGCTTCAGTGGTTTTGTAGTTGCTTCACATGCAGCTCAGCTGTCCCAGCTCAGCAGCAGCTGCCTCTGGGAGAGGGTGTGAGTAGGAAGTGAAGCACAAGCACCCGCTCTACCTGTGTGGCTTTGCCTTTGTCTGCTTTTGTAAAACAGTGCAAGGTTTATGTATTTCAGTATCTGCCCAGTGCCCATATTACTGATTTTTTAAAAGTCTGCCAGTTATTCTTTTCATCTGTTGCACCCAACTGCAGTTCTAACCTCCAATACGTGACCTGTTGTCCTTGAACTTGGTCATGCACATAAACATGTTGAGGATGCACTCCATTCCATCATTCAGATAATGTAAAAACCCCCTATTAAACAGCAACAGCTCCACTATCAAATTTTGATAAACCTTTTAGTAACCGGCCACTAATTGTAATTCATATTATTCATCACAGTCCCTTGAGGCCAACTGTCCCACCCGTTTCTGTTCACCTTGTAATTTGTGTGTCCAAACCATGTCTTCTAAGTTGAGCTACACAGATGCTGTGGGAGACTGTGTGAAAAGCATTGCTAAAGTGCAAGTAGGTAGCACTCATTGTTCCTTCCTCATACATAAAGCCAGCCTTGTCATTGTAGAAAGCAACTGGATTGGTCATGCATGATTTGCAGTTTTTTAAATCTATGCTGGCTGTTTCCAAGCATCTTTTTGTCCTTCATGCACCTGGAAATGTCTTCCATGAGAATTTGGTCCTTGAGCTCCCTGGGAAGTAAGGTTTATGGTGACTGGTCTGTGGCTTCCCAGACCCTCTTTCTTGCCCTTTTCTAAAGGTGACAGTAACTATTCACTATGACCTTTCAAAGGTGATAAAGAGTAGCCTTACAGTGGCCCAGGTTAGTTCCCTCAACGTGTGTCCTATTTGATCAAATGCCCTCGAGTATCTCTGGTCTTCTTAAATGGTCTCTAATGTGATCTTTGTCTTCTGTCAAAAGTGCTTTAGTCTCTCAGATTGGACCAGTTGGCTCAAGAATGAATTTAACTATTTATCAAAGTCTGAAGAGTTACTAGCCTCAATTTTCTCTTGTTGAGGCTGAGTTGCTGCTTTGAATGTAGAGTTGTAAATAAGAATAAACTGAATGAGATGAAGGAAGCTACATAGTACCTTATTTGAAGACACTTAGCTTTTGTTGAAGATTTTATGCAGATACAGTTTCTCAAAACTAGTTTCTTACGGCATCAAGCAAAGTGATTAAAATGAAGAACAATTTTTCATAGTAGCAGCAGTTGTAGTAATCTATGTGATATGAGTGACCATTCTGCTCATCAAAATTAGCATTTTGTGATGTGTACTGTTGTACAGTTCAGAAGATCCCAAGCCGTGTATTTACAGATCTCATAGCTCAATTTAAAATAATCTCTTTTTCTTGCTGCAGAAATATTTTTAGATTTGATGAACGTTTTCTAGGAGACTCATACTTTACTATTATCTCTTCATTCATTCTTGTGCAAAAGAGCATCAGAACTACTTTGGAATAGATGACAACCTTGGCCCTGTAGCAGTCAGCATCCGGAGGGAAAAGGTTGAAGACGCTAAGGAGAAAGAAGGATCTCAGTTCAACTATCGTATCGTTTTCAGGACGAGCGAGGTAATGTTCATTCAGTAATTCTGCAAAGGAGCGGAGAAGTTAACTTAGAGCTCAGTATACGAATTACAAACTGTGGATATGTTGCTAACTTTGAAATTAAGTCTGCTAAGGGGAAGGGACATTTCTTGTACCATTAGTAAATGTAGTTGCTCCTGAACAGTTTTTCTCTTCTGTACTGCATGAAATTTTTGTCTTTTTGAGTGAGCACTCAAAAGGAGGTAAGTTGGCTGAACAGAACTGCAAGGTACAAGCAAGAGAACAGATGTTAAGAGCATAGTTGAAGATATATTTCTAGTGACAGAAATAAAAGATCAAGAAGTATAGAGGAAAATGGAGATGTAAATTATGAAAACTAGTATAATATGACTTATTTGTGGTTTTTTGTTTTACTTCAAAATACTTTATTAGAAGCTTTTTTGTGAGATGTTTCTTTATACTTCTACATACATGATTTGTGGAAAGAATATTAATACTTTCAAAAAAATAATGTTCTTATTTGAAAGAATAATTTACTTGTGATTGTTGTGAAAGGACATGTCTCATAGCTTCTATTTCAAGCAATTTAATATCTCATGCTAACTAATTTCTTTATCACAGCAACCACCTTAGATGTGTAGGAAAATACAATGTTATTATTGTAGCAAACAACTGTACATTTTCATAATCCTTAGGACTATTGGGTTTTATTTTGATTAGCGCATAGAGAAGTGTTAACAAAACTCCTGGTATCACTGGGCTTTTGTGCTTCTGTAAACAAATGGAAAAATATATATATATAAGGTTTTTTTAGTCTAGGTTTTTTATTTTATAGCCAAAAAAGGGGTGTCCCTGTATATATGTGTGGAGAGGTGATCCAGGTGCCAAATCCAATGTAGATAAAGCAGTATGGATTAAAAAAAAGGTGAATGGGCTAAGTGAAGGTGCTATTACCTGTAGCTTCCCTCAGCTGTCTGACCTCACATTTGACTACTGTGTCTGCTGGGGTAGTATGGCATTAAAAATGACTATTTTTAGTTTTTCTGGTGTTCAAATATTCCTTTGCTCCCTCCCCTTACCCCCCCAAAAGTAATATTCTTAGGAATTGGAATAAATTAATTAGGTGCTTAGTGAATTTCTTTAAGCAAAAAATTTTGTAACTGAGACAGTAAAAGCTTGCCTGTTTTTTAAGTTATTTAGTAATCTTTTTCCTGGTTATTAAAAAAATAAAATAGGAATTTTTTTCTTCCATTCATCTTTCCATGCTTTTCCTAAACCCTGAAGTTTATGTCTTTAAGAGACATTGCAGTATTAGAGCTAAAAATGTTTTATGTATTTTAACTTTGCTGCAGCTTACTACACTTAGAGGAGCAATTTTGGAAGATGCTATACCATCCACTGCTCGTCATGGCACGGCAAGAGGTTTGCCTCTCAAGGAGGTGCTGGAGTATGTAATACCAGAGCTGAGCATCCAGTGCCTGAGACAGGCTTCCAACTCACCCAAAGTACCTGAACAGCTGCTTAAGCTGGATGAACAAGGGGTATGTAGCACATGACTTTTTTTTTTTAGGACTATTCCTTAGATAAATAGAATTAAAAAATTATTAAATATTTTGCAGGCATTGTTAAGAAACACAGATCTCTAATGCAAACCATTCACTTTCTTGCTTTTAGAGATACTTGCCTATTTGCACTGACAAAAAGATGTTTGCTTTTCTAAGCAAATTCTTTTCAAAATACCTTTCAGCTGAAGGAAATAAATATTGGTCTTTGGAGATTGTATTTAGATAACAGAGTGAGAGAAAGATTATTAACTTTCAACATCAATGAGAAGTGATTTTTCACAGTATGTTTACACTTTAATGTGTACAAATCACAGAATCACAGAATATTCTGAGTTGGAAGGGACCTACAATGGTCATTGAGTCCAACTGTTAAGTGAATGGCATGTTGAATGCAAATGAAAATACATCTAACACTTTATTGTGCTTAGGTAAGGAGGCAAAAGCATATTAAGTCTCTGGGTTCATACAACTGAAATTGTGATTGAGTCTAATGAATTAACTGCATGGCAATGAAATATTCATATGGCTTAAATTTTGACAGAAAATGGTGACATTTATTGGATTCAGTAAAGTGAATCTGCTTCATCAAAGCCAATGACTAAATTTATAGTTTCTGAGTATTTTGGGAAGGACAGGCTTATGACAGTTTTGAAATCAATTTTTAAACCATGTTTTCAAGAAATGATCATTTAAATTGAAGGCTTTATTTTCTAGACAAAAGTCAGTATCTATCTGTTGAGGTCCAATCAGAGGATGGAACCAGTTGATTATGATGGTGGTATAATTAATTTCATAATGCTAATTAGGTTTTGAGTGTAGTGATTGCATCTAGCACTGGTGGTGTCTACCAGGAGTCTTTTCTTGTGGCCATAATAATTGCTCAAAACCAAATAGATGTAGTCATGATTGTTAAGCTAGTTTTGGTATGTTTGTTTTAGTGCTTTTGTTCACTCTTGTCTTTGAGGAGGACTTTTAATTGAAAGTTAATTTTTCCAAAGTCCTTATTTTCTCCTGTGCTTGTTGGTTCTTCTGGTAAAACAGTACAGGAAAATCAGAAGCACTCAGTTCTGAATCCAAGAGTTCCCAATGTGCTTTTGGTCTTTCTTTGCTGTTTGAACTTCAGATAGAGTTTAGGTTAATCTAGTAAATAATATTCACTCTCAGAGGGGTAGCATGTTCTAGGCAGTATTGAGTATGTGTGTTTTGAACCGACCTGAGTATTTCCTAAACATATTAAAAGTATTTCCCAAAAACTGGAAATGGAGATTATCCACTGAACTGGCCAAAGGGATTCTTTAATCATCAATTCCTCATTTTGAGAAACAGCAGTACATAGCACTTAGTTTATTTCATGTGATCAGTTCTGAAAATTCAGTCCTGTTGTGAAATGGGCTGTCACCTGACAGAATGTAATGAGTCTTACATGCTGCTTAATGTGGGGTAATTACTTCAGCATGGACAGAAAGCTGTGCCAGGAACTGGCATGAGATCCAGTTTTGGTTTTAATCCTTTTATGTACTTGATGTGTGCAGTTTATTACTCAGGTAAATACAAAAAGAGTTATTATTGGCAACTGAAGGTGATGACTGGCTGAAATATCATGAATTTAAAATATGAATTCTGATCTAGAAGATTAATACTGCCACCAGAGTAATATGAATTTTGTGTAATGGTGTATTAAATGTTTGCATAGTTCCTTAGCAGACTGAAGACTGCTTTGATGTTTTGTTTTCATTTTCTACCTGTTTCATAATTTTTCAGTGAAATCTAATATGGATTATGGAGGAAACATAGCTAAACTGTGTCCCTAAAAATGACTGTAGAAACTAGATGTAAATTGGATGATTTACCTAATTTGATTATTTAAAGAACCTGCATTTTCCCAATTTATTCTGGCATATGATAATCAGCATTGAATTTGGCTGTAAATTTACTAGAAAAGTCAAATATTTATCTACTCCTGTATTTTTTTTAAACCTTTCTCCAATTTCCCCCTAGTTTCCCCTTCCAATTGCTGCCAATGGTTATTTACTGTATATATGCTTTCTGGTTCCCCTTGCATCCCTCTAGGAATGTTTACTTCTCTTCAGGTCATAGGATGAGGTTTAAAAAAGACCAGATAAATTAGGAACTTTGGTTGCAGTGGTGTTTAGTGGCTGTTGAGTGTCTCATCTCTTGATGTTCCTTGCTGTTAAAAGATTTAAAGACTTCACATCATGAAAGTTAACAAGTCATTACATGATAAAGAATCTGTACAAAAAGTTGGTGAGATACGAAGATTCAGCAGTGTGGGTTTCTGACTAGAACACAATCATTTTGAGTTGGGAAGAACTGCTGTGCACCTTTAATACATCACATACCCAAGTAGCTAAATGGGCTTAGAAATTATTTGATGTGGCACTATTAAATTGTTCTCAATGTTACATTAAATGTAAAGCTTCTGGTTTGGAAATAATGAAATCAGAACCATGTCTGCAATTATTTACTTAAAAAAAACTTGAATAAGCATGTGGTACCATTTCAAAACTGGTAAATTTTATCAGTTTTAAACATTCTGATAGTTCTTCATGCCAGTTAAATGCACCACCTAAGAAGATCCTACCAAAGCTCATCTAGATACTTCTTTCTTAGGCATTGACATTCTAAATGTACCTCGATTTCTGCTTCTGCACAACCCCCATGAGCTTGGCTGAGAGTTCTTTTACTCAAGTCTTCTAATTTCATGGTTGTGAGTAGTCCTAGTACACGGGTAGGAGGCTCAGATTACTGCAAATGAGCTTGCAGCTGCTGCCTTGTTGAGCAATATTGATATTGATAGAATTGACTTCATACATAATTGCCTGGTATTGTCCATGAAGGGGAATCCCAGGATTAATTCATGTCTTGGGCTGGTGAGTTTCAGATCGTCATCTTCAATGTCTCTTAGCATGATGTTTACACCATGAGATGGTAGGTTGTTTTTAAGATAGAGATATACTTCACTTTGGTTTGGAATTACATTGATATTCATGAAAACATACAAGAATGCAGCATTTATTGAAGAAGGAAAGTTAAGGATTATGAATTCTCAAATTATATTTTTGACACTTCCTTCTTTCATGTATGCCATGATCTATTAAACGGACTGGAGTTGGACCAAGGGTTGGACTTGATGATCTCGGAGGTCTTTTCCGACCCAATTGATTCAATGATTCTGTGATTCTATGTGTAGTTTTTTGACTCAAATCTTTTAATATTCTCATCTTATAGTTTTTCCTCAACATTGCTGTAGTAAAACATGGTTGCAGTAGCATATCTATGGACTTGTTTTACATTATACTTAACATGGCAGACCATGTGTAACATATGACTAAGGAGAAGCAGACTGTTGTTGTCACCTTTGCTCTAACAGAAATATATACAGTCTTTGCATAACACACATTTTGGACACTAATCCTGAAGTTTGATTAAGAGAAGTCTGTAGCTGGAGAGTTGATTTCAGTCAAGAGTATAGATAAACATTTGACGGGAATCTGGTGTCACTGATGGTCTCTGAAAGTTTGTGAAGCTCTGGAAAGTGTCAGTTAAGAATAGGGCTAATTCACTCACATGGAGGTTTCCTGGTTTTCAGCTTATGTATGCATAAAAGCTAAGAAGACAACAGTTTTCTCGAGCAATCATCTCTTTTTATACTTAATGGTTTATAGTTTTTATACTTTATTTTTGTACAGAAGTAGTTTTTCTTTTTAATCTTCCTTAATTGAGACCCTGTTTAACAAAACTGTTTAACTACAGTCTGATTTCCAGCTGGAGTATACTTTTGAAGATGGGTAATACTTTTTAACAGTGAACGATTGTATGGGGAAGGCAAAACATTATGTATAGCAGAAATTACTGTTCTGAGGGCCTGTTTTGACTGAACTACACTGAACTTTAAAGGGTAGAAATGGGGGACAATAAGCTCATCTGGTTTTAAATCCTTTTTTTTTTTAATTTATTTTTTTAATTTCAGCTGAGTTTTCAGCATAAGATTGGTATCCTCTACTGCAAAGCAGGCCAAAGCACAGAGGAAGAAATGTATAACAATGAGATGGCAGGACCAGCTTTTGAAGAGTTCCTTGATCTGCTGGGCCAGAGAGTACGGCTAAAAGGATTCAGTAAATACAGGGCTCAGCTAGATAATAAAAGTAAGTTATGTTTCCTGCCTATAGTAGAAATAGTAATTATCCAGTCGATCTTCTGAAAAACATGTTGTCTTTTCACACTCTTGACTTGGGTTTTGATTAGTAAGATTATATGGTAAACGAGGAAGATGGAGCATATGGTAACAGCACGAATCAAACCTTGTCTGAAAAGTTACTTACTTTTTCTATGGCATTAACACAACTGAAAATCAAAGCAACTTATTTCATTTGTTTGCACTTAGTTAAAATCAGACTATGTGAGTGGTATTTCAGAATTTCCCAGCTACCCTGTAACATCTTACTCGTAAAAAGGCAAAAGGAAAGATGTGTGTTTTGAAATAGAGAGTCATGACAGGGGACCATTCTCCTCATGTCAGCTAAACTTTTGTACTCCCTTTTAATCAACGTGGACATTTATATTTGAGGAGAAATAGGGTTTTCTCAGTTTTCTAGTTTTTCACACATGTACAGTAAGCATCTTATCATTCCTCAGTTGTTAATTATTCATCTACCACAGTGCTGTGTTATTGGTGCCATTGTTTGTCTAAGTGTAATAGTGTAAAAATTTAGCTGTGCAAATTGGGTTTTGTAGCAAAAATAGGAACTGAAGTATTGCTGTTAAAAAAAAAAGTCAGTGATATGTTAACACTTCTTTATTAGCACTGTTTTCAGTGCCCTTAACCCATTCTTAGTTTAATGATGTTTTAACAGCATTTTGGTAACTGATCTCTGTGAGCTGTGATCCAAGGATGGCTAGTTATTCATCCATTTATTTTAACATAGTGCCAACCTGGCTAAGCACCACATTTATTTCTATTAATGTTATTGCCTTTTGCTTAAATCCATGTTTGTTTCACTTCAATAATTCAGGCTTGATAAAGACTATTGCATCCTATTTCAGTACAGAACAATAACCCATTTTTCAAATTAATGAGTAGAAATATTTATTAACGTGCTGTGGATGCCAGACTTCTGGAATGAATTGAATAAGAATGAAAAATTGAAAGGAGTAAGGGATGTTTGGGTTTTCCTTCCCACCCCCCCAGTCAGAGCATGACTGAATATCACCTAGTAATTTCTACACATAAAAATATATGCTAGTCTGTCAAGAAAATTCAGTTGCTGCATTTGCTGTGCTTCATTATGAACTTGCATTAGTGGTCAGCATTGTGTATGTATCATGCATCAGACAGTAACATGATTTTAATGTTTTACTACGTCTTTATGCCACTAATGATATTGTCCTGTCATGGTCTGTTTTCATAGTTTGCAACAAGCACAGTGGAATTAAGAGAGTTCATAAAGATTTAGTCTTCAGTATTATATTAAATGTAAAACACTGACCTAATTATCGTATTTTCTGTGTTATACTTATTTTTTAAATATAATAACACAACAAACATGTGCTGTATTTATAATTGAGTAATACATTGCTCTGACTGTCTGCAGGTTCAGAATAGTGTAATAATTTAATCTCTAGGAACTACAGTTTTGGTAGTCACAATGTTTCAGTAATAATTCTTGCTCAGTTATTGGAGGATTCATACTTTAGTCTTTCTGTTCTTAAGTGCTTGACTAGCTGTGAGTTTTTTCTGTAAAAAGTTCTCCTTTTAAAATTTGTTTATTTAGCATTTTGTTAAGTAATTGGTCCATTTCTTATGAAACAGAGAGAGTAAAATGTTATGGTGGGTTGACCTGTATGGCAGATAAGCTCCCACCTCTTGCTTACTCACTCACTGTCCAGTTTGTGAGTTAAGGCAGTTCAATGAGTGAATGGAAGAAAGAAAAAAACCACCTCCCTCCCAAAAAAGCCAAACCAAAATAAAACCCCCAAACAGCAAAAGAAATCAACCCACCACTGCAATGATCAGCCAACCACACAAGGGAAGCAAAGGGAAGGCATTGCCACCTCCCATTAGCTGGCTGATGCCCATCCAGTCCCTGAGCAGCAGCTACCATGCAAAAAAACCCTCTCCGTGCTCCAGTTGTGTTTGGTATGGAATATGTCTGTGGTCAATTAGATTGGCTGTCCTGGCTGTGTCTCCTCCCTGACTCTTGGCCACCCCTGACATGCTTCCCAGGGAGGAAGACAGTGTGAAAAACAGAGATGGACCTGGTGCTGTGTGAGCAATGCTTAGCAATAGCTAAAACATTGCTGTGTTATCAACACTGTTTTGATGACATTCAGAAAACACAGCACCACATGGGCTGCTGTGAAGCAAGTTAGCTCCATCCAAGCCAGACCCAGTGCAAATGTGAACAACATGTGGAATATATTAACTGTAAACTCTTTTCTGCCCTTTTTTAGTGCAGTTTTATTGTTGTGCAGTTTCAAATCCCAAGATCAAGAAATAGGAAAATTAAATGAAATTTTACCAACTCAGAACTGTATAATTTGTTTTAAAATATATCAATTTACTAGAAATAAGTAATTAAAGAATTATTGTTGGAACATTGTTATCATTTTTAATGTTCAGATTATAATTATGGATTCTTTTATAGTTAAATTGGATTATGTTTGCATTTAATTTCCTTATATCTATAAACAGAGAAATGAAGATGAAAGAAGTTGGGGAAATGTTATAATTTTGTGTCTACAGCAGGATAGTGCTGATTCACTTTCACTTGATAAAAAGTGCTTTTCTGGAAAATGTCTCTTAACTATAAAAAGATATAGCCAATTTTCTCAAACTTTGTGAAACAGAACTAATGTTCGGAAGGGAATGCGGGGCAAAAATGTCAGCCCAGATATAATTTTTTTTCAATTAAATTTTCAGTGGAGTAATGTTTGTAGTAGCAACTGTTATGTAAATTTAATCACAGTGGGTCTTAGTAGATGTTTCAGTAGAGCATGTGTTGAGTTTTAAGATTTCAGCTTGTTTTGTGTAATGGACTTAATTTCAGAAGAAAAATTTGTTAGTTCGTTTTAAATGTCAAGGTACTACATCAAAATGTTCAACTAAGTAAGATCTTATATTAGGAAAATATTGATTTTAAGGTTAAGGAACTATATACTTTCTTAATAAGTATTTAAATAAGTATTTCTGTAATAAATATTTAAAGGGATTGCTTTTTGCAATATTTGTTGAAGATAATTTAACTTTATTTAGTATCTAGTTACAAATGGAGTCAGGGAGTAGGGCTGCTGACATCAGTGTAGGTTAGACAGGTATTTGTTTTGTATTTCACAGTATAAATTAATTCCTCTTTCTGTATTTTCAAAACTGTCTTTCTGAAATGTCACCAAAAGGTTATAATGGAGTTAGATTTTCAAGTAAGATTTTCAAAGAAGAGTGGAATAATGTTTCCTTTTTTCAGCAGGATTTAAGAAACTTCAGTGGAAATTATGCTTCCTATTTCTTGTGCAACTGTAATTTGTGTTGCGTAGATATTAAGAAATGAAGTTAATTTTATTGTTGTACAGACATAACTGATGAACCCAGTTATAATATGAATGTGCTCATAATTATGTACACACAAAATATTTCTATATTTAGGGCTGCAGATGGATATGGTTGCGGCCAAATTTTACCCTTAAGTGTAAATTTATTTGATTTTAACTGGTGCACTAATGTGGCTAATCGATTTCTTTTTCAAATACAGTTAATATTTAAAACAAAGCAAGACCCCAAAACCTTAAACAGTGTGTGAAAGTGTGCTGGAGAATGCTTGTTGATGTAGAAAACATAAAATTGTAATAAAATGAGTGAATATGGAAGAAGAGAAGAACAATTGGTAGTTGTCTTGACTCAATAGGGTGGTCATTAAAGTAAAAAGTTAGACTTTTTAGAAGTTCATTGTACTTACTTAAATAGTCTGTACATATTGAAGAAGGGGAATAAAAATGATTACTCTATAACTATGGTGTAAAACTCACCTAATTTGCTGTAAACATTGTAAAATGCCAAGTCTACTAATAAATTTTCTAAATAAAGGATACAAAAATATTAATGGATATCACATATGAAATGCATTTTAATGATTTTCAAATGTGTGAAATTTTCCATTAAAATTTTAATGCATTATGTACATATTTTATATTTTTAAGATGTCTAATCTTCAGTATGTGTTTTAGTGTCAGATTTGAAGTTCCTTTTTTGTGAAGTATGGGTTTAGTCAATTAACTGGTAATTAACTGTTAAATAATGAAAATACATATTACATAAAACTATACTCAAGTGTTATTTTCTTCTTCATGAAGTGCCAATATATTCAAAAGTAGATCATTTAGATCTCAGAGACAGTAAAGCCTTTGAGAATTTTTCTTCAGGACACTTCTATATCATAATATGAAACTAAAGAGTAGATCCTTAGCTGATGCAAGCTGGTTTTCTTCTATTGAAAAGAAAGATTAAATGGCTTAAATAGATTTCAATCATAGCATGCAAAGAGTGGTGTCCTAAAAAGTAGTATGAATGTTCTAATTTACTGACCTTCTTGCTATTAAATTAATTTTCAGCTGATTCAACAGGAACTCATTCCCTCTATACTACCTATAAAGATTATGAGTTAATGTTTCATGTATCAACAATGCTTCCATACATGCCCAGTAACAGGCAACAGGTATGTTTTTAAAACTTTTCATCGTTACTTTACATTATAAATGTTTGACATTGAGTGTTGGGGTTTTTGATAATATATGTTGAGAACAGAATTGTTTTCTATGAAGTATGACTCAGTTGTATTTTTTTTCTTGAAATATTATAAGACATTATAAGAAATCTCTTGGGATTTTTATTCTGTATAGTTCAGGAAACTTATCCCATCTGCCCTGTTTCATTATATTATTAAAAGACAATATTGCCTGTGGTGAATGAGTTTTATCAGTTTGGACATACGTTTTAAACATTGAATTGAATGAATGTTGATAATAGTCTTATGGTTAAAATATGCATGTAATAAGATTTTTTTAAACAATTCCACTTAATCCTTATATTACAGATCTTTATTAATGTGTCAGCTTAGTAATAACTGGTTAACTGTACCCTTCAAGGTGCCTGTGAAGACAGGAAACTGCAGCGCATTTATCTTATTTTTAGAGAATTCCCTTTGCTTATGAAATATTTCAGAATATCCTCAAAGCATTAAGGATGGCTAAAAACCAGCACAGCATCCCAAACGTGCCGTGCACCAGTAAGGTTACTCTGTCTTGCCTGTCTAAGATACTTCTTGTGACTTAACTAAAAAGTACAAGCACATTTGGTATAATATATCAGTATTAATGCTGAAAAGAAAAGCAGTAGAATTGGTTGTAGGTCAGACTGATGGTAGTTTGTAACTTTCTGTGCTACTACTCTGTTTTTCTAGATTTGCAGAAATAAGTCTTGTGTTATTTAGTTAGTTTTAGAATATTCTCTCATTGTCATGCAAGATACAAAAATTTCAGCTGTTTTGAAGGGTTGTCATGAAATAAAGATGATATCTCACTTTGGTTTTGAGCAGCACACAAAAAATGCTTACTGATTGTTAAACCACGTGTGAGTTGTATCCTTCATGCCTACCCTATCAATAGGTCTTGTGTGAGGAAAAAGATGGGTCAAGGCAGCAAGAAAAAGATAAAAGAAAACAAATTGAAATTATTCAGAAGGGGTACAAAAAATCAAAATGGAAGAAAGTATATCATGTATTTATGTATTTTAAATGTCAATGCATGGAAGTCTGAACAGTTTGAAGAGCTGTATCGAGTGAACAGTTAAGACAACTTTTACTCCATTACACTTAGAATTTAGATGTGGTTTAAAGAAACTAAATTGGGAATCAAAAGACACAAACTTTTCACCATGTGAATAATATGAAGTTTAGATGACTCACTTCTTAAAATGTATGGCTTTCAGGAGACAGAATGTTCAGCTATATTAGACACTCAGTTATGACAGTAGCTATTAATCAAGGCATTGGATCTTCATCACTGATTTAAGATTTTTCCACTTCTCTAAACTTTCCTTTACACCTTTTTACAATATAGGATTAATTTAGTAAATGCACTACAAGTTTTTTTATCTGTAATCAGTCATAACAATCTTTGACTGGAAAGTACATGTAAATAGGGAAAACTGGTCTCTTGTATGGAGATATAATACACTGAATGAGCTTGCCTTAAAAGAATAAAATTAATATTTGCATAACAAATCACAGGCACTGACAGTAAATATGGCCTTACTTGGAGTTTGTTACTTTTGTTGTTGACGTCTTTCATATATTTCCCTTGTTCGTGAGAAGAGAATATCCTCTTTGCCATGATCCACTAATTTTCATAGTTTTTTGCTGTTTGTCAGCTTCGCTGCTGTGTTGCTCAGTCACCCCCTATTACTGTCCTTTCACTTCTTCCTGTGCCTTCCTTTCATTCTTATAATTTCCTTATGTGTCTTTCTTTATAGTCAGGTGCTGATTCTTGTGTACAGAATTTCAATTTTAACTCCATGGTTTTCCCTAGCAACAAGCACTCCTTTCCACAGTGTTTTAGTAAGCTCTCATCATTGTCCCTTGAACAGGTTCAGTATTTAGCAGAAGCACTATGTTGTTATTCATGGCTTTCTTGGGATCAAAATAATGTGGCAGTTTTCCAAGTTAAAGCAGTATGCCTTTCTGAAGACCCACCACATTATTTTTCAGGTGATGAGATCTGTCAGTGTTTGCACAGCATGGACACTGTCTTAATGAAATGTGACAAGTGCACCCAAAGTACCAGAATTTAGCCAGCCTTAATGTGCAAAAGGGATCTATAATAACTGTTTATTTTTCTTCTCTTCTGTTTAGTTCCAAAGTACATAATGAAGCATGAAATGTATCAACAGTCTTATTTCTCACAAGCTAGGATAAAATTTGATTAGGTCTTCTTCCTTGAGGCCTTTTAGATGCGGAAGACCACAGATGCACTTGCATCAGTTGTGCTCAAGACAGAGAGAGGCTTACAGGTGCTGTGGAACATGAATGTTGTTTGTCTCATCAGGGTTTGGCTCACTAACTGCATACCCACATAAAGGGAAGTTAGGACCATGGTAATTTTTCTTTTAGGTTATGTTAGCAATGAAGACCCCCATTCAACAGTTACTTTCTGCTAGTTATTATGTATGTTCTGGCTGAAGTTGTTGTCCCTTGCTTGGTAATGAATGGGCAAAGTATTCAGTCACTCTTCATAATCTACAATGGTGACCTCCAATGAGCAAGCACTGAGTGTTGCTTGTATTCCAAATACCTGTGAGCCAAAAATAGGCCGCACCAGAACTGTTTGTTGCTTCTTCCAGGATATAACTACGCCCTGCTTGGTCCCTGATCAGGACATCCCTCTAGTTTTAGAGCCAGCAGGAGATCCAAAGAGCAAGGTAATTTTCACTTTGGCTGCAACATAGGCTGGGAACTTTCAAGTCAGCTGCTCCTTCCCTAGGACAGAAAAGACTACCAACTCTGGTGTGGCCAGTTCCTATTCCTTTACTGGCCTTTTCTTCAAATCATAGTTCAAGGCTTTCCCCTTTAAACTTTACCTTTGCAACGTCCCTTTCCAAACCATTCCCTTGCAAGTTTCCCATTCACACATTTGTAGTCTGCTTGTGTACACATGGTCAGACCTGATAAATCCAAATCAGTTCAAATAATCAGTTTTCGCTGTTTAATGAAAACTTAAAAATGAGACAGATATGCAATAACAAAATAAAATTTTTACATTTAAACTACTGTTAAAATCATTGGGTGACAAGACCCGTGATACCAAACTCGGTTTAACCAGATCCGTTGAAAGATGTTTTGCCATTGATGTCTGGTTTTGGTATGGATTAAGAACACAAATTGAAAATAAAACTTTTGAAGCCACTTATTTTAGAAATATACTAAAATAAGATTGGAAATTTTCTTGTTTGACTCCTAACACTCTGTCATTTAATTGAATGAAGAGTATATTTCACTGCTGTTTCAACAAGAATTTCTTGTTGTTTTGCAGTTTGACAAGGAAATTAATTCTACAGAAGTGGGTAGGTTTTTAAGGCTGAGTGTAACCTATAAATCTGCCAAGTTTTAAAACAGTTTTTTTGGTCAGAGATGCATATCTGAAAATTAAGAATTGTTAAAATCATAGAATTATTATAACTATTATGTGGTGCAAATAATTTTAATTTAATGGATTCTGCTTTACTAACATATTTTCCATACTGACTCCCCTTTGTGTGTCTTGTACTCCTACGTAACACAACTGATTTCCTTTTGGCTGCCTATTGTACTTGGTTAGGTTTATTGTCAAACTCTAACATGTCAGTTTAGACTGATACTGGAATGATGTCAAAGTGTGTTAGATGTCTCCTTACTGTAAGTAATTCTCTGTAATCTGTGCACCCTTTTGAAAGTTTCTATTGTGCTCTCCATTGGCTGGAGACTCTTTAAAGTATGTTAGAAAAGCAGAATAAAAAAAAAATATAATACAACACTTAAAAACCCCAAACCTGAGCAGACCTCAAAATGGGAGAGGAAAGGGAAACTGAGAACCTGGGAAAAAAACCAACTAGGAGGTAAATGATGGAAGGTTACAGAATGGAAGCTAGAGAAGGGTTTCTTACAGATCTTTTTGCTTAGTTCCGGTTTCCTTCAATTCCTTTTTCATTTTCAGTATGCTATACTTATCTCACATTTCCAAGAGAAGTATGTGTTCCCTCTTTCTTCTCCATTCATTATTTTATTCTTTTCCTGTTCCTTCATCCTATCCGAAACACTTCTTTCCACCTTCCAGATCACCACAGTTTACTTCTCTCCCCTTTCAAAGTTCTTTGCATTATGAAACTCCGTGCACAGCCACAACTGTGCTTTGCTTTGCATTGTGTTGAAGTTGACTGACCACCTATGCATGACAATTATTTGTAAGTGTTACACTGATTTTATTTTAAGTTGTTGAAGAAGTCACTAAGATCTCTACAAGCTTGGTAAGGTGCTTAAAAATAATGACCTGTCTTCCTATTCATATGTTTGTACCTTGTAGAGGTTTCAGCTCTTGAAAACTAGTTTTGGGATAGGATATGGGAACTGACATAATTTTAAAAAGGTGTTTGCTAGTAAAATTTCAAACACTTGTAAAACTTATCTCTTGCTAAGTGACTGCTATTCTTGCTTGAGCTACCCATGAAGGCAAGCAGAACCTCCTAAAGGGGACTGCAAAAGCAGAAAATATTCTTGAAAATAGTGATTGTTTCAAATATAACTTTAAAGAGGATTGCATTCTAATTTTTTTTAGTTGCTCTGTGGAAATGAACATGAACCAGTAAGGCAAGAGAGAGTAGTTGGGCACTTAGAGATATAAGGCAGAAATTTATCACCCTGTACCCTTCAGCTGAAAGATTTCTTAAAAATATAAAATTCCAACCTGTGAGATAGTATTGCCTTCTAAACATGAAATTGTGCTGCACCACTGTGATCTAATTGTATGACTCACTAGTTCAGCAAGTTAAAGCATACCTGACACACTCAGTTCTGTGATCAGTTCCACAGAGGGTACTTGTACTGCAATTTGTACACAACGGGCTATATATTTTAATTGGCTCAAATAGCCAGTTATTTTGATTTTACTCTTAAAAACATGGAAACTTCACTGAGCCACATGACTTACACCAAATACCATTTTCTGTTCTTATGTCTGTTGTAAAATTTCACAAGAAGTCTTGTTTCTTTAATCTGTATTTGGGATTTTGATTATGTTTGAAGTAATACAGATATACTGAGTGCTTTAAAATTATGGCTTTGGCCCTTCTTCCTACCTTTAGAATAACATCTTCTGTGTTATTTTTAGAAAAATACTTATGGGTTTTAGCATGTGCAACTTTGTGGTTTTTTGTTGGTAGCTGATATACCAACTTTTAATGGAACTGAAAAAAATACAAGAAAATACTCTTTTATTAGAAAGATTAGGTTCTGTAAAATCAGCTTGATAGAGAAATTATTACTGGCTCTGTCATAAAGTTTTAAAATAAATTTACTTTTATATCCTTTTTAGTTACACATGAGCTAAGGTATAGCTTAAGTGTCTGTATGCTGTTAGTCAACAGGGCAAGGTCTTTGGCAAACTAGGTAATATTTTAAATGTAGCACATGGTAGACTCCTTTTATTTCTGTCTTTAATTTGTGTGGATGTTTTATAAGTAAAAGTATTTAAGAAAAAAAATGTGAAAAATTTGAAAGTTACAATATACCTCCGTGAGGGAAGTGAACATTATTTTACTGTGTTGTTTTGTTGGGTTTTCTCA
The DNA here is from genome assembly GCA_026770055.1 of Myrmophylax atrothorax. NCBI lineage: Eukaryota > Metazoa > Chordata > Aves > Passeriformes > Thamnophilidae > Myrmophylax > Myrmophylax atrothorax. The sequence goes on along the minus strand of JAOXXN010000446.1, from coordinate 43,768,651 downwards.
GGGAGAAAGACTAGTGGTCCCATATTGCTGGACATGTTTTGCTGTTTTTGCTAAGTTTTAGCCTGTAACAATGATTTAATACTTTAAATTATTCCTGAAATATATTTTTATGATAAAAGCTACCAATTACAAGAATAAGGTTTTAATTAATGAGTTTCTCATAGCTATTGTTTCTCCATGAATCTTAGCTTTGTTCCTCTAGTATGCAGTTGTTAAAATTTGTGATGAGTATTTGTGATAATTTATGCTTTTCTAAAAATTAGATCATAATATTAGGGACAATATTTAATAGAATTGCAACATAGAAAGCAAGTTTTATTGAGAGCTAGAAGCAGTATTATGTTTTTATTGTAGACAAATATTACACTGTAAAGAGGGAACTGATACACAGTAGTCTGGATAGTGAGAAATGTCAGATGATTTAACATTTTTTTATTACTGAAGTGATGCACTGAATTAAGAGAAAAACATTAAAAAACCCAAGAAATGAGCAGAAACTATGCAGAACTAGTGTGGGGATGTAAGAGAACTCGCTAGTATTTTTGTGAACTTAGACCAATTTCCTTTCCCAATATTTTTGCATTTCAGTCCAAGGTCCTTTATCTGTACTTATCTGGAATATGATTAATTATTTCTGTAAAATTATGTTTAATTTATTTTGTTTTGTTTTGTTTTGTTTTTGTTTTTGTTTTTCTAAGATGAAGAAACTGTGATTATTTTTTAACTAATTTTTCAATGCATGTTTCTTGTCTAGCTGCTAAGGAAAAGGCATATAGGAAATGACATAGTTACCATTGTCTTCCAAGAGCCAGGAGCACTTCCTTTTACTCCAAAAAATATTCGTTCCCACTTTCAACATGTGTTTGTCATAGTCAAAGTGCATAACCCTTGCACTGAAAATGTTTGTTATAGGTGAGTAGAGCCTTATAACTATCTAAGTTTGTTACTAAGACTACAATGGAACTGTCTTCTAAGAGTTTTGTATTTCTTAAAGATATTTCATGTACAATTTTATAACTTCTGCTACATGTCCTGTGAGCTAGAAACCCTGGTGTCTGCCTTGTACACATCTAGAGTTATGGGGCACATTTTTTAGACTTAAATGAGTTTAAGCAGAAGTCTGTGTTGCTGATTTTTAGACAGAAAATGGGGATATAACAAGTTAGTGAAAATAAGATTTACAGATGTAGCAATAGAAATTTATTTAGAATTTGTATGGCACATTTGTTTCCTTTTACAAATAGTGTGATTTAAAATAAAGTATTTCAGAAGGCTATTGTCCTGTATAAATCCCTGAGTATGACAATATGACACTGGGATGAGCCGTGGCCTTTAAGCATAAGAATGAGGTCTTCTGGAGAATATAAAAACATCTCAAATTTCAGATGACCTTAACTCTCACATTTAAATCACTGCATGAATTTGAGCATGGTAACCAAGGTGGAAACATAGTTGTCAACTGACTGAGAATTGTGCAAATGATAAAGGAATGAACTGTAATAACACAGGTTTAGCAAGTATAGATGTTATTTTTTCGTTATTTAGAATGAAATACATCATAAGGTCGGGTCATATTACTGTCTTTTAGCAGTCCACTAGAACTTCAACTATCTTTTAGAACATGGGTTTTTTTGGTAACCATTTTGTGTTTGATAATACATGACATTTCCTAAGTTACATTTTTCTTACTGCTAAACAATGTGTGTCATCCCAAATGTGACTGAATTTCAGTCAAACCAGTAGTAGTTATATGTAGTTTGCACTGTATTTTGAAATTATTTTTCAGTTGTAATACATTAAGTATATATCAATTAGAGGTATAATTGTATCAATTTAAAATATCTCTATTTCTCTTACATTTTGCTGTGAACTGCCTATATGAAAAAATTACAGGTATCTTCAAATTTTATGAACATAGAGTAGCCAGCTTAAACAGGTGAGGAATGTTCCATTATAGTCACATTGGACACCAATACTTTGTCTTCCCACTTCACTGTAGCAAAATACCCAAGGATTAAAATAAATTCAGTTTATATATTTCTTAGTTTTAAGATGATGCAACTGAGTGACAGCTGAAAATTATAGACTTAAATAAAAATAATTTTTAAAAATAGTTCTCTCATTTATGTCTCGCTATGCATTTTTATATTTATGCCTTTAAAGGAAGGAGACAGTGACACCCTAAGAAGTCATCTTTGTTATTTTTTTGTGTTAGTAAATAGTGCCTTTTTTAATAATATCCCTTATATATTTAAAATTAGAAAGCCATTTTAAAACTGACAACCAATTGGTTTAATTTGATGAGTCTGAAAAGTCTGAAAATTGACAAGTCAGAGCTAAACTCAACTGAGTAAATGGACTACTTAGATCACAATTCTGCTTATCATCTGATTTTTCTTTTTTTAGTGAATTTACCACGTTGATTTTTTTCTTTCTATTTCCAGTGTTGGTGTTTCACGATCAAAAGATGTACCCCCATTTGGTCCACCCATTCCCAAAGGAGTAACCTTCCCCAAATCAGCAGTCTTTAGGGACTTCCTTTTAGCCAAAGTTATTAATGCTGAAAATGCGGCACATAAGTCAGAAAAATTTCGAGCCATGGCCACGCGGACACGTCAAGAATACTTGAAAGATCTGGCAGAAAATTTTGTTACCACAGCTACAGTGGATACTTCAGCAAAGTTCAGCTTTATTACTTTAGGGGCAAAAAAGAAGGAAAAAGTGAAACCAAGGAAAGATGCACATCTGTTCAGTGTTGGAGCAATCATGTGGAATGTGATTGCCCGAGATTTTGGCCAATCTGCTGACATCGAGTGTCTCCTTGGAATCTCCAATGAGTTTATCATGTTGATTGAAAAGGAATCCAAAAATGTTGTGTTTAACTGCTCCTGCAGAGATGTTATTGGATGGACATCTGGATTAATGAGCATCAAAATATTTTATGAAAGAGGAGAATGTATTCTTCTGTCTGCAGCAGATAATTGTACTGAAGACATCAGAGAAATCGTCCAAAGACTTGAAGTAAGTAGAGTTTCTAAACTGGAATTCCAGTTTTGTTATCAAGAGTTACTCGTCTACATCTCCCTTGAGACAGAATTAAAAATGTCCCATGTTTATACTTCAGGAGTGTTTTCAGTCTTCAGAGAGCATTACAACAGCAAATGAGATAAGCATTATCAACCCATTTTTCAGGGGTAAGGATTCAGATACCATTAATCTGATTACTTACCCAAGGCCATGGATGGTGCCAGTGTTGAAATCAGGACTGAAAAGCTGAGTTTTTGCATCCTCTTGCTGTAGCCTATCCTCAAATCATACCTTTGTAGGTAGAAATACCCTTTAATTTAAAATATACAAAATAATAATGTGTAAAATGTGGTCACTCTGACATTTTGCAATAATCCATGTGAATATTAGCAGAAAATTTTGTCTTAGTGTTTCTGCTGATTTTTTCCTCTATAGTGAGGAACTGCAGGAAGTAAAGAAAACTAGAATAATTAATGCCAGGTTTTACAGCTGACTGGATAAAGGTTTTCAGACACTTGATAACTTCATCAGTATCACTATCCTGTAACTATTTCAGTCAGTACAAATGAAATTACAAGAACTCCAAGGTAAAAGTGCTGATGCATCTACATCACATGGTTGCATTTGACCCTTTGATCTTAAGTGATTTAGATGGTCTCAGGTTTTTTCCTATTTGAAAGCCCAGCACTGAAAAGAGATCAGTATGCTTACAGTTTTCACACTGGAACAGTTGCATTGCAGCTGATGTTTTAGGGCCTCTGTAGTACTGCAGTCACATCTAGCATTGCTCAATATCATGCTCTAAATAATAGTTTTCTTCTATAGAACAATTACTCTTTCAAGAGGAGAATGTCTTTATGTTCTTCTTGCCACTGTTATATTATCCTTTTCAATTGACCCCTTCAGTTTCACTTTCCTTAGACAGAAAATACTGAAAAATACTGGTCCCATTAAGTATTGTTAAGTGAACAATAGAAATTGCTTAACACATGGAAAACAAGATTTAAAGTTCTAGTGAAAATATCTGCTGTCATAAGTGACAATTTCTTTTGCTAGTTTTTTCACTTACTCAGTTTTATAAAACATGGAAATATCCCAGTTGCTGAAGATAGAACTTTAAAGTTCAGTAGTTAAACCCACAAAATTAAATGTTTATCTATATTTACTTGAATACTTTTTCTTATGGTCAGATTTTGAGTTAAATAATGACAAATTGGTTTTTAAGCCTCAAATTTAGCATCAGTTACTGCAAAGTTTATCCAAATGTTGACTTCAATTATCTGTTCCAATGACCTCTGGCTCCCTTCTCTCTTAAACTGCCACCTATCCAATTTTCACTCTGATTTAAAGAATTAACTGTCATTACTTGTTTTAAAACATTTCCAATCCCTGTTTCTTGCTTCATATTTTCTCTGTTTCCCTGCTTCTTCCTCTTTTGAAAGCTGCATATTAATATTATTTCCTGGTTGTTTTGTAATTGTGAATGCCTTCTACAGTCCTTACATAGACTTGGTATAAAACCATTACAGCTACTAAAAATTATTGAAAACTCTGATACCACACTTCAAATGCGTATTTTAAAAACCTTTTAAGTGACTCAGAACACAGCTAAGGTCAAAAACCAGATGTGCCAGCAGATGCTAAAGATGAAAGCTCAAACTGTGATGTAGTATCACTCTTCAGTGACCAGATGATTAACCCTTTACTGTCATGAGTAAAAGCTTTCCTTAAAACTAGTGATTAAAATGTTGCAATTACGAAATGAGATTGTCAAAAGAAATAACTACCTTTTGTTGCCTGGATTTATATTGTGCAGGTGAATAGGAAACCTATATCTAGATTAAGAAAAGGAGTGAAAAGCTGAGACCATGATTTTGATTTGAACCAAAACAATCATTTCAGGAATGAAAAAAGACTTGGATTTGTCAGTCTAGATAAATTTGTATTTATGGGGGAGAGTATCTACTTATATAAAGTAGAAAGAGCAGCAAAAGCACACTAGTCTAGTTTAACTTGGAGGGCTGTGTTTGAAGGCAGAAAAAGCAGTGGTGGTCTGCTTTAGGATAACAGAGAATGGCAGAGTGATATAACAATAAATGGAAACACTGAATGGATCTTTAGACAAGAATCTGAGTTGGCAAAATTTCCTTAGTGTCCTGTTTATTAAAAAGCTCTTCACCTTCTTCATGACACTTGGAGAATCTCTGTCTTTTACCTTCATGTGTATTAAGTGCATTCAGAGAAGCTGGCTCTTAGTTCATAAGTGGCCACAAGATCAGTGAAATGACAACCAAGTAAGCAGAATGACCTGGTTTGAAGTGGAGCAGCACCATGTTGAATGTGACATGAGTATGTAGTGTGCAGTGCTACCTTTTAGGGGATGTATAGTTGTGGAGGAATAGATCTCCTGGAATACTTCCCACCAGGAATAGGTGAATCTTTGGCAGAAATATTAATTTTTCCTATCTTTTATATTTGGAATATTTAACTATCTTTAAGAAGAGATTTTTGAGTGCTCTGCGTTGGGAAAACCCATATATTTTGGATGGTGCATTCCTTTTACAGTATTAATTGTGCCAGAATGATAAAGAGGTGTCTGTGCCCCCAAAAGAATATTATGTAGTTAAAATTCCATCCCTCACTTGGGCTCCTGACTTTAATGACAGGTTTTTCTTGTCACTGCATGACTAAATATATATTTTAGAAACTTGTGACAGAAGTGTAGCTAACAAAGAGCTGAAAATTTCATTTTCACTTATCTAGTTCACAAATTATGAAAGTCTGATTGAAAATTACTCATGACAGAAGAGATGGGAAGAAAAGAGTTTAAGTTTTCAGCATGCTATACAGTTGCAATACTATATGCACAGTTATAAATAAAATAGAAAGTTTGATTTGTAAAGGGCAGTTTCTAAAATATACCAAAAACTCAGAGCTGAATATCAACAAAGGAAATACCTGGCTTTTTTTGTTAGGAAATCCCAGAATGTGATTTTATAAACAAAACCTCCAGAGTATATTTTAGACATCTCAAGAATGACTTTCACATTTTAATTTTGAGACCTATGTCTTCAGAAATAGCTGGAAAGATTATGAATCAAAGTGCTACAGTTCAAATAGCATAAGTTTTCCAAGCAATAATTCTCAGAATATCAGACCCTTGCAATATCTTTCTCCAATATTTCACAGCTCATAGAATATTAGTCCTTAATGAATGAGGGTTAATTGTATTTCATTACCTTGACTTTATCACAGGTCAAAAACATGAGCACGCAGCAGCTTCCTCAGATCAGCAACCTTAAAATAACTCATTGTTTTATGGCACTTTTTTCTCATTTGTGCAAGTTCTGATTTTTTTTTCCTTCTGAGCGATATATCCATATAGAAATATTCTAGAAAGACAACTGTGCTTTCAAACTTACCAAGGTTCAGAAGACTGTGGCTTTCAGTCACTGACCAAGGCAGGCAAAAGTTCCACAAACACTCCAAAGTATTTTCAGTCAGCCATTGGATTGGGAAGGGAGGAGGTGTTAGGACTTGCATCCCTGACTCTAGAATAACTGTGGACAAAAGATCAGTCTAAAAAGGAAGTAATGTACAGCTCAGTGTTTCCTATGTGTTAGGTTCCCTTGTCAGTGATGGAGATGTACATTCATAATTGTTGCAAGAGGAGACAGTCCCATCCATTCCGTGCGTGCCACCCCTTTGGAACACTAATTTAAAAAGCACCCTGTTTTTCAGCTGTATCTTATCCCTGACCTGTCTGCATGTCTGCACAAGTGTTAATGTGATACAGGGAACAGCACAGGAGTAGTGAGGTCTTAGGTCAGTTTAAACGTCCCATGAAACTGTCCCCAGTCAACTTCCTCTGACTCAAGTGGTGAAAGGAGTGATTTTGTGACAGCTGTACCCAGTCACAGTGCCAACATCTCACTAGCTGCACAGTCCCACTCCCTCACCATGCACCCCTGAATTATGTTGGGTCATTCTTCTATGGGATGAACACAATAAACTCCAAAGCCAGTCTACCCAGATTTTTGGCTCAAACAGACGAGTGAGAATGACTCTTAGCCAAAATAGCCTCCTGAATTAAACTCAAGCTGTAACACAACTTTTGCAAAGATCCGTCCTGCACAGCTGAAAATAAAGGACACTAGCCTCCTAACTTAAGCACCTAAAATGAAATTTTGTTGAAATTAAATAAAGTTAAGTAATGTGTGTATCTTTTTGATGCACGCTAAATGCAATCATGAACAGCAGGAGCACTTTTGTGGAACAAGGTGTGCTGTGGAGCTGCCCTTAATGCAGCATGGGAAGACCTTGGAAAGATCCCTTGATCTGTATAGGAACATAGGCATCTCTTGCTGGAGTGTTACAAAGGACCATGAGGTTTTTGATATGCATTACAAAGAAAGATTTTTGATAATTTTATTTCACAGTGGTGTTATTTTTTTTCCTAATTGTGCTAATGGAGCTACAACGGATGCTAGTTTTGTGACACTGACAAAAGGATGTGTTGGGTCACTCTTAAACCTACATTGTAATGTGCGCATCTTCTTGGTCTGGTGCGGTATCCCAGCTTACAGGCTGTTCTATGATTATGTTTTACGTGGTGAAACTCTTGAGGACCTGTTTCACAATATGTGGAAATGAACCTGGTTAGCAAAATCTGAATTTGATGTTTTTTGGCTATTCTGTATAATGACAGAATTACTTTTCATTGAACATGAGGAAAACAGTTTTTTTGTTTCCAAGTTTCTCAGTGACATGGAAACTCTTACCCCATTTTAGTGATGTCCTCATCTGGAGGTGGTGGTAGTTAGGAATCTGTCTGTGAAGCAAAATAAATCAGTATTGTCTTCATTACTATTTTCTTGAGGCAGAAAGGCTGCTAGAACTGAGGCACTTTACTCAATTTGGCTCATGTTATATCTCAAGTTTAATACTGAATAAAAAATGCCTGCACACCTGCAGTCAGCCAACAAGAATGAAGTAACTTACAGGGCAGAGTTTTTCTTGCTTAGTGTTTTGTTACTAAACCAGATGTTAAGTTTTGAATAAGATATAAATGTTATTGTGTTAATGTTGGGCAAAGGGGAAGGAGCTTGACACAGGTCAGCTGTTTGCACTGGGGATGTAAGATTTTTAGCATCATGAAAAGTTTCATTCATTTTGTTTTATGCAGAAACCTTAATGCAAACATAAATGTTAAAATAACTTAATATTAATATATCAAAGATGCTTAATGTCAAGCCATACATGGCTTAATAGTGTTTGAAAACAGAGCTCTTTGTATGTCTGAAGAAGTGTGTCCTGACAATAAATAGCGTAACAATCTGCTACTTCCTTAGATAGTGACCAGAGGATGCGAAACCACAGAAATGACCCTGAGGAGGAATGGGTTGGGCCAGCTTGGATTCCACGTGAACTTTGAAGGGATAGTGGCAGATGTGGAGCCCTTTGGTTTTGCATGGAAGGCAGGCCTACGGCAAGGGAGCCGCCTGGTTGAGATCTGTAAAGTGGCTGTGGCAACTCTGACTCATGAGCAAATGATTGACCTTTTACGAACATCAGTGACTGTAAAAGTGGTGATTATTCAACCACACGAGGATGGAGCACCTCGCAGGTAAGGAGCAGTTCTCAGTGTGACATTTGTATTAGTTTGTGGGTTTTTCTCTGCTGTTGTTTTAATGATTGCTCTTTTATTGGGTGCCTTGAGTAAGTGCATATTGTCTGTCATGTTTGGTGATAACATTATTGAGGCTCTTCAAGCAATCTTTTCCCCCAAAGCCATATTGACGCGTAGTAGAAGATAAAATGAGATCTTATAAGAAATTTAATGGAAAATTTACTTTTATGTGACTTTGAAAGGGTAAGAAGTAAACTTTAGTGCATTGTGACTGAGCTGTTCTAAAAGCTGATGTTACTTTCCTTCCATAGAACAGTTTTGTTCTAGTACTGAATTTAAAAATGTGGAATACTTCTCATAAAATTGTTCTTTGTCTGTCTTTGAGATTTATCCAACTTATGACAATTAAATAAGATTTGTTTTATTTTTGTTCTTATATTGAAATTTTAATGAAAGTAGTGAAATATAGGGTTCTGGACATACATTGGACCAAGACTTGGAGATCTCCTCACTTTCTACAGATATCTAGTTTAGTTATATTAAATAGGGAATTACATCAATGAGATCATCAGTTAAAGCCAAGAAATCTTGTTGCAACATGAAATATATGCTCACACTCAGGAAAAGACTGTAATAAGAATCATTATAGTGACTGTACCATTGTTTTCAGGATGAAATGCTTTTTTTTCATCAGTGTTCCTTTTTTGGTGACAAAACTCTTCATTTTTTAATATTATGAGGCAGCAAAGTAGGGAAAAATTGAAACTTTATAGCAGTGTGACTTTATTTCTCACATACCTTGTCTAGTCACTGTTAATTTGGCTCATTCTAAATGAGAACTGTACCAGCGTATTTAATTACTTCTCTTTTTGTTGCAGGCCAATTCTAAATCTCTTGTTGATTTTTAAGTTAACAGAAAAAACATTAGATGTGTTGCTTTTGGCAAGACAACAAGCAGTAAAATTTTACGTAGCATGCAGCCCTGTGCAGTCAATGCCAGCTGTGTACGAATACTGGTTAATTGGTGGCAATTCTCCAAGTAGTCATTGGCCTGATGTATGACACACAAGTGCTGTCCCCTGCCTCAACCTGCATGTTGATGCATTGAGTTCCTTTCTGAAGAAAATGCCTGTGAATGTAGAATAGCACCGTTTTGCTTAGTTGGATAGAATTTGCAATTAAGCCTCTCTTTGCTTAGCTTTGCTATTCTCACCATCTGCTTCTGGGTATGAATTTTCACTGACTTGTTTGGTATACATTTCCAAGCTGTTTACAGAATATGAGCCTAATGAGCTGATCCTATTATATTCAAGGTAAAATGTGTATTTTACAGGCCTTGATAGAAAAATACATACTGTGTTCATTGTTTATATCTTCTTTGATACGTTTCTAGAAATAAAATGTTAAAATCCCAGATCAGTGTGATACATAGCACTCAGTCTGTGTGTAGGAGGAGGTTTAGCTCAGTGTTACCACATTGGAAAAATCTGCAAAAGCTGCTTCTCTTTATTTTTTTAGCATTTTTAAAACTGCAACTAATTACTAAGGAGAATGAACTTTTAAAAAACTATGTGTCTATTTTAAAATTTTTAAAAAGTGGTTATGTTTAGGTTCTTTTCAGCTTCACCTTCCTAGTATATAAAAAAAAGAAATGTCTCTTTCTCTCAAATACCATCTTCTCACTTAAACAGAAAGCTCCTCATTTCCCCTTTTACATGCCTAAAATATGATGAGTGGTTTTGATTGCCCAATCTCCAAAGACTTTTGATCTTACCTTTTCTCGATGTTTATCCTCTAAACAGAGCAGACAGAAAGCAATACAGGTATTAGATGAGAAGACGTCAGCTGACAAATGTGATCTAGGACATTGTTTGTGAAATATATTAATTAATAGGGGAAATGAGGAGAAGGCAGAAAGGATAAATTTACCAAAGGTTTGGAGAAAGAAGATAGCCTATCACTGCTACTTACTAATTAAAACTTGTGCAAATCCATCTCCCTTGCTTGTCTTAACTTTCTGCAATGCCTTCCCTTACAGAAGCACAGAAACAGAGGATAGGTGAGGTTGGAAGGGACCTCTGAATGTTGTTGAGTCTGGTCTCATTGCTCAAAGTAAGGTCAGCTAGGGGAGATTGCTCAGGGACACGTTCTTCGGGTTTCATATATCTCCAAGGGTGGAGATTCAACCATTTGGTATTTCAGTTTCAGTATGCAATCATCCTTTCAGTAAGAAATGTTTTTCATATACTTAAATGGAATTTCCTGTGTTTCAGTTTTGCACCTCGCACTCTGTGCTTTCATCGGATACAACTCTAAAAACTCTTACAATGTTGTCTTTTCTCCCCATCATCCCATTAGGTATTTATACACATTGATAAAACCCCTCCTGAGCTTTCTCTTTCCCTGCCTGAATGACCCCAGCACTCTCAGTCTCTCCTTGTGCTTCAGATGCTCCGATTCCTTAATCATCTTTGGTCCTTTGCTGGACTTGTGCCGTATGTTCATGTCTCTTTTGTACTCTTGGTACCAGGTTTCCTCAGGAATTTACAGGTAGTGGTTTTGGATATAAAACAGGGGTATCTGGAAAACTAAAATCCATTTCACCTTCATTTGACAAGAAATGTCACTGTCCCCAGAGAGTCCATGCTTGGATAAATAGGATAGAATTGGGTCTCTGTGTGTGATTTCCAACACATTCCCATAATAACATTTAAGAGAGGTGTGCCAGCTCATCAGGAGAGAACTTTTTTACTGTCAAGTAGCTGTGATAATTATCAAATAACACTAAAAATAGACATACAGATATTTCCTTCATACGTGGGGATCCATCAATCGTTGACCCACACATTAGATGTGTCTGGAATGACGGTTCAAAAGCAGGCGAAAGCTTCACATCTCTGCTTCAGTAATTACTGCTTTTCTTTACAGCTGTTTTTAGAGGTTTTCTTCGAAGTGATGATACATCAAACTATCTGACATATGTAGAAAAGTTGATTTGGAGGCTAAAATAAGTACCTTGAAAGTTTGACTCATCCTACAGAATATATGATCTTCTGGCAGTTGGTGGGATTTTTTGTCTCTGTATTTCAGCCTGATTTCTCAGAGTAGAAATCGGTAGTTTGGTCAATATTTTTTGACTTTAAATGCCCTAATATGGTGTTTCAGGTTCAGCCACTTACTTTTTGCCCACAGTGCAGAGGTATAAAAATACACCCCATCTTCATTTCTACAAGAATCATTTGCATTAAAAATGTTTATACATTTAAAAGAATATAAACATAATTTTAGAAAAAAACTCGTAATTTATAATTTCCTGGAAAAATCAACATGGGTCATTTTATTAATGCCTGTTTTTCATTTTCTGAGGTAATCAGCTGATTTTGACTGCTTGAAAGAGTAGTTTAGTCTTAGTTCTGTCTGCTGTGTTTTAGGAATGTGAAACAATGAGGAATTTTCTCTTTAGGTTGCTTATTAGCACTTGTTCCTCGCTGGGATTGAATTCTGAAACATGTTTGCACAGACTGGTCATGATTCCCATGGAGTGTCTTGGGAATTGTACCCTTTAAGTGAAAATGAGTTTCAAGTGTGCAGGTGTGTTTTCAAAGTAGTCACAGTCCCTTGGAAAAATACCAGCTGAACTGAAGATATTTACTGAAATTCTTAACTTGATTTTTTTTTGCATTTTAACTTACCTGCAAATCACCCTCAATCCATCAGCCTTTTATATTTTAAGAGAAAACTGACAAAATGTAAGTGTGCACACAGTAAGAATGTTAGCAATAAATTATTAACAAGGATTTTATTTTCTGCAAACTGTCTTGTATTCGTTTATTTCACCATGAAAATAAACTATTTGAATGTTGAAGGTGCTTACAAAGGAATGTTGCAGAGCGATTAGGAAATTACAAAGGAAAATTCTGCTCAATAAATACCTTCCATTACTTAATGTGGACTCTTCTATTTACAGTCTTGATAGCAGTATATGCAAAAGCAATCACGGAATAAGGCTTTTAATTTACTATCCTGTAAAAATTAATGAACTTGAGACAAAGCTCCTGCTGTTTTCACTTTGCTCAAGCAATTAAATAATCACGCACAAATTGAGAAATCATAATTATTTGTGTGTGCCAGGCTGATGTTTAGATAGAAAGAAGAATTTGCTATTTGAAACATAAATTCTTTAAATTACAATGCAGCATTAGAACAAACATACTGGTCATTGTATTCAGATCTGAATTATTATCCTTTTATCATATATTTGTTTCTGTGCTGAGTCTGTCCCTTCAGAATTTTTACTTTGTTCTTCTGTCGTTGTCAATATTACATAGTACTGCAGTGCAGTGGCTAGAATTATATGCATTTTAACAGGAGAATAATTATGTTCATTCAAATTTACTTTCACTGGTGGTGTCACAGTAGTGCTCAAGGACACTATGTCCTTAATTAGTCAAACCCAATCGAGGAATTCAAGTACTTCTAAATCCATTTTAAACTGTAGATTCTGATAGAATCTTTTTTACTACATTGAAGCCTTTATGTCTGTCTTAGTTCAACTACGATTATATATAAAAAGAAACTGCTTAAGAACTGCTTAAGAATCAATTTCTAGGAAATCTAGAAAACAAATAAAACTTTGAACAAAATCTCCATGGCTGAGCTAGAAACAGAAACTGAAGAGCTGTAGCAGCAGCAGTTTCCACAGTTGGCCTGGTCAAGTAGGAGACCCTTATCCTCCAGTTGTTGGTAATTTTGAAAATGGAAATGTTTTAGTAACTGACTGAAGCTGCCTGTGGGCCATTTTTAAGTACTACTGCATTTCTTTTGAGGTTGCTTTATTCTCTCGAACTTCACAAACTCTTTCTTACAAATACAATAGATGTCATGACTTACTTTCCAGTCCTGTTTCTTGTTTCCCTTGACCAACTGTGCTGTGATTAGACAACTGTGTTTCTGGGGCTTTTTTTACGTAGCAGATAACCAGCAGAGTATAGAATGTTTGGAAAAATGGTTTTAGGAAGTGGAAGAGTTCACTGTGTGGTGGAGTTCAAATCTCAAAATGTTGTTTGCCATAAGCTGATGGGATAGTTCATAGGGCCTTCAGATTCTTTGGGATTTTTGCTTGTTTGTTTGTTCATTTTAATTAAGCCACCTGAGCTAGAAAGAAGCCAGGTCTAGAATTGCTGAGTAACAACACCTGAGGCAAGTTGAAGCAGGAAAACCTGAAACTGAACATTTGGTTGTAAAAGTAGAAATTTGAGGTACCAAAACTTTTAATTCCACCCCTGCTACTAATCTAAGAAGGCTGAAAATACCTGAAAACTCTATATTATGATGTTTTTTAAAGGTAACTGAAAGAATTATCAGTAAGAGATTGTAATGATAGTAATTGGAAGCCATACCACTTGCAAAAGTTAATACTCTACCCAACAAAAATAAAAAGGTAGAAAATGCTTAACTTTCTTTGCTGTCAGAATTGCAGCACTTCATATAACAATATTGCATGCAAGGAATGAGATGTAAGCACTGTGTGTGATACAGCCTGATGGAGACTCTTGGCAAGAACAAACTCTGTCAGGACTCTGATTAGCACCAGAGGTTCTGACCTAGGCTGTTACATTTGAAGTGCAAGTCCTAATAGAAGGTCCATGTCATGGTAAAAATTTTGGCTCTTCCTCTCACTGCAATGTCTCTGCCACTCCTCCAGCCTTTCGGAAGGGTGACAGCACCAGGAAACAACAGAGCTTAGGCACAAGGTACAGGCTGCCCTCTTCCCCATCTTTAGTATGTCCTGCACTATGTGCTGTGTCTCTTCCTTAAGTAAGCAAAACATCATGGTTTTCCTCTGCACAAAAGAAAAAAATTGTTAAAAAAATCCTTTTCTGTCACTTTTTATACATTCTTTTGAGCCTTGGTCTTCCCAGTATAGTTTGCAAAGTATATCCTGCTTTGGAGAGTAAAGCAAAGTATGCAGCAGCATTACTGTCATCCTTGGGAAGCTGAAACTTTATTGTACAAGCATCTTTTTCTATTTTTATTTGCATCAAAACAAAGGAAAACTAGGCAATATGTGTAACATATGGTTTCCACCTAGAAACAGTCTAACAAAAGAACTATAAACTAAAAAGGTACAAAGTTGAAAACAATTCTCCAATGCTTACTGTATTTCTCATCCAAGTAAAAAGACTGATTTTTTTTGTTACATAGAGTTATGAATGAACTTAAAGAGGGACTTAATTATAATTGCTAAAGTTTATTATGTGTACAGTTGTTACTGTCAAGCAGCAAAAAACTCCAAAATGCCCATCAAAGCACTGATTGGCTCTATGGAGAGATGCAAAGAAGAGCTCCAGATTTTTTCCCCCTTGTTTTTTTTTCCCTTTTCTGTCTTTTATATTTTCTTTCTTTGCTCTAGTCATAGAATCATAGAATGTTGTGCATTGGAAAGGACCTTCAAGATCATCTAGTTACTGTAGTTCCTGCCTGTATTTCTCTTTTTCATAAAACAGTACAGGTGTAGAGGCTCTTAGAAGGTCTCTAAATTGTTTGTCAGCTCATCAACACAGATGGCAGAGATCAACAAACATCAGGACAAGAAGCTTATCTTCATGAAGGAGGGATTGGCAGACCCTTGGCTTTACAGAGGGTCTGCCAAAGGGTTAGCACTTGCCCTATACCAGGAGTGATGGAAGTGGGCAGCAGCCTTTTCTGAGGTTGCTGTAAGCAATGTCATATGTCTATTGTGGTATGAAATTTTTTTAAAAGAAAATTAATGTACTCTTTTTAAAATTACATTTTTTAAATGCACTTGGCTACTGTTAATAGGTTCCTGAGATGTCAGAACTTGCCCTTTTTTTCTGGAGTTTTTGACCAAAGTTCTCTCAGACAATATCAGTATTACACAGTGTCCTGGACTTGTGCTATAGCTAATACAGGGAGTCAGTGGAGCCAAGAGGTTACCTCCAGGAGGCACTTCAGAGTGTCAGGAAAGGAGATATCTGTGTATATCTTACTTAACTATGTCCTGAGTCTAAGCAAAACTAAGCTACTAAATTCTGATTTTCAATTAAGTGCCTGTAATTAAGAAAAATTAATCTATGTTTTATTATGTGGATTTAAGAGATTGCACAGTGAGTCATCAGTCTCATTGTGACACATTGGGCACTGCTGTTGTGTAGGAACAAGCATGTACTGTAATAGAAGGGATTGCTTTCAAATGCAAAGTTTGAGTTAGCAGAATGCAATTCCTTACTGTGCTCCTAGATATAGATAAAGACTCCTTATTGAGCAAGATGAAATGTTCTGAATTGAAACGGTGATAGTAAGGGATAATTTATTGGTTCACAACTGGTGCACACCAATGATTACTTCTCTGTCCTTCCATCACCCTGTGATACACAGAACTAAAGTTAAATTGTAACCAGGTATTCTAGTTTTGTTGTTACCCCAACAAATCCTTTGTGATGCATGAAATCTATAGGTGGCTGTGTCCGAATCCCGAAGTCATATCCAGTAGTTGACAGTCATAGGATGCAGCAGAAAAAGAAGGCTTTTGTGTAGCTATCAAGGTGACAAACTTCTGATGTAGTATATGAAAGCTTCCAACTTTTCTATGGAGATGAATATTTACCTTGTTTAACTCGCATCCTTGCCTA
The DNA here is from genome assembly GCA_026770055.1 of Myrmophylax atrothorax. Lineage (NCBI taxonomy): Eukaryota > Metazoa > Chordata > Aves > Passeriformes > Thamnophilidae > Myrmophylax > Myrmophylax atrothorax. The sequence continues at coordinate 43,752,343 of JAOXXN010000446.1, read as the reverse complement.
GCGTAGGCCTTTCACAGAACCTATTACAGAAACTGTATATGGAACCTGAAACTGATATTTGGTTAATGTAGTTTGAAAAATTTAATGGACTGCTTGGTAATTGTTTCAGAACATAATGCTCCTTGCAGGAACATTTGAATATTGCACATTTTTATAGTGGACTCCTAAATTTTAATATGCAGTCATGACCTGCTAACTGTATAATAGAGTCGTGCTCTCTGTAATTGCAGAGTACATTTTATTAACCAAATTTTTATAGGATAATATGGCTCTTGAACCAAAGATATTAGTAGGAGGCTGTGCTTTATGTTGAAGGATTGATTTAATTAATAACAAACTACAGTGCAGGAAATGCTCTAATTTCTGATTTGTGGCTAAGACTTGGGGACATTTGCTTGTTAAATAACTTGAGTCTGTTTTTCAAATGTCGTATTGGATATAGCTACAAAAGATGTTTGATATCCTATACTTGTTTAACATAAATTTAAGTATCTTTTTAGGACCATAAAATAGAGATTTGTCTTTACATATCCTTTAAAATGAGTTTTTAAAAATTATAAAATTAAAAAGTGAATGAAAAGCTATCATTCCATACCAGTGCCAAGGTATATTCTTTCTCCAGTGGAATAAGAAACACTATTATAATTGGATGTTAGATAATGGTCAAATTAAATATGTATGAGGAAATTGCATTAGTTTTGTGGGTTTTTTTCATGCAAGGTAACTTGCAGTTTGATCCATGGAGGGGTGTGGGAGTAGGGATCCTTACTGGATTGCCAGAATGAAGTAATTGATTCTCTTTCTTTCTGATATAGGAGGTAGTGCAATTATGACTTTACCTATCTCACTGTACCACAGTATCTGTTGTTTAGGCAGAGCTTGTGAAGCAGTGAAGCATATTTTTTCATATAAATGTTGGTTTGGTACTTTTGTATTAAAACTTAAAATCCTTATGGGACAAAGGAAGCTATATGAAACCATGGATTTTTTTTTTTTAAACAAATGTACCTGCTTGTTAAAGTTGGGTGTTCTATTTTGCATTCATAAGTAATACTGTTGAATTTTAATAGTGACTTGAAACAGGGTTGTTTTATAAGCCTTTTTCTTCAGGAACTGCATCCTGAATATTTTAAATTCTTACTCATTGTGGCAAAGCCTCTTTGCTGTTTATATATCATGCTTTAGTTAATCAGTTAGCAAGCTGAGTCAAACCAAGTAGTAGTAACAACTCCTTTTGCCTTTAAAATCCGTGGCTATTTTTACAGCAGTTAGAGTACTTTATGGGGAGTATCTAATGAGGGATACAGTGAGAATTACATGCTGTAACTTTCTCAATTACCAAGATGAACTGTGAAATTGATATCTTAATAATAAAAACTGGGAGGGGTTGGTTTGTTTCTAATATCTAAAGCTTCTAGGAATGAAGAAGGGGGTGAAACAATTCTAAGAAATTAGCAGAAGAGTGATTGAAATTTTAGCCTGCATAATTGTTCAACTTCCTAGTCAAATAACTGTATATATATATATATATATATATATGGATAACTGTATATATATGTGGTGACATGGAAAAATATGCAGTGCAGTAAACTGGTATTAATATTGCTAGATCATCTGTCTGCAGTCTTTCATTTAGTGCTACAGAATGAACAGTTTGCCTATTTAGTACTACAGAATCCAAGCTTTTGCTGGATCAGACTAGGCACATACAGAATATCTAGAATGTAATTGCCACAGCACCTGATGTCTTCTCTTCAATAACCTTGAATAACATAGCATTTTTCTAATATCTTTTTTTTTATCTATCTACCTGAATGCTGACAATGAAAATATTCTTTGGGGGATTGATTCAGAAGCTTTAAGGCACAGTAATTTAATGTGTGAGAATTTATACAATTTATTTGAACTGCACTTTGTGTTAAGTCATTTGTGCCACGATATTTTCAGGATTAAGACTGTGAACTCCTTATACACACTCTATTACACTTTATCAAAGTGATTTTGGTTTGGTTGGAAATGGTAAATGAGTTTTCAACAAAACCAAAGCTTGTTCAAGACTCAGCTCAAGGAATGGAGCAAAATTGCAGTTGAGACAGAGGAAAAAATTTTCACTATTTTTTACTGAACCTTAATATGTTGCTTTAGAATTATTTAATGTGTTTTCTTTATAGATGTTGATTTAGTACACACTGCCTATCAGATAAATAATGGAGGTGGAATGTTGAGAATATAAAATATCTGCAATGATAAAAAGTGCTGCCTTAAAGTGGGTGTGAAGCTGCTATTAACCAATTTCTGAAACATTCACCCACAATTATTAAGTGCAGTCGGAGTCTGCAGCAAATATCCCACGGGCACGCTGATCTTTTGTGGGACACTGTCAGTACTTTTACCTGAGTTTACACTCTCTGAGATTACTGTTAGTATTTAACCACACTGTAAACTTCCAGAGGCGGTAACCAGACTGTTTCTGATTTGTCTCTTCCTTCCACTCCTCATTTCTCTTCCAGGTCTAGAGATCCCCAAGAAGAAAGAGATTAGAGAGTATACTTTAAAAACACAGAGAAAAATATTTAGGTGCCGCTTAATCATTTGCATTGTAGTCTACATGCTCTGTCATTCAGTGGGAGCAAGGTGGGATTCTAAAGGAGAGTTCTCATCCCCACTAGGAAACATATAGTTTGCTGCAAAGCAGCAAATATATTTCTAAAACATAAACAAACCAAAGCTGTTTCAGAAGAACTTGATATTTCATGACTTCTGAATACTTTGTTTCTAAAAGTTGTTGTTACATAAAATTCAAGCTGCTGATTAATTCATAAAAGTTTAATATGTTCTCCTTTTTGAAGGGTGAGGAGACAGTTCAAAAATCCTTGGGCGCATGACAGCAACTCCTTTGTTTGAAATGTTTCATACCTGGTTGGCCTGATAAGTTTGCAGTTTTTCAAGTACATGAACACCTTTGGGCATCTGGAATCAAAATATGTATATACTTTTGACTGTGAATGCAGGATTTCTTTCTCTGTTCTCTCCAGTGAGACTGGCATTTTTATTTGTCCCACCACAGGGGTTGTTCAGAACTTTGTCGTATACCCATGGTGGAATACAAACTTGACAGTGAAGGCACCCCATGTGAGTATAAAACCCCTTTCAGAAGGAATACCACTTGGCATCGGGTGCCGACTCCCGCTGGGCAGCCTCTCTCTCGTGCCTCTCCAATCCTAGGAACATCTGACAGACTGCAGTGCCAGCAGCTTCTCCAGCAGGCTCAGACAGCCATTCCTCGCAGCACTTCCTTTGATAGAAAACTGCCAGATGGTGCAAGGTAATACACTCTCTGGTTAATGCCTGTCATGTTACTAATCTGCCTTACTCTGCTTTCTACAGCTTTGATATCTTGTTTTTTAAACCTTATTCTGTTGATTTTTGACAGTAATTTTAATTCTGAGGTTGTATTAAAGAGCATTCACTGGGTCAGTCTACTTGAAACAAGTGATTTTGTTGTTTGTGGTGGAAATGGACTGTACTGATGATCCTGCTGCTGGAGACAGTTGATCTTTTACTTTAGTCCCAGATCAGTGGGAAACTGCTTTGTGACTTTGGGATCTAAATAATGTCCTGCCTCCCACCTTTTGGAAGCCTATTTAAACAAATAATGAGTGTAAATAAAATGAACTCATCCCTTTAAAAATTAGTTTTTAATCTTGTTACCAAACTATTGGCATAGTTTCAAAGGGTTCTGCAAGTCATTGCCAGTCCTTATGCCTCGCTTTGCTTTTAATTAAACAAAGCAGAGCCTGTTACTTGAATATGTAACACCTTTTAGATGATAGGATGGGAGCCTTGAATGTTAGCTCCATTCTAACTTAATCATAATTCTTCATTAAGATGAAATTGTATTTTTAACAATAAAAATTTGTAAATACATTTGACATTTGAATTATTTAGGAAAATTCTATGTCTTGAGCAGAACTTTCTGCCCTTTGTTGTTTAGAATCATTTCAGTTTATGCCCTTATTCCATAGGGTTATGTAGTTCTAATTTTGAAGGAAAAAAATTATTGCGTGTTGAAAATACCCAATTGCTATGAAAATCCTCAACACTAGTCTTAAATAGCTCTAAAAAAAACTTCAATGAAATCATGAAATACCACTGTTGCTGCATTGCCCTATCTTATTTAGTAGCAATGACTCAGTGACTTTGTACGGTGAAATGTATACTGGCAATCCTAGTATATGTTTGAAAATGTCTATGTCATGGTCTGGGGAAGGCAGACTCCCAGTTATGACCACTCATTTCTATTCTCCTTCTCCCTACCCATTTCCTCACCCCCTGAAAAACTGAGAGGTGCAATTCTGTAAGCAAGTATATACCATTATAGAACTTCAGCTTTTCCTTGTCTTGTTAATGACATTCTCGGTAGCATCGAGCATAAGGAGACAGTGTATCAAATGTCTAGAAATACTTCAGGGTTTATGAAGCCTTGTTAAGCATACTGTATGCCTATTCAGAGGAAAAAAAAAAAAAGAAGAAAGCTTTCTGACATGCTATTCATTTCCAAAAAAACTTCACAAACGTAAGCTGCGCTTCTCCTAACACTCAGCAAAGCATGTGGAAAAATGCTAAGGCAGAGGTATCTGTTATCTGGAAGAAATTCCTGTATCATGCAAACAAAACAAGTGCAGTGCAGGAATACTGTTCTGAGAAAGACATTATGCAGAGGATAAATAATGAAAAGAGAGGAAAATTATGGACTGTGACATGTAGGTCTTGGAACATACAAAGAAATGTACCTAATTGGCAAGGTCTTTCCACATGGGAAGCGGCATAGCTGATGATTTGGCAGAGAGATGGGCATAAAAACAGAAGAGATTGAAGTAAAGTGGCTTAGTGCCTATAAGCAGTCTTGCAAGGGTGAAAATGAATACCAGGCTAGGAAAGTAATGGAGAGATTGGAGAGAGTCAGAGACCCTGCATCGGTTTAGGCAAATTGAAGAGTGCAAGCAGGGAGAAGCAGGTTGATAAAACAGGGGAGGTTTAACAGCTGATCTGAATATGAGCTAAGAGTGAAGTCCGTAATAAAATGGTTGATTTTATAGCTAAAAAGAGCAAGAAGCAACAGAAATGTGGACAGATACAGCAATAAACTTCAGCAGCAACAATTGAACTACTGTTCAATGTAACAGTTAGGTGCCCAGTCCCTGGAGTGAAATTGAAAACTGAGAGCTGAACGCTTATGCTCCTAATACAGTTCCTGACAAGAATAAAGTGCTTTGAGAAGGCAGTCCAAGTAATTTTGAGTCGTTCAAGGAGTTTCCTCTGATTAGTCACTAAGAAATACAAGAATAAGTTTGAGCTCTGCTCCTGTTTTCTTAAAATGCCCGATTTTGTGACAGCTGCTCATAGCATGTGCCTAACAGTAAAGCTTCAGTCAGAGTTGCTGTTCTAGTTTTTGCACCAAGAAGTCTCTGTGTCCTTTAGTCCTTGAATCACGCTTGTAGGCTAGTGCATCCTATCCCCTGGAGTGTGCAATCCATTCGTGAGAACAGTCAGCTGGAACTTTTGTGTGAAGGAACTGTGTGAGGCACTCACTTCTGTAGTTCTCCTCCTTTTGTGGCCAGTCTTCGTTTAGTAGCCTAAAGGCTTCACACTTGTCCAGCAACTGAGAGGCTTGGGATCTTGACATACTTCAGCCTTGGCATAGCACAAACCAATGTCCTAGTTTTGATGATAATACCTGAAATATCAGTCTGGGGGCTGGAAACAAATGGGATCATAACTTACCTATTCCTTAATGCTGGTTCACTTAAGCTGTTCAAGAAATGCAAAATTCTTGGTAGTAAAAATCAACTCCATGGAACTGAATTAAACTATAGCCTATGGACTACTTCACTTGACTGAGAGAGGCTCAGTCCTGTCTACATTTTGCAGAGGCAAACATGCTGAAAAATTAGGCACTACTATGTGTTTATTGTGTATGTATGTGGCTGTTAGACAAAATATGACAGTTAATGTCTTCAAAATTTTCAAGCTGAACAATAAATTTGCTAGTTGAAGGTCACATCCTTGGGAAAGTGTTGTTTATAAATACAAAACTACCCCTTTTCAGCTCCTTCCTGGGTACATACATTCATTTCTACATGAAAAAAAAAGAAAAAGAGAGAGAGAGAAAAAAAGAAAAGAAAGATAAATATAGGGAATTGAATTCAAGGTAATGTCACTGAAGGAAATTGTATTGTAGTTATGGAATTATATGCAGAGAAGTGAAGGAGAAGACAGTGATCAAAGCCAAATTATTTAAGCATTGAATTTCAGCTGTCTGGAAATCCGACCAAACTGCTTAGAGACATTGTTAGAACATGAGGCTCAAAAGTTTAAATAATAAGTACAAAATAAAATTATTCATGGAAATGTTTACTTAGTGCTTTTCATTGTCAAAGAATTAATAAAATAAAGAAGTATTGGTATTACCTCTAAATTTACTATGTTGAAAATTGGAATATGTGCCAAGGAACTAACAATTGTTTCTGATCTACCACGAGAGCTTCCCCCATATAAATTTAGAGACCTAATCCAGCTGCTCTGACTCCTGAGTAATCCCACTTGTTCAGAAGTAAAGCCAGATCTAAGGAAAATAGGATTTTGCACTTAGTCTGTCTCTTTTTGTGTCTTTTTTATATACTCGGTTGAAAGTATTTTATTAGTGATGGAATAAATACTATAGCTCTAAAATTCTTGTTTAAGTGTTATGAAACTGAGATAAAACTCTAAATTACCAAAATGAATGTAACTAAGTGTTCATACTCTATCTGTATCATTTGTGAAAATTAATCTATTTGATCAAAGAAGCACAGCTCATTTCAAATCTGAAACCCCACAAATACCTTAATGCCCTATTAATGACTCTGGTAAACATTACAGAAGTTCTCCAAGCAACCAGTCCTCATCCAGTGACCCAGGGCCCAGCGGGAGCAGCCACTGGAGACAGCAAGTGGGATATGACGGGTATTGGTGATGTTTTAAAATTTTTAAGTAAATCTTGCGTCTTCTTTCTTAAGCAAAATTTATGTGGATGTTCTATATCATAGATTTATTTTTAAACACTGTTAGTATTTGTTAGGATGCACAGGTTTACTGAGCTTTCATGTAACATGCATGCAAATACAATTTTAAAGTCATCTTAATTTATCTCTTCAGGGTCAAATTTTTATTTTTCAATTCAAGTAAAAAAAAATTCTTTGTGGTCTTCAAAATACTTGTTTCAGTGGCATCCATTCCCTTGCATCACTCTTCAGAAAAGCAGCAGTTTCAGAGGTTGTTCTCCCTAAAAGGCTGTTTCAGTATATGGATGCTTCTTTAGTCCCTTGTTAATACCTTGGTGCTGAAGTTTCAGAATTTAGCTATCTGTATATAAAAGACCACCCCAGTATAACTCATGTTATAAGAATATTATGTGAGACATCTGTTCTAAACTGCTTTAAATTTATGACTTTGTATATGTACAGCTGCCAAAAAACTCTTCTGTTATAAAATGTTGAGCAATGGCAGTATCTACATAGTGTAATATAAAAGCATTCCAGATTTGCCAAGTGGTTTTCAGAAGCTACTTTTCAGAAAAGAAGTGTGAATATTGAAAACGTCAGCTTGACTCCTTGCTGGAAGCTTATTAATGCTTTGGCATGATTGATTGTGGATAAGATATTCCATGCAGCAGATATATATGCAATATCTTGGAGAGTCTTCAAGGAATCTCACAGAACTCAGTGAAATCTGTGACACCTAAAGAGATGCTAATAATTCAATTAAAATGGTAGCGCTTTTTTGACAGTAAGCACAAACACATCAAAACACATCTTGTATAAAGTTTTCCAGCACAACTATTTCTAACAGTAACCTAAGTTTTAACGTGTTGCTTTGTGAAATGTTTTAAATTTTGCAATATAATAGAAAGCAATGGATCCAGCACTAGCTTATATGCTGGTTTAAAAGTAAACTAGCACATAAGAAATGAACCCAACTCAAAAAGAAATTTTAAGTCAGAGTAACAATTTAATAAAAATATTACAATAAATGCAATGATACAAAGAGAAATTGATTTTAACCCACAAAAGCCAGAGTATAACCCCCTGGAGCATAAACAGAATGGTGTTCGTTGGCCCCTGTGCTGAGCGCCACATGGTTCACCTGAGTCTAAAGTAAAAGAGAAAACCTGTTGGTGAGGATGATGGTTGCAGTGTTAACAAGGTTCTGGTCCTCCTCTGGGTCTGACAAGTGGTACCAGAAGTCTCCAAACCCCAAAGTTATGTACCCTCAGGTTCAGGTGGGAATGCCCAGTACCTCCCCCAGGGTGGGGAGTTCAACAATGGGTGATCTGACTGTGACTCATGGGGTATTTTTGGAATCATTGATGGCCCATGAGCAGACACGCCCCCTCAGGCTGGGTGTTACGGTGCTAACGGCTCCCCGAGAGGAGTTATCACAGCTCCTGTCTCGCAGGCTTCTTTAACAGCCAGCTCACAGCCTGAGGGGTCAGGTGTGCCCTGGGCAGCTGCTGCAAATGGTCCATTGTTAACAGTTCATGGTAAATTATATAGAGGGTGTAGAATACACAGCTATGGTCACACCCACACAGTGATAAACTGGTCCCGGCTGCTGAACTAGGACAGCCTGCATGTTCTGAGTGTGAAAGCCTGCAGAACTACAGTTACTTTCTGTGAGGCTTAAATAATAAAGCTGTTTAAGCATGTATTGTCATGGTTCATTGTAAAAGCTTTTTGAGTATATAGCCTCAAGAATGCTTTTCTTCTTAAAGTTCCATGCCTTCTTGGCCTATTCACACTTAAGATATAACAGTGCTCTTGAAACATTTGCATGTAAATATTTCCATGCAGAGTTTGGCTTGAGAATGACAATTGTTTAAAAGAATCACTTACACAGTATTTGGTTTTAAGAGTAAAAATAAAAAGTGTTATTGTTCATCATGTAACTAGTCTCCCAGGATCAAAACCCTAACAGCATAATTTTCTGCTTATGTTGAAAGATGCCAGTCCCCTTTGCTCCATGAACATCACCAAGGCTCAGGCTCGCTGGAGTGTGAAGGAGGCAGAGAACGAGAGGAAACTTTGGAAGGAACTAGACATTCTGGTAATAAAAACCACTGTATCTTAAAAATAGATGTTCTTTGCAATGCAGTGCCTTTTGAAATGCAGCCACCTTCTGATGCAGAGGTTTGGTGTGCAAAGAGCATGTAACTTGATGGTGTAAGTGGGGACTGTTACAGACAGTCCAACAGAATATGGTGTGGGATATTTAGATAATACTTGAAACAAACCACTCCTGAACTTCAAAAAGCCTCATGAATGAGCAAAACAGGTTGAATTTCATTTTATTAAAATTGAAAAGCTAGATCTTAGGAAAATTCTAAGAAGATACATGTCTGTGATTCCAAAGAGCGTTCAGGTTAGAAACCTGATGCTGAGTCATGTGCCTTTTTCCTTTGTACAGTATACTCATCTTTTTAGCATTCAGAAATTAAAACACAAATTATTTATGGCAGAAACCAAGTGGCATACACCATCGACCAAAGTCCTGAGCTCCTACAAAGACCGAGCTTTACAGAAAGAAGGCAGTGGCAAGGAGTCACCAAACAAGCTCTCACATGTAAGTCTTTTACTTCCATGTCATTCTAAACTCTAAAAACAGATGCCTAAACAACAACAACAAAACACCCCACTCTGGACTTAAAGAAATACATCTTAAAAATACATGTTAGTATTTTATGAGGACCACTGTATGTTTTGGGAGGCAAAGAGTATGCTCACCTAGATGTGGGTTGAGTGGAGGCTGCTTCATCTGTGTTTATAAACTCAGAATTCCAAGAGGGCTGGGACATTGAGGAGGTAAAACTAGAATACACTCAGCTGTGTATTTACAGCTTCATTTATACTGTCTTGCCTAATCTGTGGAGTATTTAGTTATCCTTTAAGAGAAAATAAAATCATATTCACCATACCACTTTTCATCTTGTGTGAAATACCCATGTAGTGTAATTCTCAATAAGCACTACAAACATGTAAACAGATTTCTGGTCTATCTAGTTTAGTGGTTTGTCTTCAGTAGTGGCAAAATCTTCAACAACCTAGTGATGGAAAATACAGTAATGATAGTTTTTGTTACATGCTATGTATAGTAGGAG
>JAOXXN010000446.1:43702326-43720073 GCA_026770055.1 Myrmophylax atrothorax | reverse complement strand
ACTTCTATTATGTGGTGACTGATATATTTTGGCAACCACACTGTATATCCATAGGTAATTACATCTGTGCTTGTTGAATTATGTTCTCATCAAATTCAGTGCAGATAATAGCGTGTCTTAGTGATATATGTAATAAAAACTCAATTGATAAAAATAGTGTGAATTTATTGTTTTTCAAATATGCAGATCACCATGAGGTTCTGCAAATGCTTGAGACAGTACAGCAGTATGAAATGAACAGTGCAGATTTCTGAGGAATCTGAGGGCTTTAAGTCCATGTTAAAATGCAAACCTGTTTGCTGCATTAGTATTGTCATTGCTTGTGGCCCTGAATTCTAAAATGGTTTTCTCCAGATTTCATCAAGACCAATTTACTGTTCATATCAGCATTAACTGGTCCAGACAAAACTGTCATACTGCTGATAGACATAAAAAATGCTTTGGGGTTGCCTTTGGATGCAGGTGTGGGGAAGCCAACTAGTTGGAACATACATCTGCTGATTATCTTCAAAGCTGAGATGTAGAAACCTACATCCATTTCGCTAACTGAACTAGGGTAATGGCTGTAATAAAGCCTTTTATTTTGTCCAGTTTTAGATGTATCCTTGTGTTACTTTTTTCCAGATCAGGGCGTAGCGTCTTTTTGCACCTTGAATGATATGCAGCAAGCACAGGGTCTGGAAGGAACACAAGAGTTGCCTTTGGATGAGAGTCCCCCAGACGGAAAAGATTTCCTTGAGGCTGCTGGGTATGTCAGAATTAAAGCATATTTCTTACAAAAATATTTTAAGGGAAGATTTTCTCTTAACGTTGCATATCACATTTCCTATATGAAAGTTTCATGGCTGTTTGATGGCAGACCTGTTACCTTGACTGATTACGTCTCTAATTTTGAAAAATGTTGTTTCTTCAAATCAACATATGAGCAGTTCTGTCTAGGAAATATGTAATACAGTCAGATAAAGTTCTCTCACTGTAATAGACCTCTAATGCAGAGTAGGGTTAGTAGCAGAATTTCAGATCATCAAATTTTTCACTTCATTCTTTTACAGGAATAATTTGTGTTACAATTATTTCTGTTTTCATTTGAATAGAACTAATAACAGAAGCTCAATTCTGTAGTATGCAATTTTATCTGCAGCAAATGTCTCAGATCTTGAAACAGGTGTCCTACCTATCTTGGCAACTATTGGCTACTTCCAAACACATGCTTTTTCATTTATACAGAGGTAAATTAATCAAGAGAACCTGTAACTGAGGACTGCAGGAAACTTTTATGCCAAACTACCTGATTCTTCAAATTCTTTCCAGTGTTCTGGGAGAAATTATTCTTTTCTTTTCTTTTTTTTCCCCTAGTCTTTCCTGCTTTGAGGAGTATACTTGTTAAAAGCACAGATTCAGCAGTATAATGTCTAGTAGCATGCTTTAAAAGAAAAACACATCTTTGATTAGTTTTGCTCTTCAATGCAGGAGTGGAAGAACAGGAATTGGAGGAAAAAGTCTTCTTGCTTGTTAGATTATCACATTTTAATTTGAACCAATTTTACACAAATTAGCTTGCCTACATGGTAAAGCTCATTTATTGTAATGACTTCTAAGTCCATACCTTTCCCCAGCCTAATGATCAGTAAGGACTGCAAAAGACTTTTCAGCATTGGCAAATCTGTCAGATTTATGCAGTTGCATAAAGCAGTTGATTCAGCTTTGTATGTAAAGCCTCTCTCTTCACCTTCTCTCTTTTAGACACAATTATTCACATGATGGATAATTGCATCTATAATGTACATGAAACTATCTCCCACAGTGCTCATTGTCATTCAGAAAGCAGAAGCTATTCTCAGTATTTTCCTTCAGTCATGCATTTGAATAACCTGTGGCAATATTTCATGTGTTTTGACCTTTAAACAAAATGTTTGTCTCCATAAAGCCACAAGTTCATCCTTTACTAAAAATTACACTACTGTACACCAGACAAAAGAACTCTTAACAGCTCTTCTGGTTTGCAGTAATTGCTACTGCATCTTGGTTCAGATTAGCACAGTCCTTATCAGAAAGCAGCTTGTTAACTGATGTGCCTGCACACCATTGAACAGTGAGTGTGACTTGCACTGTGAGGGTATGTGCAAATAATTGCTAGAACCTCTGCCTGATTTGCATGAGAGGCAGTCTCATATTTCACATGTTGCAGGATTGGATTTATGTTCTGGTAATAGTCTTTTGCTTATTTTGTAATAGCCTGTAATAGTAATAGTCTGATCCAGATTTCAACTCTATTTTCCTAACTGGTTTCCTTTGCTATTACTGAAAGTGTTACTCACAAAAGCTGGGAAAAAAATGTTTTTAACTAAGAGTGAAGGTAGTGGTTTACTTTCCAGGGAACATGCTCCGAGTACCCTGACTGGAAAAGTAAACCAGCTAGAAGTCATCCTCCGGCAACTACAAACCGATCTGAGAAAGGTAAGAGACCATTAACAATGTAACTAGTCTCCAGTTTTAAGACTTTTATTTTTACACAGAGTTTAGCAATGTTTTGAAAGAGGTACATCAGTTAAACTGCATAGTGCAATTGCTGAATTGTAGAGCTCAGTGGCTGGTAGAACACTGAGGTGCATAAAGTCCTGTGGGAATGGTTATGTGAACAAACTGGCAAGGCTAACTAGTTTGTGGGTCTTTATTTCAGAATAATTGTCCCACATACAGTCATACCCTAGAAAGAATGAGGCATCTTATCTTTGTTTATGGAACTTTGCATTTAACAAAGGATAGGAATGTGGTTAGCAGTCCACATTTGTCATCCTTGTTGCCTTGTAGTATCTTGGTCATGTAGCAATGACTTGCTTTGTGCCTCATTTGCTGTCTAATTTCTGAGCTGGATACAATGCCAGAACGGATAGAAATGAGACTGCTTTTGGTAAAAAAATAATCATGTAAGGGAAAATTTTGAAATTAGATATTTTCCTTCATTAACATGTGCTTGAAATCACTTAAAACTTGGGCGCTCACATGAGATTTGTTATGGCTAAAAGCATCTTATGCTTTTAGTGCTTGATTTTTTTCTATTTTTGTTAAAGGGATTAAACTCCTGTAAATTTTCTATTAAAGTAACATCCAGTTTTCTTTTTAGCTTGCAGTGTTTTCTCAAAATGAAAGAGGTAGTTGGTAGTAATTGGTGTTTGGGGATTTAACTTGTAGTTAGTAGTTGTCATAATGGTTTAGGGACCTCAATAAAATATGTCTGTATGACTTGCATAGAATTATTAACAGCAAAAATAAATGTTGTCATCATGACTACTCATTTTTCTCAACTTTTATCTTTGTTAACCAGGAAAAACAGGACAAGGCAGTTCTCCAAGCAGAAGTACAGCACCTGAGACAAGATAACATGAGACTTCAGGAGGAGTCTCAAACAGCAGCTGCTCAACTGAGGAAATTTACAGAATGGTTTTTCAATACGATAGACAAAAAATCCTAATTGGTGGCCCCTGGAAAATACTTATTTGAACAATGTAACAGCTGTATTTTTTGAATTATCGGGGTAATAATTCCACTGTGTTCACAATCCATTTTAGGTGTTTCTGCTACATTCTCTGTCCAGCTTTATTCATTTGAAAAGGAGAGAGAACTGTGGTAATCTGTCTTTAAATCCATATGAAGAAAGCAGAGAGTAGCAAATATTTGTTTGTGTGCAGATGAATGTAAAAAATCCTTAGTGTCATTTTAGACATTTTTAGAAGTTGCTCTGGCTGGGGCTTGCCTGAAGAGGAATATTTGGGGTTTTAGTTCCTGCATTTCAGGTGCGCTGGTGAAGATGTTAAAGCAATTTACATTAGCTTGGGCTTCAGTATTGTAAGATAAAAAGAATAACCAGACATATACTTTAATGTTTAAAAGGTGCTCTATTTTTTTGTATGTACAGTAGTTTTATTTCCACAGTCCACATTGTCATAGCAATAAGAATGGAGGTATAGTGAATAGTCACAGAGCTGTGTTTATAAAATGTTAGCACTGATGTGTTTAACACTAGTTTGGATGCAGATACATTAGAGATTATTTATTTGCAGGAACAAATGGTGCCTGAATATAAACAGTGTTCTGATTTTCTAAAAATACACATGCCTTGTAAATGGCTCACCAGGGTTAGCCCTCTACCAACTTCAATTACTTTTGTATAGTTGATGTTCAGCTAAACAGTTATACTGCTTAACTATTAAAATCATGTACGGTGTGAGCCAGCCAATCAATTGTACAATGCCAAATTTGTTTATCTTTGTACAGAAGCTTTGATCAAGTGTCTTGTATTTAACACCTTTATTTAAGCTTATTTAACCTTAAATTGTTGTTTTTATAAAGTTTGTTTTATCTGCACTATGGTGAGGTCAGTTGGTTGCAAGTTGTAATATTTTTAGCTTGCCAAGACTGTACTAAGGAGTTCTAGAAAATTCTAACAATTGGATGCTGCTAGTACACAATTGATTTGTTTGTATGCTTTAACATTTTTAACTGTTTAATTTGAAATGAACATACATCCTGCTTTTTTAATAAATGTTTAAAATCTAAACCTGAATTATTTTATCTTGCATTTTCTGTAATCACTGTTATCAATAATAACTTAGGTTCCTGTTCAGCCCAGTCTCTACACTCATCATCCAGAGACAGTCCAGACCCCCAGAGCTCTCTTGATCTCTTGTTACAGTGAGGGGTTGTCAGCATTATCAGTTAATTTCTTTGGTGTGTCCTGTCCTGGAACTAAGGAGGTAGCTTCACCAGTCAACGAACAAAAGCTGTTTTGGCTGTTCACAGGCATTGATTAGTGGCCTAGGAGAAAAAATAACTGCTTTACCAAAAAATACACCCTAGGGAAAATTTTCAAAAGGAGTCTGGTTTTCTCATAGTACCTTATGTTAGTTGTAGCAGGAAATAGCTTGCCATCTCCTTGTGCCAGCAACTGAGGATCAGTGGATTTGATTGCAGTGTTAGCATATGTGAGATGTTTTGTGTACAGTACCAAGCTTAAAGTTTATACCAAAAAAGGACACTTTTGCAAAATGAAATGAAGGCAATGAGCACATTTGACTTATCCTGAGAGGAAAAAAAAACTTCATGATCATAGCTGTATGCCAGTTTCCCTTCAGCCACTGATTGCACTCAGGCAAACCTACAAAAAATCGTTGAATAAATAAAAAATTTATTCAACTTATGCAAGTAAAATTCTGTGTCCGTTGTCAGTGCACATGGGCTGAGAAATGTTTTGTAAGTTGAACAAATGTCTGCCACTGCTGTAACAATTGTTCTGAGAGGCTTCTCTTAGAAAAGGTTATACATGGGCAGATAAGCAAGACTTTAGTATCCTTACAATGAAATTAAAAAGACCATTTTGTCTTTGTATTTTTCATCAAAAACTCTGACTTTTACATACCAAACAATATCCACTAAGCTATATTAACAGGGTAATTAAACATGGCAGTCATGTGTTACACTAGCTTCTGATTTAAGCACCTTACAGAAGTCATTAGCAAACCCATCTGGCTGGAGACCTTGCCAAATAACCGTGCTGAACAACCTGGGCAATTTGTCTGTGAACATGTTTCTCTAAGGATTGGTCTGTCCCCACTGAAAAGCTGTGCTAACTGAACTGAACTCAAGGATAAGCTTGTTCGGAAGCGACATTATTATATTTGTGTAAGAGTTTATAGTCTAATATTCATTTTAGTTCTTTATCTCACAGTTATTGAAAACCAGCATTTATAATTAACCATGTGCACAAAAAGGACTTCCAGTGGTCAACTTTCCTATTTTCCTATCCAATTGAAACAGTTTGATTTCCGGAAGTGATAGAAAACTTTTTCTACACATCTACGATTTCTTTTGCTGACAAAAGCACTTGTGTCAGCAGCACATGTTTCTTCCTTAATTAACCCTCATCATGGAGAAAAGGTTTTAGTATTGCTGTTACTGTTTTAATGATATGGGAATACAGTATATCAGAGACCATAATACAGCTTTGGCATAGGTAAAGAACATTTAATTGAACATTTTAATTACTGGGGGTTTTAAGAAGGATCCTCTGGGAAACATTTTCCTTACAAAAATTTCTGTTTCATACACATGAAGGTAAAGTCTAAGTTCACATAAGCAACTAGTGTGGAGCGCTAGGAAAATTTAGAGAGTTGCTACCCCAGGTTTTCGGGATGGGAGGAGATCCTTCAGTCTCTTCCTTGTCCAGTTCCACGACCAGTCCAACCTTTTAGTGACTGAACTCATGTTAGATGGGCTCTGGCTTAGCTTCATCTGAAAGCTTTGTGCTCTAAGACCATTCTGTATGATCCAAAGCCAAGTAAGTGTTGGTGATTGGGAAATTGATTTTGAAGATGTATTTGTGATCTGAATTAAAACAGCAATATGGAAGCTTTATAGATGTCAACAAAGTCCTCCCAGGACAGCAGGCCATGCTGTTAAGTACCGAGATGCAGGAATGAAACATGAGCCAACGCAGATGTTTGTTTCTGTAAAAGGGACAAACACCAATCATGACAAAATTACAAAATGTTCTGCTTCTGCCCCAAAAGTGACATATCAAGATTTATATGCAGATCTCTATTGAAGGGATCCTTACTGAGACATTTATCACAGTGTGGACTGTATTATGTACAGTTTTTTTCTGAGGCCACTATTGCAAACATAATGGATAATTTATAGTATTTTTAATGTTCCTGACAGGGTAGTCATACATGGTTTAGGCATGTGACAGCTTTATACAGAAGCTATTTATGTCCTCTGGTATTATCCAATATAAATTCTCAAAATAGCTCATCTTTTTTTGTGCCTAAAATCCAGTTATGTGGGAAAATGTTCAGAATATTTGTAATACAAACTAGCTAATTGTAGAGCAGTTGTTTAGGAAAACAGTATTCAATACAGAAAAAAAGAATTGCTATGTGCATTATGCTGTTGCAGCATTTCTTGAGCTCTGTGCTGACTGGTTCTAATATATAAGGAAGTCAGTGAAACTCAGGAATTTGTGTTGTACAGCTTGAAACAATCAGAACCATTAATTATTGACAAAACAAGTTATTCTTCATCCCATCTTCTTTCTTCCACAGTGAAGACTAAAAGAAAAAGAATGTCTTTCAGCTGAAGAGCAAATATAAATCTTGATCTCGGCTCTTTCCTCTATGCACACAGGTTGTATTTTTCATTTGATTCCTCCTTGCACTTCCTTTATTTCTGTCCCTCACCATGTTCCCTTAGTTTTCTCTCAAGGAGAATCCAGTGGCAGAAGGAAAAGTTCTGCAGTAGGTTCCTGAACTGGACAGCCAGGGAGAGATCTGGATGGGTTTAGACAAAACCATAGAGCAGCAAGGACTAAGCATTTTGCTGTCTTTGCTCCTGCATTGTTTGCTCCAGTGGCTACAAAACAGAAAGCAAGACTGGTACAATTTCATTCAGCCTTGCCAGTGGAAATCTTTGCTATTTTGCAGACTCTGAAGTCTTGTCACTGTTTTACACAATGCTACCTTTCTGAAGACATTTTTGACTCATGGGTAAAGCAACCATGCAAGAATATGTATTTCCAAAATAACTGTACCTAGCAGGTTTCCAAAACCTATACTAGGGAAGCAATTAAAAAAAAAAAGAAAAAAAGGGGTATGGAATAGACAGTATGTTTTTTGTTTTATTTTGATTCTCCTTTTAGAGGGACTACCAACTGGTGAAAGTGTATGGCTATTCAATTGTCAAGGGCTGTTAACAAAACAATAAATAACTGACCCTAGGGTTGTCCAGTAGTAAATAGTAGTCTGGCCATCTGAGATTCATGTTACCAGTAACACTGTAGTCTTGCTTTCATCTCAGGCCTAAATTTGATAGATAATATTTTCTGAAGCATGTTTGGGGTTTTTTTGTGGAAACCTGAGCTATCTACCTTCTCATCAGTGCCATGTTTTCCCTCTACATAGACATTTTATTCAAGATGATGCATATTCCTTTCTCAAACCCAAGACACGGTGTTTCTTTCCAACACAAAATATCTCTCCTGTGTGTAAGAGCAGTGCTTCAGGAAGTATATTCTAGCCCTGGTGCAACTTGAAGCTCTTTATGCTCAAGGCTGACCTACCGTCTTCTACCACACAGCTTCAGGATTCTCGGTCTTCCTTTCATTTGCTAAGAATATGGGTTTCAGTAAAAACAAGCACAAACCAAAAAGCTCCTTCAGACTTGCAATGTCTCATTTTTTTTAAGAAATACATGGGGTTTTGTAAAGGTGCAAATATCCTATCTTGTTCTTCTCTGTGCCTTGTCTTGTCAGGAAGCTCAAAAAGGAACTTCAGGGTGGCTCAGTACTTGAACAATTCAAAGCTTAAACATAAACTCTAATTAATATATAAATATGTTCAGCATGCTTTCAGCCTGTGTATACAGACCAGAGGCAACCTTGTTTCTGATGAGGGAAATGCCATTCCATCAGCTGCAGTCTGGGTTGGTTTGGACAATGAGGAATGAGTAATCTGCCATTCAAAGGCGAAAGCAAACAATGGGCTCATTCCTACCTGTTTCAATGTCACATAGGCAACAGAAGCTGTGTGTCTTGTAGCCAGAGGAAGTCCAAATAGCACCATTAAATCGGACTGTGCTTTGTGAGCTAGGTGGCTGATTTCTTTAAAAAAATCAGAAAATGTATTCAGTTCCTCCAGTGTAAATCAGATTTAATATAATAGAAATTACTGAAGAGAGTAAGACTGGGGGGAAAAAATCAGTCTCTTTGTGTGGAACAGTGAATTATATCCAGACCATGTTTTAAAATGAGGTCAAGTGATTAGACCAAAAACAGGATATGAAAATAAAATTGAAGTTGTTCTTTATTAACCGTGACCTCAGTAGTCCACAGTGGTTTGGCTCATTGATTTCTAATGTTAATGTGGTTTAAACTTCTTGCTAAGCTCTGAAGAATGTTCTTTCAATAGAACCATATCTATTAAATGAGTCATTTGCTCTTTAAAACTAGATGGCTTTACAGCACAGCATGCCATAAGCCTCCTAATGTCTCACCAATTGTCCAGCAGGATTGTTGATATTTATAAAGAGAAACTTTAAAGAGATGCTGACAGGAGAGTTTCATCATCTGTAAATAGCCTTATTAAGGTTCATGCACAAAATCCTCCTTGATTCTTGCAGTGTAAATTCTTGCTAAAACTATATGTCAGTACCTTCCTTCCCACTCTGTCCTGGTTTGTTATTGCAGAACAACCCAGAGTTCTTCAGCTGCTGGTTGTTTTTTTTTAAATTTACTTATTTTTTAATAAATCAAATATGAACTAGAAGAGAGTCTGAAAGAAACCTGAGGAGAAGGAGTTAACTCAATCTGCAGACTGGCATGTAGGAGCATCCTTTTTGAATGTTTTTGTAATGCCATAGAGATGCTTTAATAATCCTCTTAGAATGAAAAAGAGAGAAATTACTAGACTTGCATATGTAACAGGCCAGTGTATAATTCCTGAATGCACCAGAGGTTCTCTGTCAAGCCATGCAGACAGCAAACCCCATTGCGGTGAATGGCTAACAATATGGTAATAATGACTTGTCCACATGTTTTACGAGAAATCCTACAAATTCCTTCCATAAAATCATGATTTTTCATCTCTAGGAAAGTTCTCAGAAATACCCAAGCTGCACTTTTTAAAGTGATGTGGAAATGCTCTCTTATGCTTAATGGCATGACCCCCTTAGTCAGTGTTTTGACTGAGAGTGAGCATTCTGAGTTCATTCTAAGCTGTGCTGACATGAAATGTGTATGCTCAGAGGCATCAGAGGTGCAGATATACCTGCACCTTCTTCTTGAAGGGAATATGCCTGAAATATCAAACGGCTGTCTAGCCTCTAACACTTGATTTGCTAAGAATACAGATGAGAGCAAGGTAACAGCTAACAGAGATATTCTGATCTTCTGATGGAGACAGGTTTTTTTACACAATGTTCACAACCAAATCTTTTCTCCCTACCCATGAGGTCTGTTTTTTATATCTTGTTCCTATTGTGGAGTTTTGAGCAGCTTCCCAGACTGGTCCCTTCTGGCACTTGAGGAAAGTGCCATTTTCCCTACCACACTACAGGTTGTTTTGTGAGTCCTACAGACGAGTGTCCCATTCCTTTTTTTGAGTCCCCAGCCAGCCTGCTGGCTCCCTGCTCTCTAGTGGTCCCCTTCCTCGCTTGCACACTGGAATAAAGCATCTAGCTCTCTGTTGTCCTCCTGTAGCCTTTTACAATGTCCATAACACATAGCACACATGCAGTAAACAGTGAACAAACACTGGATGCCATGTCATCTTATATAGACCGTGCTTTTGCCAGGAAAGATTGAACCAGATGATCTTTGAGGTTTCTTTCCAAACTGGTATTCTATGAAATACAAGAGGTACTGCCCTTGCCACTTACCTACGTGTTTTTGAAACGTTTTCTTAAGGTCCTATAATGATAACTCTGGACAATCCGATGTTACTAGTACTGAGCACCAACTGCGGATTGCAGCTGGAAATGCAGGAAATAAAGTGGGTTTGAAAAAATGTAAACATGTTTCAATAAAATCATCTACAGGGAGAAGTGGCACAAGAAACTTCAGATATTTTAAGAAAAAGCTATATTTCTTGGCCAGCTAAATAGGATTTTTTTATATATGGTTTTAATTTTAGACAAACTTTCTCAGAAGCCCTGAGATGATTCAAACTTGATTGCAGACAAATTTTAGTGGCAGACAAATAAATTCAGGGTTCCTAGATTATTTTGGAAGCAACCATAGGAGTTACATTCCAGATGAATGAAGTATCTTTTCTGGTGTCCAAAGCAGTTGCCTGTACAGCTGAAAAGCTATCCCTTTGAAAGTATACTTAACCGCCCCATATGTGTTAGGTATTGTACTGTCTAAAAAAGCCCTTCTCTATAAACCTTGTACAACTCGGGCTTTACATTCCAATTCTGAACAGGAAATATGGAAAACTCCATTTTTTAATGAGGCTCTTTTTGTACTCTTAACATTATCTGATGACCTTAAACTTGCTGAGGCAACATTGCCAAAAAAGTAAATGCTCTCTTTCATCTCTAAATGCATTTTCTTTATTTGGCCTGTATGGATTTGGATGGTCTACAGTACATTTTTCATAATTGCAGAGACATTTTTTTTGCTCCCCTGTGAACAACCACATTTCCTTCTGAAGCTGTCTCAGTTACTGTCAACTAACCGGACATATAGTTTGTGACAGAAGTGTTGTCTGGAAGGAATGTCTGGAGGTTGTCCTGTCCAACCTCCTGGACTAGCACCGCTGTTTTACCAGGTTAGGTATGGCTTTGTCTTGCCAAGTCTTACAAATCTCCGAAGACCTCCCTGGGTACTCTGTATTACCCCACAGTAAAGCTGGGCTTTGTTTCTAATGTCCATCCAAGCCACAATCTGTGGCTGTTTCCACTTGTTTCACCTGGCAGGACCAAGGTTTTGGCTTGTTTTGTGACTGTAAATACAAAAAAATAGTTGTAGACTACTATTTAATCTCCCCTTGGTCTTTTTTTTATCAGATGAAAGAATTAAATTCTGCCACTTTTTGCCCATATGCTTAAGGTCCCTAACCATCTTAGGAGTTCTCTGCTGCTCTCTCTCCAGTTTATTACCATTCGTCTTGTACTGGGAATCCAAAACTTAACACTAACACAATATTCCAGTAGAAGCCTTACCCGTACAGTTCATTAGCCCATATAACCAGCGACATACTGTAGTTACTGCCCCTTTCCTTCTCTCTCATCAACCCCAATGTTCTTTGGAGATGCAATAATGTTTTTTTTTTCTTTTTGTTACATCAGAGATTTTGTCTGGCTACGCTTGAGGACAGGAGATGCTTTGCTATTGATGTCATCTGTGGAGATAGTGACAAGGGCAAAGACATTTGCAGATGCACATATGGCCCTGACAGGCACAGTCAAGGATGTTGGTGTTGGGCAGAAGTTGAAGCGAAAAACACACATATACACCTTCTGTGAGATGCACATTAGTGGAACTCCCCCAGAGGAATGTGGTTACTGAAGGAAGATAAAATTCTTTAGTTTAAAGCTGTATTCAAACATGCTGTTGCTATTTGTTGCAAATCCAAGAAGGGCGCTGGATAGAAATCCTCTCACGTTTTTGCTACAGATTCTTGAGGAAGATCTGTCTGGATGAAGGCTATTAAGTCTGATCTCACCATGTACATTTTCTTGATAGCTGGTGAAAGAAAACAAGGGTTTGCAGAACATGGTTCAGCTGGATGGTATCACGGAGCTCCTATGAAGGGAGTCACCCACTGACAGGCCCTTTCTTTCTCTTTTAAGTGAGAGGAGAACCAAAAAAAGGAGCACAAGTGCAAAGTTCACCACTACGGTATGTTTTCTGGAGTTTTTCATTGTTTGTTACTTTTGTTGCCCTTAGTGTTTAAATTAATATTTATGAAGATCTTGAGCAAAACGCAAAACATCTTGCCCTGCTTTAGCTAGAAAGCAAGATCAGTGTTCAGATTATTTGAAGTCAGCCCTGTTTTGTGTTCAACACAAGGTATTATCCCTCAAAGGTGATTTTGATTTTGAATAAATGAGAAAAGGAGACATGAGATACACTCACCTAACTTATTTTGGCTGAGACAAGTTTGAAGCATTGTTGGATGCCTCAGTAAATGATATTTTTATAAATCAGCTTTTCTATCCTTTTCAGACTGGTTATTATGAAGAGCAGAGTTCAGGTGGCTTCAAGCTTGTGTTAAAGTAAAATCTACTAGAGGCCCTAACAGAGTATCTAATAAACAAAGTGACTTTGAGCCTGATCTACCAGTGTGCTACTCTAGTTTACTTCTAGAGAAACTGTATTCATTTCATCTTATTATTCTTTATATTAGCTTCAAAGTACAGCTGTTCCTTGTTGAATCAAATCCTTTGTTTTGATAAAGATACAGAGAACTGTGTTTTTAAAAGTGCTGAAACCTTTGTTTGTTTTGGAAGATGTTAAAACATGTTAAAGAAAATTAGTTCTAGGCTGAGTATTTGTATGACAAGTTCTGCCTACAGCAAATCTCTATGACTGAGCTGCAGATCTCTAAAAATAAGATTTCAAATTGGAATGTTTGTGCAAGTCTTAACACTTGTGATGCCAGAGCTTGTTGTCATAATAATAAGTGGAATAACAGAGTGTTGTCACACTGCATTGAATTTCTGACCTCTGTTCCATCTTGTGAGACAAATTGATCCTTGAATATTAAAGCCATAAAGGATTATCTGAATAGAAATATTCTCTGGACACTTGCAATGAAACTCAATATGCTACAAGATTCAAGTAACCAGTAAATGAATTCATTATTGTGATCAGTTTGTAAATGAGAGTGCAAAAGCAAAGTGCAGAGCAGAAGCACCCCCGAACAAAACTGAAGGCAATAACAGGAATTTTTTACCTATGCCTTTGTCTTACACTCTACAGATGAAAGTTTCTATATACAAAATATACAGAACCCATTAACTGTGTGTGGAAATTAAATCCTCTCATTCTGAAGGATGTTATTTCTAATGCACAGCAATGTGAAATGGTGGAGCATTTCTGGGTTTGCACTCTTTAAAGGAAGGTATCATTTGCTGAAAACAGCAGTTATAGAAAAAATGGTAAGGGGAAATGTGCTGTCTCTGTTACTGCATGGTGGGCTGGTGCTCACAGTCCTTCCAGCTGTACAGGAACCAGAGGGAACAGGAACTACTGAGATACACCAATCCATTTATGCCTCCATGACACTAACGTACTAAATCACCTCCAGATCTTTTTCTTACTCTGCTGATCATGTTACTGGAGTTGTTTGGATCATTCTTCAAGGTAATGGAAATTATGTTGGGGAACAGAGCCAGGATCACAAGAGCCAGAGTAGCTGAAAGAGCAACAGCTTGGCTTGCCTCTCCCTCTTCGTGCCCTGGGCTTCCTTGCTGCAGCCTTGGACCTGTGCCATAGATTATAAACCCAGAAGGCTGGAGTGACTCACCCAGTGACCTGCAGAGAGGTTTAAGACTTGCCCTCCCTCCCATTTATACCTATGGAAGAGTTTGTCTGGGAATATAGTTATTTTGACTTACTAACATGTGGCTGTGCTTGGGGCAGGCCAGGCTGCTGCACTGGCTTAGTTTAGACTTTCCTCGGAGCCTGGAGAGAACTACATACATTCCCTATACAGAAACAGGCACTGAAAGGCTCTTCCTTCAGTCTGGCAGGGGACACCATCATGCCTTTGATGTAAACTGGAGCTGTAGCAGGAAAAGTAGCCTGGGTCTGTGGAGCCCGAGTTCTGTCACTCTCTCCAAAAACAGAGGGCAGAGCATCATTGTTTTTGCTGATAGAGCCCATTACCCAAGAAGTGAATGTACTGGTGCCAGGCACTGGTTTGAGGGATACAAATGATCCATAATCCAACAGAGATTATGGAAACAGTGTGTGTGATATCCTTTGTGAGGAAACTGTATTTATTTCTCTGAAATGAGGTCCTTTCTGCAAGACTACCCGTAGACTATAGGAATTCCTTCTTTTACAAGTATTTCTCCAGTAGCTTGGCAGAGTTTATGACAGAGTGTGGCAATTTGTATGTCAAACCTCACAGGATAATCTCCTTTTGGAGCTATCCTGTATTTCAGATCATTTGACCTTCCTTCTGTGTGCTCCACAGATGCAGTGATGAGGACCCTTTTAGACTCACAGCTTTCAGCGCCTAAATCTGATAACCAATGTAGGGAAGGTAACCTTGTATGAGGTGAATTTCCTGAAGGGAAAACTTAAATCATTTTAAGCAATGACAATTCAATGAGCTGCTAAAAGAACTGTTGCTGTGTGTTTTCTCCGATAATTTCCAAGGCAGAGCTGAGAGTTTCAAAACTGGAGAAGTCTTTCTTTGCTCTTTCTGCTCAACACTCCACAGAAAAACTTTCACCTTTCGTCCTTACCCCTCAAATGAAATCCCAGCACTCTCAGTCAGGTGATCTACTTTGATTCACTTGCAAAGTAAAATCAATAATCTCATTTAAAAAACTTGCTGAAGGCAGGGAATTGCCCTCATATTGGACATGCTATCAGAGAAGAATCTTCCATCCTGGGTGCAACCTGACCTCCAGCCTGTAAGGATAACTAGCTTGAGAAACCATGAGGGATTTAGTGGCAAAATCAAATGCGTGAAGAGATTGTGATAAGAGGTGTGTACGTTACCCAGGAGCTATTGGGATTATACCACATTTCAGTTACTCAGTCACACATTTTTTCACAGATTTTTAAAATAATTGTGTTTAAGCCAATACACACAGGATGGTATAAGGTATAAACAGGTAAATATGTTGACACACTGAAAGTACAAGTAGCAAAAGACATGGTGTTTCTATTGCTTATCTCATTATACACAGATGACAGCCAAAGTCACAGTGTCTCAGTGAAATCATGGATTTCTTTGATTATCACTGAGAAATTGTCCATTACCCTTTTCCAGAAGGCTGTTTCAGGAACTGCTGCAGAAGAAAACCAAAACAGCTGAATGCTGTGTTTTGGGTTCCTAGTGCAGAACCCTGTCTCCCCCTCCCCGATTTCGTTAAGTATGAGTACACACTGCTAGTATTATGGCACGGGGGACCTGTTTTCACACTGTACCTGAATTCCAGTGTGTATCTGGTTCCCATCCTTTCGGGAAGGAAGAAAAAGAGTTTTCCAAAGCTAGATTTGGGATCAGACATGTATATTTTATAATAATCCCTAGCAATATATCAGATGTCCTTTTAGATTTAAAGAGTGTAGGGTTTCATAGAGTGACTTCATCTCCTGAGTCCTTAGAGAAGTGCTCATTGATAGAGTAAGTGGCACTGCTGCTGAGGGAAATACGACACTCAGAGATAAAGGAGAGTGCCCTGTGAGTCTGCAAATGATCAGATTCACTGAATGGCAATCTCCGCCTCTTCAATTACTATCTTGTGGGAGGGTGCAGGGTCCCATGCACTTCCTATGCTGCAATTAAAGCCACACACTCCAAGCAGCCCAAGAAGAGCAATTTTGCTACATTTGTCTGCTACCAGATCTGAGCAGCCCCTTGCTGATCCTGAGGAGTCATGTGAAGCCTCATAGCACATGATGCAGCAAGAGCACTTGAACTCGGTGGTCCTTGTTGCCTAAACCCCTGAGCATGGTGGAGTTTGATACCTCCCTGTTTGCTGTGACTTTGAGGTCCTTCATACACCACATCAGTTCCTAAGATAGGGAGTCAAGCTGGCAGCTGATGTAAACCAGAAGAGCCACTGATGAGCAATGGGACAGATTCCTCAGCACAGAGTCAGGGTTACATGTTCTCTGGATGTTCTGCAATGCAGACACTCTGCCTCCACTTTGCCTGTTTGTAGGGTGGTCACCTGACTTTTTACTGAGCTGATGTTGACTTCATCATTTCAGGCAGCAGCAAGAGTTGTTCATGCATGGGAAGGTCAGGGGAGCTTCAAAGGCAGTTTACTGAGAATGTCCAGAGCTTTTTTAAAAATAAAAGGTGAGAGCTAGGGGAATGCAAATGCAGCTAGAACAACAGGGAGGAAATGGAGAGCATGGGAGCAAGAGGGTCTGTTCAATTTTACCTCCTGGAGCTTTGGCCTGATGTATTTTTACATCTGCTGGGGATCCCACATGGCTTACCATCCAGGTGGAGCAGGCTGTGGCCCAAACTGCAGATTTACAGGAGCACCCAAAATGCAGATTTCCAGATGTGACTCAAGCACCATCACTGCACATAAAGGCTTACCAATTTTTGTTTTAAGAATGAAAAAGCAGTGACACAACTCATTAATGTAAGACATCTGACATGTCCCCAGAGGTATACCTCTTTTCTCAACAGCTGATTTCTGTTTCTTGAAGCTGCAGACATCTAGGGTAGCAGTGGTCTTAAAATGGGTGCTGTCCCAGTGTTGACTCTGCTTGGGCCAGAGCCCCAGACAGCCAAACCTGGAAGAAGAAATTGGATTAAATTGAGCAGAAAATGAAGAGACCATCCTGAAGGCCAGAGCCACTGTCATCCCCACCATATGTTCTGTTGACAGCCTACTCCAAGCCTGGGTCTTAGGGCTGTCTCTTGACCCTGGAGAAGCCTTGAGTCAGATTTGGATGGTTCCACTGGTCTAAGTATGTCATTCAGTCTCAGCCTGTTAGCAGGTTCAATGGCACTTTGATATGAATCGGAGCCAGGGAAATGTTAAATTGGAAACTGTTTATTTCTCTTCTATGATGATAAAAGATGAACAGATGAACTTTGTTCCCTCTCTAGTGCAAGAGGTGAACAAATTCAATTTCACCCGAGAGCAGCCAAGAAAAAGGAGCTGATTTTGTCTTTGAAGCCTAAGCATTGATCATAAAATATATGATACAGTACGTGCTTTCTTCAGGTGCATGGAGGGAGGCTTTGTAGCCACAAAGTAAGAGACGTCCTGTTGTTGCTTGGTTATTTCTTGTTGTACAAGGCAACTACTCCTATTTATAACATGCGAAATGTTCAGCCACTGGAGTTTTCTGCCTGGCTGACTCTGCATTAATCTACAGTGAACATTAGTCTTGTGATTTACGGACTGCCAGATTCCCTGAGTAGGATAACTACCTCAAAGAAAGCTTCTCACCCACAGGAAGGCTCATACAGAGAGTTTCACTTGCCTCTGCCAGCTTCAGCCTGGGATCTTGCAACTAGAAAAGGGCAGGCAGGTAGGAT
>JAOXXN010000446.1:43686397-43699608 GCA_026770055.1 Myrmophylax atrothorax | reverse complement strand
ATGGGTGATTAACTCTGTGAGTCATGGGGTATTGTTGAACCATTGATGGCCCCTTAGCAGCCACACCCCCTCAGGCTGGGTGTGAAGGTGCCAATGACTCCCTGGGCAGCTGCTGCAAATGATCCATTGTTCTTGGGAAATGAATAGAGGGGGTAGAATACATGGCTTTGATCACCCTCACACAGTGATACCTGGTCCCACCTGCTGAACTAGGACAATCAGCAAATACAACACATTCACTGGCTTGACTTGCATTTCTTTAAAAGTAAATATCCAAGTAACTTTTTACTGACAGGTTTTCATATCATTCTTCTTCCTGGTTCTGGAAGGACAGGAACTCAAATAAAGCAAGAGCTCTGTGAGGTGCTTTCCTCTTCAGTTTCTTAAGTTTTGCGTAAATAGTACAGGTTGATGTTTCCTGGTATCTATCTATATAGTTCAGCTCCTGTATGTTTTCCTGTACAACAGATTACTGGGTTTTGTAATGATTTTTTTTCCTGTCATTGCCTATTGCAGGTGATTAGAATTTGACATCTGGAAAGATGTTGATCTACAGCTATACCTTGTCTTCCCTCACAACAATGTTTTAGAATTAGCTCACTTATAAACTGCTGCAGATGTTATTTTCCTTCATTAAGCTTCTCCAAAGTTGGCAGCATCCCAAAATAATATGCAAACACAGTCCTTTTGAGCTGCAG
Source organism: Myrmophylax atrothorax (assembly GCA_026770055.1). NCBI lineage: Eukaryota > Metazoa > Chordata > Aves > Passeriformes > Thamnophilidae > Myrmophylax > Myrmophylax atrothorax. The sequence goes on along the minus strand of JAOXXN010000446.1, from coordinate 43,698,910 downwards.
GTTTCAGCACCTGCAGGTACAAGAGGTGGCTAAGCTTGGAGAGAGAGCTAAGCCTATCCATGTCTCCCAAACTTTCCAGGCAGCTGAGTTGTGGTTTGGGCATCTGGGCTGACTTTCAAAGGCAGCAGCCTTTGCTGTGGTGGGGCACAGCACTTCAAGCAGTGGGCTGGTCTGGAGAGTACCACGCCACCTTCAACTACAGGAGCTCAGCCCCACAGAGGCAAATGGGGGGTGTGGGAGAGGAGGCTCACTGCTGGTCAGTTAAGAGTTGGACTTGAAGGTCCTTGTGGGTCCCTTCCAACTCACTATCCTGTAATTCTGTGAATATAATCACTGTGAGTACCTTACAGGTGCAATTCATCATGCACCTTAATAAACTAAAGGCTGCCTTTTTGTTCTTTCACTGATTCAGAACATCATTTCCTTAATCTATGAAGCATTGTTCACCCTTGCACACTGTGATGCTTCTCGGATTGGTCAGGTCCCCGGACTAGGTCTCTTGCTCTATTAGGAAAACTTCTTCAGGAAACTCCATATGTTTTAGATCATACAGAATGTTCTCAATTGTCCCTTGATTAGAGAGAGAAGGGCAGAGTGTTGAATTTGGGGTGATGTCTGAAACAGGGGTCAAAGTAGCAATTATTAAGGATGATGACTTAGAGTAACTTAAAAACATCACTTTAGAACCTGAAACACCCAAAAATGTAAAGCAAGAGACTGTTTTCAGGGCATCTGGTATAACGGGCACACAAAAATGGGCATGTGGGGAAAAGTGTGTCTGGCTAAAGGATTCCTGTTTTATTTTCAGAATGGAAGTGGTGAACTCAACACAGACATGTACTAAGATTAGCTGTGCCAGACTTAGGCTGTGATTCAAGACTACCCTGAATTACAGAGGCAGAAGACACTGTAGATATAGTTGCACTGTAAGGTCTGGCGTTTCTCCCTAGAAGCATCCAGACAACAACCTTTGGTGAACTTAACGGCTTTCCTCAGTACTGCATTCTCAGCAGGAGTGAATCATCTCTCATGAATCACTTGTGTTGCTCTCCCTCTGCAGACTGACCAGGTCTGGCTCTCCTCAGAGAAAGACACCCTATTCATAAATTGCCAGACTCAAATGGAACACAGCAGCTTGCACATTTGACCTCCAGTGTCAAACAGAGCCAAAGAGTTTCTCTTGCCTCAGGTCTGACGGCTTGTGGTAAGTTAAAGTCTCTTCTGTTCTTACAGGCTAAGGTGATATGGCCATCTCTTTTCCAAATTTGTACAGGCATCTCCAATTTCTGATGTGTGGTATGACAAAGCATGTTTATGTGTAGTGAGGCTTCCAAAGTGGGCAGAAGTGCTCCAAGCATTATGCCTGAAGGCATGCCCCATACATAGCAATAACTTAATTACTGGGGAAATTGTGTACCAAGTCCATGTAATACACACCAAGAACTCTGGTTGGATTTGAACCATAAGTAACATAGTCAACTCCATTTGATGGGACAGAAACAAAGTAATGAAAAAAACCCTGATTGATTTATTAAAAATGCTGCCATGGGTGTAATAAATTTGTCAGAAAACATGGAGCACAGATGATAAGCATTGCTGCTCTGGAAAGAGCCAATGAATTCCTGTGTACTCAGGGTTTTGATAAAGGGAACTCCAAACTCAGAAGGCCAAGTTCTAGGCTGACTATTTTGCAGCAAGCCAAGACCTTCTTTTTGGTCCTAATTGCATTTAATGAGGAACAGGCTCAGAAACACCATTTAGATCATCCTTCCACTTCATAGTTCGTATTAGGGTTATATATTGCTGCTATTACTCAGTTCCATGAATATTGCAGTTGAGTGAGCACATTAGAGCATGAGAACAATTGCATTCAGGATCATGTTCCTATCCAAATTAAAACTGATTAAGGAATATTACAACATTTTTCGAGGCGAAGATACTGAGAAGGATTAAAATGTTTAGCTATTGCTGCCTCAGTTGTGAGGCACCAGGACACAACAGTAGCAAGTTTTTTCTATCTTCTAAGTCTTTTCTGTCTTCTAAGAATCTCCCAGAGTCATCAGTTGTGGAGCTGACATCCCTGTGCAAGCGGGAAAGGGAGCACTGGGCAAACAAGTGATCAGCTCCATTTTGCTGAACTTCTGTCGATGGAAAATGAATAATATCTGCCATCCCTTTGCCATCATAACAAGAAATAAAGGGTCTGGCCACTACTTTTCTGGAAGGAAAAGGTATCCAATCTACCTGATAAAAACAGGTTCATATCTAAATGAAATATCTCCCCAAATCAAAGGTCTGGATTGGTCCAACCATTCCCAAAGGCAGAGCAGCTGGCCACAAAGGTATGCAGCACTCCCTAAGTCTGATGCCTCTGCTGAGGTTAGCAGTCAGCAGGGTGGGCTCAGGTCTTTCTGGTGGTATTTTTCTAGTGGTGTTGGGTAAACAGAGCTCTCTGTGATGACTAGTGACCAATAAACAATAACCAAGAGTATATTTTTATTGATTAATTAATTAATTACACCACTCACACTCAGAGGAGCTCTGAGGCTGAGGATGTGAGCAGGCTGGCACGTGCATTTGAGCTAGCTGAGGCTTGCACTGTGGCAGCTGCAGCAGCATGCTGATGCCTGCATTACTTTCCTCCCAATCCCTACCAGTACCCTCTCCTGATCCAAGTGCTTTGACATTCCAGTGTGCTGCCTCAAAGCCAGACAAAGCTGATACTGCTGTTGTGAGGGTTGTGTTTGACCACCACCCCAGATATGGGGAGACTTTCATTTCTTTACTCCTGCATTCCTCCTTGCATACCCAGGGTGACAGCCTGGGATAAGAAGACTTTGCTCAATCAAAACTGATTCAGAGCACAGATGAGTTACTCTAAGTCTCTGATTTCAGCCCAATGTAAAACCGGTGTAGTTTTATTGAGAAGAAGACAACTGTGGAAATAACAAAATGTTTGTGCTTAATACCTGTGTGCTTTGCACTTCATAAGCATGGGCATGGTAACTGTGTATGGTAAAGAGCTGCCATACACAAATAAATCAGACTACAGTGGTGTTTTTGCTCTCTGTTAACCCTCTGGATTTACTATTGTGAGTCCTTATCACTTCTTGCTGTCAGAAGGGGTCAGAGGTATAGTATCAGAGCCATCAGCTCAGACTGCGGTTGTACATCTGACAGCAGGCAGCTCAGATTGCCATTAGCTCCATTAGCGCACCTGGCAAGACGTGCATTGTACAAATGGGTAGAACAAGTCAGAATTTTATATAGGCAAGCAGGAATGGAGCTCCAGTCCCTGTAATGGTGGGCAGGAGCTCATATCCCACCTAACACTAATTGGCGCTTCTTGTCTTCTACTCTTTCTCCTCAGTCTGCTCCACATCACCATGACAGGGAAGCACTGATTAGTGACCCCAGTGGAAGTGTGGGACCCTATGTGGCACGGAGCTGCATGCTTTAGAGAGCTTCTGGGTGTCAGAGATGAAGCATGCTGGAGAGGATTTTCTGCTGCCCTTCAACCAGTGCTAAACAAAAATGTTGTTCTTTGAGTCTCTTGAGTGGGATCTCTGCACATATGCATGCAAATAAGTTGTTAAGAACTAATAATCAGCCGCTTTTTGGCTTTAGCAATAGAGGAGAATATGTGCATTGCATGTGAGGTTGGTACCTGCTGAGACAACTGTCTTGTTTTTTGTGTTTCTTAGGAGATTTCGATATCTCCTGCTGATACTCTTAATAAACCAGAAGGGAATTGCACAGGCAGTGCTGCCAGACATACAAATGGAGATGTTACTTTGCAGGAAAAACGTGTGATGCTGGGATACATTTGCACATTCTGTCAGCCACTTTGCCCACCTTCGCATGCAATACTAACCAGGGAAAAGACAACACAGAGTCAGAGGAAAATAGAAATTGGAAGAGATGTGGGTGACAGCAAATTGTGGTCTTGGGAAGAGATCACCTACTTGGATGTTAGGACTGTCATTCAGAGGGGTTTCCACAATCCAAGAAAACGGACTGACAAAAACCTTATGAAGACCAACACAGACCTGTATGTAGAACAAAGCAAACTCACACAGCAGCACAGACTGGGGACCAAATGCCTCAGAAGCAGCTCTGTGGAAAAGGATTGGGGAACTTGTGAGCAACAGACTACCCAGCAGCCAGCAGAACACCCCAGCAGAGGAGAAGGGCAACCACACTCTGGGCTGCCCCAGCAAGAGTATACCAGCAGCTCAGCAGAAGACATGATGCCTTTCTAATGACACGAGGCCACATAAGGAGCAATGTCCTGTTTTGGACAGAGTGGGACAAGGACAGCAGACAACTACTGAAACTATCAGGGGGGCTGGAAATGTAACAGATGAAGAGAGGCTGAGAGAGATAACCTGGTGCAGCCTGAGAAGAGCAGTTTAAGATGCAGAAATAATTGCAGAGTCCCATTTAGCTGATGGGGGTTTATAGAAAAGGGAGAGCCAGACTCTTCAGCAAAGTACAGAAAGGACAAGATGCAACCATCACAAGATGCAAAAAGTTACATTTGGGTTAAGTATCAGGAAAGAGAATTGCAGTGAGAGTGGTTCATCACTGGAACATGTTGCCCCTGGAGGTGGCTAGACCTCCATCTCTGGAGGAGATAATAGAATGGCTTGGGTTGGAAGAGACTTTAACGATCATCTAGTTCGAAGCCCCCCTGCCATAGACAGGGCTGTCAACCATTAGATCAGATTGCTCAGAGCCCCACCCAACCTGGCCTTGAACACTCCCAGGGATGGGTCATTCACAACTTCTCTGGGCATCCTGTTCCAGAACCTCACCACCCTCTCAGTAAAGAATTTCTTCCTAACATGATCTAAATCTTTAAGTTAGAAAACATTCCCCCTTCTCCTATCATTCTCTGCCCATATAAAAAGTCATTCTTTTTCTTTTCTGTAAGCCCCCTTCAAGTACTGGAAGGCTGCTATAAGGTCTCCCTGGAGCCTTCTCTGTTCCAGACTGAACAGCCCCAATTCTGTCATCCTGTCTTCCTAGGAGCAGTGCTCCATTCCTCTGATAATCTTCATGGCCCTCTTCTGGCCCCACTCCATGTTCTTTTTTGTGCTGAGGACACCAGAGCTGGATGCAGGTGGGGTCTCAAGAGAGTGGAGTAGAGGGACAGAATCACCTCACCTTATTGGCTGGCCATGCTGCTTTTTTTTCAGCCTATGATGCCATTGGCTTCTGGAATGTGAGCATGCATTGTTGGCTCATGTCCAGCTTTTCATCCACGAGAACCCTAAGTCCTTCTCCGCAGAGCTGCTCTGAATGGATTCTGCTCCCAGTCTGTATTCATGTCTGGGATTGCTTCTACCCAGGTGAAGTACCTTGCACCTGGATTGGTTGAGTCTAATTAGGTTCACATGGGCCCACTTCTCAAGCTTGTTCAGGTGTCCCTGGATGGCATCCCTTCCTTCTGCTGTGTCAGCTGCATAAGTTGAACTGAGATGTTCAGAGGTCACCTTGTCCAGGCCCTAAGCAACTTGCTCTCACTTTGAAGCTGGACCTGCTTTGAGAAGTGTGTGAACTCCAGAAGCCCCTTCCAGGAAAAATTACTCCATGGATGTGTTGTTTGACTGTCCCTTCCCATTCCACTTGCAGCCTGCAAAACTCAGTCTTTTCTCCTTCCTCCAGCTCACCCTTTATGTGTCAGGAGTACCTTGGCTTGTATGCCTTGGCCTTGGGGTAAAAAATTCTGTTCAGTCTTCACTCAGGTCTGCATCTTCACACTTCTGCACAACTGGTCTGACATTTGTGTGTAAGGGACTTGTGGTTCTGTCCATTTACCACCATTACTGCAAGGATAACTTGAATTGAGGAGCTGCTTCTGACAGCCAGATTGCAGCCATTGATGCAAACACGGTACTAGTGGGACAGTTGGATCCTCAAGTTGCTCACAGAAACTGCTGTGAGTTATAAAATATGATTGATTTCAATCACTTCATCCATCAGAAGGGGCCTACAGCTGTTCTCAGAGCCCAGATTCTCATTTCAAGTAGATTAATATGCTTTTCTGTCATCTTCAAGATAACATAAATAAATCAGGACCTGGCCATTCTGGCAGAAAAGATAACAAATATTCCTGCTATCTTTCCAAACAGAATGTCAGCTACTGCTAAAATTGCTGTTGTTTTTCTCCAAAATTGCTATTGCCTATTTTTCTTCAGTCTAACTTTGTTTCCTTCTCTCTTAGTATCTGTATGAACCCTCACCCTCTCTTGGTTGCCAAAGGCATCTCAATGATATCCACTATGGGATGAAGATGCACATAAATAGACATATAAAAGAATGCACAGTCTGGGGAATATCATCAACTAGCCCTCCACAGCTGACTACTCCAGCTGCTGGCAAGCTTTGAGCCTCAGCAGAGCCACAGAACTGCTGGGTTCTGGGGGAAAAAAACAGTGGTACTTACAGTAGCATTAAGTTCATTGCTGGCCTTCCTTGAATGAGCCTTGGGTATCTCTCAAAAAAAGAGGTCCCAGTGTCAGAGGTCATGGATGGCAGGCCTGAAACTTTCCACACTGCTTTATCATAGTATTACCATGCAGGTGCTGCCACTTCCTTGGGCCCAAACCACCCCAGGAAGCCAACACAGCTCTGCTGACCACCATCCTCAGGAACTGCTTGCAGCCCACTGACAAAGGTGCATGTTCAGCTGTAGGCAGAAACTGCAATAACCAACAGCATGAAGCTCATTAACAGCTTGCAGAGACCTGAGTATTTCAAATCCAGTGCTACAGAGGCAACAAATACCATTTCAACATAGTTTGAGAAAATGACTGATTTCCCCTCGCTCTTCTCAAGCCATTCTCCTCTCTCCTTCCTATCGACGCTGCCACTGAAGAGGTGCCAGGCACCTTCTAGGTCAGTGCTTCTGCTCTTCAACTTGCTATTTTCTCAGCTATTTCTTTGAAGAGAGATCCAGAGGGACCTCCCTCCTCAAGCCTGATGGAGGGACTGTCACTCAATACCTTTGCTTTCTTGTCTGTCTCTCCTCTGTGAAACAAGACTCTTGTCCCCTGAGAGCTTTTGGGCATGGCTTGTTGCTCTCCCCTGGAAAGCATGGCAACTGTTTATCCTCATAAGTAAATGGCTCTTCTAAATTCAGCAAAAATAGACCTCAGGAAAGGGAAGATACAGAGTGCTAATTCAGCAGAGTTTGGTGACATGGCCAGGCTCTCTGCTTTAACCTCTGTACCAGCAGCAAGGATTGGGTGAGCATCACTGGCATTCTTCAGGGGATCCTTGAAGCATTTGGAAAAACTGCCATTATACACAGCTGGAGGAACAGGCTCTTGCAAGTCAGGCTCTGTCTCTGCAATCATAGATGTCCTGGAGACAGCAGAAAAAGGGTAAAGTTTTCCCCTGTCACCATTAACTGACTACTCCACCCAAGAAGCTGTTTATGCAGTTTTCCCCGCTCATGCCTGGGACAGGGGAGTCCGGATGGGAGTCAGAGGCTGTCTGCTCACAGCTGCAGCCTGCTGTGCCTTCCCGCATGAGGCAAGGGGAGAAACACTGCACCTGCCCTCCAGAACACTGCTCCTACACCTCCATCCTTTCCCTCTGGGGACATTCCCACAGCCAGGACTTACCCTGAGCTCTGTTGTGGTGAGCTCAACTCTCATTTATGGTGTTAAAAGCTTTCTAAATCTGGCTGGGGTTTTTCTTGCAGTTACCCCTAAGGTAAACACCTCATTTTCTGTCTGAGTCATATCTCCTTATACCACTTGTTCTGACATGCTGGGGTAAGTGGTGTGAAGTACCTGTCTCTGGCTGGATGCTGCAGCCCAGCATCCTACAAGTGTGAGAGCCTTAAAAATGATATAACAGCCCAGGAGCTGAAGCTATCCAGTATTTTTAAGACTGAGATGCAGACAACAACTCATCATTAGAGAAGAGGAGGCTCTGGGGAGAACTTACTGTGGCCTTTCAGTACTTAGAAGGGCAGCCTATAAGAAAGATGAGGACAAACTTTTTTTCAAGGGCTATTGCAATAGGGAAGGGGTAATGGTTTTAAATTGAGGGAAGGTTGATTTAGATCCAATAAAAGGAGGAAGCGTTTTACAATGAGGGTGGTAAAACACTGGAACAGGTTGTCCAGAGATGATCCATCTCTGGAAACATTCAAGGTCAGGCTGGATGGAACTCTGAACAACTCGATCTAGTGGAAGATGTCCCTGCTCATTGCAAGGGGATTGGACTAGATGACCTGTAAAGGTCCCTTCCAACCCAAACTATTCTATAATTAGCATTGCAGTGATGGAGAAATGCTGTACTGATTTCCATAATGCCACAGAGCAAGGACCACTCTCCCACCCTGCTCTTTCTGTCTGACAGTGGGGACATCACTCAGAGGGTTTCTTCTTCTTTTTTTTTTTTTTTTTCCCAGTAATATCTGCTGTAGCTGCTTTATGGAAATACTGGCAGTCCACAGTAAGTTATAGCAGCCTTCAGGTAACTGTGACTTCTTCCAGGGCATCAATTTTGTCTTAGCAGCATGGAATCCATGACTGCAGCCTGAACTTTTCTTGCTCATCTCTATATCACTGGTTTTAGCCAACCACCAGCTCTTCCTTCCTTGGTTTCCCTTGTTTCAACCTGTCTTTCTTAGTCAAAAGCTGCTTCTTGCAAAGTTATCCTATAAGTGTGTTGCACTTGGGTTCCTCATGAAGAGAGTTGAAGGAGAAGTGCCCAGGACACAGTATCTGCCCTGAGTGCAGCCCCACAGAGGGTGGTGACACAGAGTACCTGCTGCTCCTTGCATTGGAGGGAAAGCCCAAGTATCCTGCACTAGTGACCTTTAGAAGGGTGCAGAGGAGGGAAACTCCCAGTGAGAAGTACAGCAAAGGGAAGGGAAGGCAATGTCACCACCAAGAAAATCAGGTGGCCTTTTTTGCTTACGTGTCTACACTCAGCAGCAGTCCAGTGAGAGCAAAACTTGATATAGCCAAATGGTGCTCTAAAGTGAGTACTAAGAGTCCAAAGTCAGAAGATCACAGCGTCTTCTTCTGCCGTGCCACCTTCCAGGTGACAATTTACTCCATCTGTGAACTCTGAGCCTTGCTCTTCTCATCTCTGGTTCCTGAGCCAGCTCTTCACAGCAGCAGCAGGTGGTGTGCAGATCAGGAGCTGGGCCACGCTCTGCCTCATGACAGCTGCAGACTCACAGTAGCTAGTTCCATGCACAGCCATCTCTGGCTATAGGCTCAGGAGCAGCAATAGTATTACATTAGATCAATATCATACAGATTAACTCTGTTCCCAAGGTCTTATTTAGAGAAGGATTGAGAAGATTTTCATACTGGCTGGTGTTTCTTGCAGCTGATCTCTCACAGTCTGGTGTTTCTCTTGATTTTTGCTTTCCTTGTGCAGCTGCCAGGTTTTCTGAGCTACTTCAGAAGCTAATTGGGTTGTATTTTGCCTTTCTCCTCTTAAGTAGACTTAGTCATGACTTTCTTCTCCTGTGCAGGCCAGTGTGACTTCAATGGCAATGCTAAGCCCACACATGTTGCTCTTTTAACTTTGTCTGTTGCATGATGCCATTTTCCCAAGGCAAATAGAAAAAATTTTGGCCTGTCACTAATGCAGCAGGTGTCCCTGGGATTTCTAGCGAGCAGAACAAATGGAAACCTCTTCTCTTTTCCTTGCTATTTATTTGATTTTACAGTCATTTAACTGTTCTTTCTTGATCTAGAGGAGGCGAAGAATAGAGTACAATATACAGAGCTCATTTTGTTACTGTATACTCATATTCCTGGGACACTGCTGGTGGTCAGTGACAAACTGAGTGGAGGTCTCAGAGATACAGCCCATGTTTAGTCTTCTTTTATTTACAGAGGCCCTTTAGCTTCTTGGATTTATTTTCTGAAGCTTATTCTCACATCAGCCCACCCAGGGTCATCTTCATAAAATAGGTTGTCCAAATAGGTGACATATATTGACTTTTACTAATCATTGTGTGTTGTTCTCCCATGACTTTTAAGGGCACCTGTGCAGACAACCCTAAACCCCTAAACTGAGAGAGAAATTCCATCCTCAAGTGCTGGGTATTACTCCTGACTCAAGAAGGGGTGGCTGTGCTACTTCCAAGGCATGGAAGGAAATACAGAGACAGGCAGAGCTGGTGAGAGACTGGTGTTTTCTCCACCTCTCACCCTTTTGTCCCCATTTTGTGACCCTACCACTGCTCCCTTTGCTGTGCCACTGAATATGTATCCTCAGGGGGCTTGTAGCCTAGAAGCTAGATCCTTGGAAACCTTTCACCCCAAGGGGCCTGTTTTCCTGTCAGGAGTCACATGGCATAAATCCTTCCTAAATAACTCCTACTTCAAGGAGTTATGGGCTGCAGTACCACGTCCTTCCAGCAATCTTGGATCTTTCTGTAGCTGAACACTATAAAAACTATATAGTAATTGGATTCTATGAGGTTTCATCAGTGTTTTACCTGACCATAAGGAGGAGCATCATTATCTAAACAGCAGATTTACTGCCTGTTTATTGAGTTACACACACCAGATACTTGCTGTGCCAGTATTTTGCCTATTAAACACTTGTTCTTGCGCTAGTCCTGGGCCCCTCCTCAACTCAGTTCTCACACTCCCATGGGAAATTTGGTGGCTCCACAGTGTGCTCAGTGGATAGCAGTGCATCCCAGGAGCCCTCTGCATGGATGGGGCCATGAAAGCAGGTCTCTGATTGCTGGAAGCCTGGTGCTGGGGCCACACAGTGGGTGTAAAACACAAACAAAACCTGGCTAGTGAAAAAAAAAGGAAAAATTAAACAAAACAAAATACTCATTCTAAGGAGGTGCCATGACAGAGAACTGATTTTATTCAGAATTTTTTCTCTTATACTCTTCTATAAAACAATTCAATTCCTTTGTCTTTACCCTGCCAGGACTGGAAGAAATGCATTTTTCATGCAGTGGCTCCCATGGGGTTTGGAAACATACCCTGTTTCTCAGTTCCCTTCCTGCCTCTCAACACTCCCTGCAGCCCTGATGCTGTGCCATCCTGTGTACCTGGGGGTGAAAGACAGGGTTCCTGCCTGAGTAGCAGCAAGACAGTGTGGAAACATTGATGTGTACCTTTAAAGGTGTTAAGGGATTTCACTTGCCCTGCCTGACTCCTATGTCTGCCTGTTTCTCTGTTGGGTTAAAGTCATAAAGTTTTCCTGGTTAAAAACCGTGCTCTAATAGTACCTCTTGGGGGATCAGTAAGCTCAGCTGGATCCTGCCAGTTTTATGTACAGGAATATATGCATACGCACACACACATTTGTCTGGCTGTGTCTGGGGATTAGTCTCCTCTTGAGACTTTTTTTGCCATGTTCCTCTCCTTCTCCTCACCCACTCAAATGAGACTTGTGGCATGTGAGAGGACCCCCACTTCATTATATGATGAAAACCTCCTTCACATCAGCTCCCCTTCTCCTGTTTTAACTTAAAAGCTCTTAAGATACTTAGTTTGGGGGGTGGGGAGTAGGAGGGGAATGTGCTTTTTGTATGAGATACACAAATTTCAGCCTGTAACTAAAAGAACAATCAGACATGTGCCATTTGCACATGACCTAACCCAGAGTTTGTCTATGTTGCCAAAACAGGCTTTGCTGTGACTGATGTTCTCAGCTGCTGTTTTGTTTCCTTAAAAATCTGAGTCCAGTCAACAAATTTCAGTGCATTTGGGAGCTGCCAAGGATCAGTTTGAGAAACGCCTGGAAGCTAGTTAGGGTAGCAGGCGGGTTGCTGCTGTTGTTTAAACATCTCTGGGCTAGTATTTCCTAAAGCATTTAGAGACCTAAGAGTTTAGAGCAGGTAAGTGCCTAGTGGATTTTCAAGAAAACCCACACTTCTTATCTGCAAATTGCAATCTTTAACTATTTCTGAAAATCAATCCTTAAGTCCTGAGCTAGATAAAAGCAGCGCTGTCATGACAGGCATTGTCAAATGCCTGGGTGCAGCACCATGAGGCATGCCAGCATAATATTCTCCCTGTGGAGTCGCACAGCTGACTGCGCTTTGCCTTGCCAGGATGAAGAACCACATCAAGGCAGGCAGAGAGTGAGGAACTGTGAGGAAAGGGGTTTTTGTTGATAATCTGGAAGGGGAGAAGTATTCTGGGTCAGGTCAGAGCTGTTTTGTTCCTTGACATAAGGCTGCACAGGAAGGGCAACAGTGTATTTTTAAAGATAAACAGCCAGGTCACCAATTAAGCTGGTGCCTTAGCAGAGCAAGCACAGATGTCTGGAGGTGGTTGCTTGAGAGAAGCATTGAGTTCCCTGCAAGGGATTGGGAAACCCTGTCTCCCACTGCTGTTTTCATGGTCTCACTGTGAGGGAAGGCAGGTCTCTGCCTGGTAGTCTTATTCCTCCCAAATCCACAGTACAGTCACTGTATTTAACCCCTCAAAAATGGGAGCCCTCTGTTTTCTGGGTTGTATTGCTAGTGACGCTTGGCAATTTCCCTCCCCTTCT
>JAOXXN010000446.1:43667309-43683445 GCA_026770055.1 Myrmophylax atrothorax | reverse complement strand
AAACTGAGATTGGATGTGGCACTGAGTGCCATGATCTGGTAAACGGACTGGAGTTGGACCAAGGGTTGGACTTGATGAACTTGGAGGTCTTTTTCAACCAATCGATTCTATGATTCTATGAGTGAACAAAAAGGAAAAACTGGGTTCACAGTGGCATCTTCTAGGCTCTGAGTTCCTGCAAATTATGCTCTGAATCCTCTTTTCTGCACTGAGGGATGTATGTGGGTTGTGTGGTAGGGAACATGTGTGGCAGATTGGGCAACATTTTCCATTTTCCTGCTGCTTCTCCCAGGCAAATTTTCTTGCCCATTTTACATGGAATTGGGCAAAACCCTTGCATTGCCTACATCTAGCAGTGACACCACTAAAGTTTCAACTCTGCAGTCTGGGGTCATTTCCCTGTGTCGGAGGGTGAGAGATACAGCACAGCTTGTGTGGTTCCCTAAAGCTTTCTACTGCCACTAGGAAGGTTTGCAGGTGGCGAGCCGTCCCTGGCACATGCAACTGAATATGCTCAGAAACTGTTGGTTGTGGACCAATATTTGAACCCACACCTAGGCCTTGTTTCATACACTTTCATAGCATGAAAGTAGCTGGAGAGGCCAGGAGAGGCAGGCTTCTCATTTCTAGTGACCATGACCCAAAGAAGGATGCTATGTGGGAAGACAGGGCTTGTAGAGGGTGATGGTCATGTGTCACAGCCCAGCCATCTGTTTCCCTTGCAGCACCAAGCATGTGTTGAAGTCTGTGAGACACCACAGGGTCTTGTGAGCTCTTACAGAGTCCCAGAGGCACAGAGGTTCCGCACCAAAACCTGCTGTGCAGGAGCTCTGCTCCATCAGCCCTCTGAGGCCACATGGAACAGGGCAGGGGACTTGGCATGGGGCACAATATTGGCATAAGGCAGCCAAATGTCCTAAGGGAGGTCAGGGCTTATCATTGCTTGCCAAAGCTGCTGTGAGTGCAGACCCACCACCGTGGGAATGACACGCTTTCCCTGGGCCAAACCCTCCCACAGCTAACCAAGATCTAGCAATCTTTAATAAGCTTCATCAAACTGCCATTATGGTCAAATTGAGGCAGCTTTTGATGGAAATGATAAAATGAAAATTTTCCTTGACAAAAGGTAACTCCTGCTGCTGATTTCAGGCTTTGACTTTGAACTATGTGGGTTCTTTAAACCAAACCAAAAATAGGTGATTTTCAGTTGAATGTGTTTGCTTGGCTATGCTCTTTTGGGTTTGGGGGTTTTTTTTGAAGAACAGAAGATTTTTTGGCTGAATCTCTCCTTCACTGTGGAAAGGACACAGGGACGTGGAAAATTTCAGGATCTAAAGCCTTTGTCAATGTTCTAATCAGCAGACAGAAAGGGCTTATACCGTAACGCATGAGGTAGTCTCAACAATAAATGATGCTACCAGTTCAGCTTAAAATAAATCTAAAATGTATTTTATAAGGCCTCATATACTCTGCAAGATTGAGTTCCTACAGTACTAATGTACTTCACCTCTGAGAGAAATGTGTGGGCTTCTAGTAGGAGAGGAAGCAAGAGTTAGGAGGAGAGGATATGAAAGAAGAGCTTGATGCCTTCTCACTTTTCAGTCAGTCAGCTCTTCCTGATCCCTGCAGCTGCCAAGAACTTTTGTATGACAATATCAATAACACAAAAACCTGTTAAATATAGATTCAACTGAATTTAAATTGAGGAGAAACATCTACAGTAATCAAGATTAGTGGATGTGTCTTGAATATGGTGTTGCTTTTAATTACTGAGGTGTGCACACCTGCAGTAAATATATTAAAAGAAAATTTTTCCAGCCTGCTGCTGCTTGCTAAGTGAAATGAAGTCATGACAGCTGTGTGGTTTTGTTTCTACAAACTCAAGACAGTAAAACTTGAGCAGTTCTTCCTCTGACATTTTACTTTCCAAGTGCACAGGTCTCCAACATATTCTAGAGTCTTTTGTACTCTGTCTTTAAAAAACCTTTATGAGAAGCAGTATAATGACTTATCATGCTCACAAACTGTGATCACATAGACTGAAAACTGAGAAAAGCCAGACTCTTCATGTGATTTGGCAAACAGTAACTACAGATAATACTCAGGGCAGACTTGTGTGCATACTTGAAAACCTTTCCTGGGGCTTTGCAAAGACCCTGACAATGTGCTGAGGAGCTTCAGCAATGGTGTTGGGTCTCCACACAAGAAGCAGCTCATGGATATGTTGGAGGATAGAGGGATGGAAATCTGCAAGATTTGCCTCTTCCACTCATCTGACAGTTGCATCCCCCCTCAGGGTTCAGGGAAGGTGACCACACTTGGCCACTATGGCCACATCTACTAGAGAGAATCCAGCTTTTACCTTTGATTTCAGGAGTCTGGTGTGGGGATGCTCCCTGTGCACTTCTGCAATACCCAGCTGGGGCAGGCAGCACAGTTCAGTGTGTAAAGTCCAGAGCCAGCACTAGTTTAAGTAGCTTTAGCAGTAGTAATTGTGTAGCTGCAGTGCACAGTGCTTGGTGCTGATCAGATCAGACCAAAAGGAAGCCTGTGGCATGACAGCAATGCAGATACACTCTTCAGGGCTAACCCATAAATACATTTCAGGAAAAAAACCCAGATGTAAAATGTTCTAAAAAGCAAATATTTACATCAAGGTGTTCTCCCCAGGAGGTCACTGAAACAGCTCAAGATAGCATGATAGGAACATGAACTTGTTGCTCCTTCCATTGCAAGTGTTACTGTGCAAAAAATACATAGACTAAAAATGGAGAAGTGCAATAAATAAAAGAACTGCTCTGAGAATACCAAGGGCTGAAGCCATATTTGAATGCGTGGCTTGCTTCACTGGATGGTGCTGAGCTTTACTTCCCCTCACTGCTTTTTTTTCCCCCTAGTCCTTGGGACTGACAGTAGCCACTGTCTGAGCAGTTATAGAGACATACACATATCTCAGTACATGGACACTTCCCTTAGAAAAGAGTTCTCTTACCTTAGACTGTGAGGGGTGTCAATCTGTTTTCAGCCACCATGTAAACTGACAGACACCATGGTTACTTCTTCAGCTCTGTCATATGATGATGGGGCAGGGGCATGAGCCTTTACCATGTTGCCATGTAGGAGAAAGCAAGTTCTGGAAGGTGACTGTGCTGGAGGTGCTTGTCTTTGTGATTCCTGGCTCCTAAGCCTCCCACACAGGTGGTTCAGGGGATCAGTGGGGAGAGGGTGGAGGTGTCTTGAGTAATGTGTTGACACTGCCTACAGGAGTCAGCATTACTGAGCTTGGGATCGGGGCTGACAGAGGGGAAAACTCTCACCACCTGCCCAAGGACAGCTGCAGAGTGGATCCTCCAGGGTTTACAGGCAACTTCCTCATTCTGAATAGCACCTTATTTGCCCCACAGCCCAGGTGGAATCAGAAGTGATGCTTGTGCCTTGCAGCAGGAAGGAAGAATGGGCAAGAACAATGCCATCAGTCACTGCTTTCAGCCCAGCATCCTATTTCTGTTTTATCCATGCAGCAGACTTTTCACCTGCAATTGCCTCTTTTATTTCCATCTGTATGCCAGATCATTTTTCATTTTATATCCATATGGTGCTAGCAGTGTGGGATTCATGAGGAGAACTGACGGGCAATGCAGAGATACAATAACCACATACAAATATATCACAGTGGCAGCATGAGGAACTGCAAAGGTCTCTGTTTTGCCCAGTGAGGAATGAGTACAGCAGGACAATTTGGTAATTCCACGTTATTTACAGGTGGTGCTGAAAAGCCTGTGCTAGGATGTATTGTTAATCGGTTTGGATGCACTTATGGAGAAGAAATATGAAGCCAGAGGCTGACACAGCTGTCGTTGGTCTGATTTCTGTATGTTGTTCCTGGAAACAGAGGAACCGAAATTTGTGTTCATCAGTACCTGATTTATGGTACCTGTGCACCTCCAGTGCTGCAAAGCTTCTTATATTTACTTTCATTGTGGACACTTAAAGGCAATGAAGTGTGCAAGAACTTCTCCACAAGTTCAAAGGAAAGGTGGTGATCGCTCTGCTCTTCTTTATGATGATTCTGTTCCCTGAGTCCCATAGGGAAAAACTTCATGGAAGAAGAAATTATTTGCAGTTCCCATCACTGAACACGAAGTAAAGCTCTGGAAGACCGTGGGCCAGACAAAAGTTACCCAAGACAAAATGACATTATGGTCATCAGTGGTGGAGCTGAACACTCAGCTTTTGTTTCTTGCCCTGAAGTCAGAAATAAAACCATCTTAAAGAAGCTCCCAATGTGCCTCTCAGCCCATAGATCCTCTGGAGTGCAAACCATTAAATGACATCATTAAACTTGCCTATGGTCCATTTCAGGGTGGGTTAAATGCTGGGAAAGGTGTGGCAGATTCAGATTCTTTACAAACTGTAACCCCTTGGTGCCTTCCTTATCCTGCTTTCTGTTCTCTCCCCTCCATCCAGTCACATGTTCTGCAGTGCAATGTGAGGGCACACACATAGTAGAGGGCAGTGTCTCTCCCTTTGAAACCTGGCTACCAAAGGCCGAGATTAATCCATAGCACTGTCCTATGTTGGGATAGACCTGGACTTTGTAAAATGGTAGGAATATTACAAAAGATGGATTGACGAAGATGGTGAGGTGATGGAGCGTGGAGCTGTGGATGTTAACACCCTACATGAAGTTTATAAGGACTTTAACCATCATGTTTCTTATATGAATGTTTCCCCGGTTTAATAAATGATTATGTCAACATGTCTACCCTATATATTTTCCCTTTAGTCACCCCCTCCAGGTTCTTCTTCCCACAAGCCTTAGGGCTCTTTTCCCACCACTCCTTCCCTGATTGGTTAATATTTGCTGCAGTGCACTGGTTTCCCATATATGGTTATGTTCTTATCCCTGTTTCCCATTGGTCCTTTCTCTTGATCCTCCCCTTGCATGTGCTTTGACCAATGGGATGCTTCGCTCCTCCCATTTCCCTAGAATGTTCCACCACTGTTCTATATAAGCCGGGCACCCCCAATGAATTTGGCTTCTCCTGTGGATGCCTGTCTTCGTGTGAAGTTCTTCCTTTGGGGGATCAGCGCTGGGATGGGTGCAGGAGGAGCCTTCCCCAGCTTCGAGAGGCCAGCTAAAAGAGCTGATTATCACTTATAGCTAGCTAACACTGTGCCTTTCGGATCGAAGATCTGCACATTGGCATATCAGTGCTAATTCATCCACCGACAGTCCTAGTGGAACATTTGACCTTGTTGATTATTAACAGTATATTATGCAAGATATAAAATCCTGCATCCTCTGCATCCTAGGATCAAGATCCTAAGCCTATAAAAGAGCACAGACAGTGGGGGTGTCTCCTCCTGTGCAAGAGTGATTTGGCTCACCTATGGATATTTCTGACATATCTGGATGTCGAGCCAGCCAAACAATGAGAGTTACTGACGGTTTTTTTTTTTTCATTTCAGAAAAGAAGTATTAGCAAAGATATACAAAGAACTTGGATCTGTTGTTGCACTGACATTTTATTCCATGAAGCACCACAAAATAAAGGGCTTCCCCCTAGTGCCAGCCCTTTAAAGGCCTTGGGATTAAAAATTTATGTGACTCCTAACCCCTCATGTTGTTACAAACTGTGACCCTGGATAGTTTAATAAGGCTTTGAAATAGTGGCTTCCTTCTCCGCTCCATCAGAAGGCTGTTCAAGGGAGATAGGGAGGCAGGATTGAGTCCCAAGACTCTTATTTGCTGTCAACAGCAGTGACAGGCAGCTGGGGCCACTACCCTCAGGCTGCCGGGGAGGTAGTGCTCAGCTCTGCTCAGCTCTTGCCTCTCCCAGCTCAACTCTGGCCAGCACATCCACTGGTGACCTTGAAACTGTGCTTGGCAGCAGCTGAGCCTCCAAGGAGCTTGTTTCTGCCCTCACAATGACTCCAAAACTGCTGGAAGCTCTCTGCTCTCGGCTCAGGGGATCCAACTGGACCATGCCTGGCATCAATAGAAAGAAGCTTTATCTGCTGTGGGATCCCTAGCAAACTGGGGGAAGGCAGTGCTGCCCTGCTTAACATGTGTGAATGGGAGGCCTTGCTTCCAATGGGAAGAAGGGGCAGCTTGGATATAGATGTCTCCTGCTCAGGCAGTATCCCACCACCAGGTATCTGCTGCCTGGAGTGCGTCTCCCTACCTCCTTCAAGGAAGGGTGTGCATCCCTGCCTTTGGCCAGAATGACAGGATCAGCCATTGCTGCTTCCCCCTTTCCTCTGCATTTCATTTTACTTTGTCTTGGCAGCTTTCTTCTCCCCTGAAGGGCCCCACCCCACCCCACCTACCTCAGGCATGGTGTTGGAGCTTCTAATTCAGCCATGCTGAGACAAATAGTTGCAGCACATTTCCTCACCATGCTCAACAGAGATGGCTGAGGCACTGCTGGTGGGAGGGAGGGGAGGAAAGAGGATGATTTCCATCCATTTTTCTCCTTCTAGCAGCTTTCTTCTAGGCCTCACCAAAGCAGCAACCACTGGGTATCACAGTCTTTGCCCATGGTCAGAGGCAGCCACCAGGTCTGGGGAACAGACGTGGGCAATTGCCTTGGTGCTCCCTTGCTAAGCAGCATCAGCATGTCCCATATGCCAGGGCCACTCACACATCAGGCTTGCAGCATAAACACAGTGCAAGTGGGCCTGCCTCCTGCTATTCATGGGCTGTTTTTTGAAACCCAGTTCTTGTTGCAGAACCAACTTTTTCTTCTTGCCTTTGTGTCAAATAGATTTGATGCCTGGTTTGAATATTGAGGTCACAGTAAATTGCATAGCCCTGGAAAGAAACATGGGGATTCAGCTTGGGAGCAGTAAACTGCTGGCTTGTCCGGTTGAGCTAGACAAGACCCCAGAACCCCAGCCTCTGACCCTTAATGTCAACTGTTGTCCATAGGGCTCCTTATTTCATGGCCAAGCCCCAGGCCCTCAGTGCAGAGGTCTGGGTACAGTGAGGCAAATTTGAAGATGTTGCTTTGGGAAACCTCAGGCTTGGAGTGAGCCGCTAAGTGAGCTGGCCCACATCTAAACTTGCTTTTCCAGAGGTTACATGGATTTGGCATCCTCCAGCAGAACCTTTTTTTACAGTTTAGCACGGTTTTTTATGGTGCTACATGATTGTTTAAGTCTATGAAGCTTTTCAACGTTACCTTTGCAGGGAAGAGGATTAGAAATGTACAGTTATCTGTCTTGTGTATATTTTTCAGTGGAGGTCACATGCATTTTCCTCCTAGAATTTGCTATTAAACACATTTAACAAGGTGTTGCCCTTCTCTGTCCCACATGGTGCTCATTGCAGCACAGCCCTTTCACTGTCCTGCCAGCTCACAAGCTGACAGCAGTGAGGACAAATGCACCCAAATGACACCGGAGAAAAAAGTGGGCTGTTAACCATGCTTGTGATTCTTATTGCAAAGCCTGGGGCTTTGATATTATTGGTTTTTTCCTCTGCTCCTGCACTGAACATTTCCCTCCCTCCCCAGCTTCAATGCAAACCAGCATTGCTTCCCATGGTGCAAATCAGCCTCAAGTTAAGTGACAGTCACCTTGCACAACCATTCCAAGGCACAATGATGAGTTGTGGGGAATCATGGCTGAGCTCTGCGGGAAGTAAAGGTCTGAGTATGTTGCTGTAGCAGAAGAATACCAAATACAGTGATTTAAGCAGAAAAGATGGGTTCTGACAGGTGATCTGAGCTCAGGCAATGAATCAGACTCTGCTGTCACTGTGGACCATACCATCAAAATCAATGTTCTGGACTTTCTGGTATAGTTATTGGGATTATTAAGATGACTGTATTTGCCCATTGGAGTGTACAGGATGAAACATATGGTGCTAAACAAGCCAGCAAAGCAGTCAAGGGGCTGCTACATGAAGGGATTTGTACATTAACATAACGGGGCAAGGCAAAAGCCCTGCTCCTGTAAGTTAATTTAGCTGTGTTTGCTGTAATGACAATGTAATTATAGGAGTGCAATTTAGGAGATTTATCTTTTTAATTAGTAAACTCCCATGTCCTTCAAAAATCTCCTTTCCCAGCTATGGAGCCACCTGCGTCAAAGTGCAGCAGGGAACCCTTGCTTACTCACGACTCTCGTGCTCTGGCTCGCCCCACGCTGCAGAACTGCCAAGCTCCGAGCAGATGGTCCCGCATCAGACATTTCCTTCTCGTGTCACTTACCATTAATAAATTGGATCATTGTTAGTGTGCATCATTATTTCCTTGGACATTTTCCTCATGTTGGTATATTTGTTTTCAGTGGTACCTTGAATACATATACATATAAACCTATATAGCCTGGCAGCAGAAGTTTCCTAATGGCAATTTCAGATGAAAAGACTTTTTCCCCTGGAAAACCTCAGTGCATAAGCAGCACTCCTTGAGCCTGCTATGCAGAAGCAAGCTAAACTCTAGGAGCTTTGCCAAGAGCCAGAGCTCATCCTTGTAAAAGGTGGGTTGTTCCCAAGCAGTACATGCCTACTCTCATGGGGAGGTGTATGCTCTCAGACCAGCACCATCACACAGACACAGGGGAAGCCAAGAGACACACTGTCTGTATGACCCCTATCCTGGCCATTTGTTGTGACCCTGTTTGTGCTTCCTTGCTTCACTGCTGTTGGTTTAATTAGAATATGTGGGACCTGCTGGAAGAAAAGCATAACAAAGCCCTCAGAGGTAGCGTAATGTTATTATTTTATTTTCAAATAGTGGTTACAAACTTCTGTTATCCTAGAGCTACAAAAGAGTAAAGGCTTGTGAACCTACCTTTGCTGTGTTTCTGGTAGCACCCATACCCAATTCACCAGCCAGGGCCCCAGTGAAGCCAATGTGGACTCCGTGTACTTGCAGTGAAGAAACCAGCTCGGTGGCTCTATCATAAGAAGCTAACAACAGGGATGACAGTAAAACTTGATAACAACAAGAATTACCTTGGTTAAAAACATGCTACTGTTGTTATCCTTTTTTTAAAGTGCTGGGGAGGAGAAAGGAGTTCCACCACACACAAAAGTCCAAAGAAACACTGTGCCAGAGCAAAGCATCACTACTTACCTGCCTTTTGGTAGCAGGGGACTTGGACACCTCGCATAAGGCATGTTGTCCTTGTGCTTCAGCCACCTTGGAAGACCTCAGGACTCACCAAAGAAATAGATTTGAGTTCTCCATGTCCCAGCTGGCAGCTGCAGGATTGCTGGGAAGATAAGCAATCACTGGCATCCCACACCTCCCTGCATGAAAACTGAAGCCCCATTTTCAATTGGAACAAAAAAACACCTGGACTGGAAGGCAGGGAAAGGTGCATAAGCAGAAGTGGCTAAAGTGGGTGCTTTGCCTGACTTCATCAATTGCCAGTGTGCCTGTGTTCCCACCACCAACCACAGCCAAAAAACAAACATGTGCAAATGCTTCCTGACAATAACACTTCCTCTGGGACATTGCTGGAGATGTCCTACTACTGCCAACCCGCTGACAGCACCGAGCCCTCAGAGGCTGTTAGAGTGAAAACATTGCTTAGGTGTTGATAGCACTGAGGCAGTCCCTGGGCTGGCAGCAGGAGAGCACAGCAAGCTGAAAGGATAAAGACATAGCAGGAAAAAGGATACTCCTCAGACCAAATCAACTTTCAGGGAAAACCTCTATGCCTCAACACACACTGCAACAGTAAAAATGCAGATGACAGATCAGTCCAGAAAGCTCTTTTGTTTTCCTTCTTGCAATGTTTTTACTTACAGCTGAGATCTCAAGGCAAGCAGAAGTAATAACATGAGCGCTTATGAGGAATGAGCATACTCTGTATGCCAAAAGAGAAATATTGCTTTTGAAGCAAGGTAAGATTTTTCACTCCTGCTGAGTTTAGCACTGGTTTGAGCACAGTATTTGCTTTAAAACTTGATCACTCAGAGCTGCATCATAACAAAGGGTGGGTGAGCTAACATGACCTTATGCATACCCGCTAATTTCCTACCCTTCAGGAATCTCAAAGCCATTTACAAGAGGAGTGAGCAGGTGAATGGATAAATTAAATCTTGCAAAACCTTTGGGAAGTGGAGACAGGCAACAGTATTTTCCCATTTTGAAGGTGGCAATTAAAGTACTAGCCTGTCACCAATGGTTTGTTTCAAAGATGTCAACATGCAGAAACAGTGGAAGCGTAGCTAACCTACTATGGATCTTTCTTTCCCTGGGCCATAAAGTGAGTTGAGGGCAACTAACTCCTGCAATCTTTTAGTTGATTTTGTACTGTGGCCCAAAACAGCAGCAAGATGAGAAAAGGCTGATTTCATAAACACCCCTTTCAGTTTTGATTAGAAAAGATGCACTTCCAGGCCTGGCTGGGTAATGACAGCTACGTATGAAGTGAGCCACAGGCACTTGGTGCCTGTAATTAAATAGATCTGCTCCTTAGGTGAAACCAGCTTACTAGTCAGGCGGGAGCTGTGGGCCCAGGTGTGTCTGTGGCCCATTCACCTCACTGCTTGTAGCTCTCAAGCTGTGTGCTGCACTGCTCTCTCATGCATCATCAGCACCAGCATAAAATCTGTTTCCTGAATCACACAGGAGCACAAGCTGAAGGTAGAAGTGCAAGAGCCAGCCAGCGTCTTCAAACCACATGATGCTTAAATTTAGTCTGCTTTTGATTTGGACAGGAATCCAAACTTTGTCTCCTTATTTTTTTTTAAACCTATTTAAATTGGGCTGGCATTAACAAAGTGCTTTTGGGGGGCTGTACTTTGCCTTATGGCTAACTCTAAGCAAGACTAATTCAGCAAATATTTAGTTTAAATGTGAAATTCCTGAGGTCTGTCCACCTATCGTGAGTAGAATGATTTGCAGTAGAATGGATCACTGCATGACACTGAGAAAGGCCTTATTCATTGCTTCCAAAAAGCTATTAAAAATATCCAGTAAGAAGATAAATTACTTAGAAGGTGTCTGTGTAGCAGAAGATTAAACCTACCTCAGTCAGACAAAGTTTCATGGTTAGACCATCAGGCAATGCTCTTCTCTTCATAAACCCCATTCCACTATATCATTTCTTCTTTAATGTACTCTACCTGGATTCCTGCTGAGGATGATCTATGTGCTTTGTGGAAGCAGAAACTAATATTATTCTAGGGAAGGGAACAGGAAATAGAACTTAAGCTGATTATTTAATTTTTGTCCAGAAAATTTTGAAGACTGAGCAGCTTTTTTTTGAAGAAGAAGAAATTGTGGCTTTTTACTTTTACTGAGAACACGATAAATACACATTTTCTAAGCAATATTTTGCATAAGGGGATATATCAAAGGATAAAAATCCAATGAACCAAACTTACTTCTGGGAAGGTCATGTGTAACTCCAGGAAGGTAGGTGGAGATAAAATACACCTGTGGTTAAATTATCTGTGGAGAGGATTGAAGTGCTTACTGAAATGAATGAGGCAGCCTTTTACAGCAGGAAAAGCTGTGGTCTGCAGGCTGCTAAGTGAATCATACAGCTATTTGTGAGTGGTGAAGCAGATGAGCCCCTTTGCCAGGGTATTGCGGTTGCTTTTATCTTGGCACCATAGTAGGGGTGAACCAGAGAAATATGATGGTCGCCCTGTCCTCTGTGGCCTACCATCAGCTGTGAGCAGTGAGGTTCAATAAAAAACAGCAGTAAGGAGAGGCACTGGGAGCATTTTAGTGACCTGGCCAAGGTGACACAGGGGAGCAGTGGCATCTGCCACTTAGCCACAAGTCCAGCTATCATCACTAGTGTTCTACAGCTCATGGCAGGCAGATTACAGGACTGAGGTTCAGACCTGCAGACCTCCCTACAGGGAGTTAAAGTACTTAGTGGCTTTAATTGCGCAAAGTCAACACTGCCCAGCTCTTCCCTCAGCTTTTTTTGATCCATGTTATTTTAAAAAACCCAGACAAAACCAGCCAGCCAACCCAAACCCCCCAAAAAACAAAAAAACCCCACAAACAAACAAACCAACCCCCCCAAAAAACAACACACACACCCCAACAAAAAAATACAAAACCAAAAAAAATCCAAATCAAAAATCAACATATAATGAAAATAACCCATGTCTCTGAAAAAGAAGTTCAGGCATGTGGAAGAGAAGAATGAGGGAGGAAGAGTAAGTGCTCATGGTGCTTTTATTTATTTGCCCAGGACAGATGCTTGTTCCTAGACACTGTCTCTGGTCAGAGAGCTGGGAGGATTCTCTCAAAAAAAGAACCAAAGCCCTCCCATTAATTGCCTGCAGCTAAGGAGTGTGATCATCCTGCAGCTCTCATCTCTGTGCCATGTCCATGGAACACATCCGTGGTACCTACTGCATCTTTCTGAAAAGGCCAGGACCTTGTTTGCCTTGCCTTTCTTTCCTTTTTCTTCCCCTCCCCTCTCCCTGCATGCAGAGCACTCTTTGGGACTTTCAGGATCTGGTTTTAAGTAGGACACATCAGAACTCCCTGGTCTATCAATCATTGTTATTCCTGTGTTTACTGTCACCAAAATAATAGTATTTCTAGGCCACCTGTGTCCTCACTAGGCTGTAAAGAAAAACGCTATTGTTTTGGCCACTGTGATTAAGCACCTACGTGAGCAAAGGCACGTGTTTTTCCAGCCTCCCCAGTCCTGAGCAAGATAGTCCTGCTACACATCTGTTGGTCTTCTATACACTCTCCATTTTAGGTGCTGTCTAACCTACCTTCCTCTTTACTGACATGGGGCAAGCAGGTCTCATTTGTAACACGTATTCCCACCCAGGTCAAAAAGTTATCACACTAAGATAATTTTTCAACTGAAAATCGATTTTTTCTTCTTGGGGGAAGGAGGGCAAGGAGTAAGGAAAAAGAGAAGATGCCAAAGAGACAGAGAATGATGAGCAGCTGGTAGATAAGGGAAGCAGTGAAGTGGAAATGAAAGCTTCCATATCATTGCAAACAGATAAATTCATGCACTGCACTAGGATGTCACAGGCTGTAATCATAAAAAGAATCAAAGATACATAATAGCACCATTACTGGAAAATATGAGAAAGACTTGAAAGATAAGGTATCATCAAAACTCTCTTACACTGAATATTTTGCCTCTGTTCTGTGCAAAAATAGGCAGGGAAATTGTTCTTTCTGCCCCCTATTATAGGCAAGTTATTGCCCTTCCTCTGGTTTAAAGCACAAATAAAGGCAGTACCTAAGAAAAAACTATATGACAAATGAAGTCATAAAACACCATACCAAAAGTCCAATATTAGAAGAACATTTAGATTTTCAAGGCTGTGAAGTCAGCTGCAGGGAAATGACTGTGATAAAGTTGCCCTTGGAGTTTTCATACCAGTAACCCTGTGCATGCTTGTGCCTGTGTGTGTACTCATAACAAATACAAACTTTCACTGTGCCCTCACATAAGTGTTTTGTCAGAACCTTTGCCTCTCCCTTCGGAAGCATGGACACTGTGCAGCTGTGCAATGAACAGTATACCTGTTCTGGTTTTCCTTCTAGCCTTATCAGAAAATGGATAGCCTGATGTCTCATGTAGAGTATAATGAAACGCCTGTATCAGTCATTAGGAAGTCCTGGGTAACCTTGAACATGTCCTAGGTCATGTCTTCTATTTTTATCCTGGGAGTTTCCATCCTCCTTCGAGCACCTGAGGCACCTTAAAAAGCTGCATACATGGATCTGTTTTTCCCATTTTCCAGCCACAGAGCTGAAGAAGAGAGATAAAGCAACCTGGTCAGATCCGCCACAATTCAGCCAGAAAATTTAATGACTGAGAAAGTTTACAGCTAGTAATATTATTTTTTAAATGGAAATGCCTGGGCCGCACTTTCAGCAAAGAAGAAATCTGCATGTGTAGGTACACATACTCATGTAGCTCTGTGTGTGCAGGTGTCTCTCTGTAATTGTACAATGCGACAAAATCCTGGCAAATGGGAAGAGACAGACACTGGGAATAGAGAACAGTTAATAAACAACATAAACCAGCAGCAAAAGTAAGAGATTATCTGTGTCCATAATCCTTCCACATTAACTTGCACTGAGTGGATCTACTTTTCCACAGCAATAAAGCTTTTCTGTATTGACAGATTTAGTGAATTAGGCTTTAGCTGAGAGTTATTAAAACATCTCTGACAGATTTACTAACCCCCAGGCTTCTTGGGGATGGACAGAAATGTTGAGCAGGAATGCTGCAATATTAATCTTTCACTTTTGCTTTATTCCTTTCCAAAATCCAGATCTTTAAAGTAACTTTGGTCTCTGAATGGACTGTTTTTTAACCCTCAGCAAAGATTTGTGGTATTCTTGGGGCCACATGAAGCTGAAATCAGAAATGCTTGGCCAGAAGCCCCTTACTTTCCTCACCAGTGATCCAGAGTGGTTCCTGACTTTAAAGCCTCCTCTGTGAGACAGTGCTAACAACCTGATGGAGAAGCCAGATGGGTGTTCCCAGAATTTCCCAGTTTAGGTAAGGATGAACCATGTCCTTGACTCTTCTTGCAGCTCAAGGTCTGTGTTTCCTCCCTGAAGGAATGGAGTCAAGAGGGGAAAGAAGCAGGACCATCTGCAGTCACGTCCATGGGGCAGGAGCTCCAGCAGCGCTGATGATGCATCACATGGAATATGGAAGTTGGTGGCTTAGGCAGCAGATGGGGTTATAACTCCCAGGCATGGGAAAGGGCATTTCCATTCGGGCTTTCACTGTTCCATGACTTCCCAGAGATGCGAAACATACTGACACAGCAAACATCGCCTGAGTTCCAGACATACCCTCAAGGCTCTGTTTTGCTCTCTGTGAAATGCTAGTGCAAAAATCCTGTAACAGGTAAATAGGGAGGAAACAGTTAACACTGAAGAGAATGAAAACTAGTGTTTTAGGAACTGGAGGCTAAATGAGAGGCAAGGAGAATGCTTGATTTCTTCTTTCTAGATTACAAACATAGTAAGAGGGCCAGCAACCACATAATGAAAAATAGAGTGGATTTGGCAATGGATAGTTGTAATTTAAGAAATCTCAGCTCTCTATTCAGAACCAAAGACTTCCAACAAGAATAAAGCCTGGGAACAATGCTCCTGGATGATGTACGGCAAGTTATTCTGGTGGCAGTCCCTTATGTATCATTAAGGGGAGTGTGCTTAATACCATGTGCTGCACACTGCTGTGGGTTGGGTGCATTTCCTTCATTATGCTTTTCATGAGGACACTTCACAAACAAGCAGGTGCCAGTGATGATTCATGCCGAAGTATTAAACCAATAAGTCCAGGGGCAATAGGGGTCCCTGTGTGGCTGGTGTTGCTCTTTGTCAGTGGACCTGCAGGGCAGTTGTGTGGGAACCATCACTGATGGTACTCCTCACACATTACATCAGTATAACCTTTTGTCATGGAGACCCAATTGGACTCTCCAAAGATCTCACTGTAAAATCCTGTAAGATTCTTTCTGTATTACTGCCACCCATCTGGATTTCCTGCCCCTCTTCCTGCCTTGGCAGCTGTAAAAAGTTGGCCCAATGTATCATGGAGAACTGCTCTGGATTTTTGGGGAGATGATGTGCTGGTTTAAAGGTAAACCAGCAGGAGAAATGAACTCTACACACAAGAGATTGTAAGTCAGATTTAAAATTTAATAGCAATGTTACAATAAATAAAATGGCACAAGGAGAAATTGGTTTTAGCCCACAAAACCCAGCATGACCCACCACCCTGGGGTCCAAACCCCACGTGGTTCCCCCAAGCCTAAAATAGAAAGAAGCGAGAAACCTGTTGGTGCAAATGACAGTCCCAGTCCGGTTGAGAGTGGTGGTCGCAAGCTGGTTGAAAGTGAAGGTCCCCTCCTAACAAGATCCTGCTGCTCCTCTCAATCTGACAAGTGGTCACCAAGGTCTCCTTACCCCCTGCTTATGTACCCTCAGGGGGCACCCAGTCCCTCCCCCAGGGCGGGGACTCACACAATGGGTGATTAACTGTGTGAGTCACAGGGTATTTTTGAACCATTGATGGCCCATTAGCAGCCACACCCCCTCAGGCTGGGTGTGACGGTGCTAATGACTCCCTGGGCAGCTGCTGCAAATGGTCCATTGTTTTTGGGCAATGAATAGAGGGGGTAGAATACATGGCTTTGATCA
>JAOXXN010000446.1:43605307-43667209 GCA_026770055.1 Myrmophylax atrothorax | reverse complement strand
CTCCCTGGGCAGCTGCTGCAAATGGTCCATTGTTTTTGGGCAATGAATAGAGGGGGTAGAATACATGGCTTTGATCACCCCCACACAGTGATACCTGGTCCCATCTGCTGAACTAGGACAGATGACATTAAACATCTTAGAGGTACTCCCAGGAAAAGGGCATGAGAAGTGCTAACCACTGCTATATCAGTGTCTTTGAAGGCACCAAAAAATGTCATCTGTGCTAACATGGACCACTCTGCCCTAATACTGAGAAAAAAAAATCTGTAAATCCGTGTCCTCATTCACTTTTCTGTTTCTCCCTGGGTTTGATCTTTGGCGTGGAATACTTAGTTGGATTTTTTCCACTGACCAAAGAAAGAGGAGCCAGGACTTCCCCTAGTGTTTCCTAGAATAACTTGTCATACAACAGGATGCATAGGGACTGCATGGCCCAATTGAGCAAGAGACCAGCTGGCTGGAAAACCTGTACTATGCTGGAAGCAGAAGAGCTGTATTATCTACGACTCCTCTCTCCCTCTCAATGCGCTTATCTGCAGCTTTTATGCTTCTCCCCATTATATTCAGTGATTTGGGCTTTTCTGTATAACTACATATAATAATACTCTGTTCACAACTTCTCACTCACTTAAAAAAAATTGTCTAGAAAATAAAGGGCTACAGAGGGCTTGGTCAGAGACATCATGAATTGAAGTTACAGATCCCCCTAACTGCAAACTGTCCATGGTAAGATGGAAAGGAATGCCTTTGAAAGCAAACTGCCTTCAATTTTTTTTACCACTTCTCAAACTAAAAGAACTTGCACACATGATAAAAACTGCCAGCCTCTGCACTGAAGCACTTGTGTTAAAAAGCCTCCTTTTCCCCATGAGCCTACATCTCAGCTGTGAAATTTCCTCCAGGCTCAAGCTTCCTTTCAAAGTGCTAGCTAGGAAGTGATTTTATTTTCATTAGTAAAAAGGAAGGTGATTGTTTGTAAATTATACTGGAAAGAAAAAGAAAAAATAAGGAAAAAGAAAAGAAAGGCACATGCTTTTATTCAATCCATTTTGTTTTTCTCACTTTCTCATATTTTGTAAGATTTACATTTAAAATAATATGCCTCAGCAGTTGATCACATGTAATGAGGTCTTTAATCACTGGGTGAAAGAAAGACAAAAATCTGAAAGGCTATGTCCAATTTTGATCTCATAGATCTGACTTCATATTTTTGGCTTAGTGGGGGTTCTCTTGGTAAAAGAAATCATAACCAGAATTTTATGTCTTGCAGAAAGCAGCAGCTCTCTTTTACGTAGCATATCTAACCTACACTCCCTAATTGGCCTAATGATTAAGTACCACATTATTTTTCAGACACCCAAGCCCTTATAGATAAATCTCAGAGAGACGTTATTTGATTTAAAATCAGTACTAGTAATTTGATGGCTAATGACTTGCTATTAAGTTCTACTGGCACAGTGACAATACAACCTATCTTGGTATCAAAGCATCGTATATGAGTGTCTCATAGACTTTTAATTATGATTATCAATCTTCCTTCCTGTCTCATTCTTTTTCTCTCAAGTCCGTGTGATGCTTTCCAAACAATTGGGCCAAGTCAGATCCTGTCCTAAGGAAGCTGCTGTGATTTTCC
Organism: Myrmophylax atrothorax; assembly: GCA_026770055.1. NCBI lineage: Eukaryota > Metazoa > Chordata > Aves > Passeriformes > Thamnophilidae > Myrmophylax > Myrmophylax atrothorax. Next base: position 43,665,576 of record JAOXXN010000446.1, on the reverse strand, counting down.
ACAAGGCTAAGGATCTGTAGAGCCCAATTCACTTTTAAACAGAGGAGGGAGTTCCTTCGGATGTTATGCTCAGGCTGCACCATATCTCAGCTATGCTGTAGGAAGCAGGGCACAAAGACAGAAGTGAAGGCGAGCCCTGTTCCACTCTAACCCTCCATTGGTATCCTCCATCTCCAAGTCCTTGCAGCTGTTGTTTTTCTGTGTGAGCGGGCAGCCCTGCATCCTGCGGGATGTGTGGGCATGTCAGACTCCACCTGAAAAGGAAGCCTTGTAAACACGCCCATCCTTTGCAGATGTTGCTCTACACCACACCCCTGAACCTCCTGAGGGGTCCTCACTCTATGATACTCTGACTTACTAGCACAGTGTCGATGAAGCTTAGTGAGTCTTTCTGGTCCTCCTGAATGTCTTAGAAATCCTGCAAAACAAAATATCTTCCGGTGAAATCTGGTGGTTAAAAGACAAGACAGGTGAAGCAGGACATTTCCTGGGTGTTTTCTGGGTTTTATTTACTCTCTTTAGCCTTCATTCATTTCTGTTGGCCTATTGCTTTCTCCCCAGTTGCCCTCATAGGTACTTTTCACAGAGAGGGAATAACTACAGATGTTTAAAGATTCATTGGTAAAACACATGTGCATCAAAATAGCATTAATTTGCAGTTAATCACTAGATGCTGCAAATTAGGAAGTGACTAAATGCAATATAAGAGCGAAAATCATGCATTATAAAACATATTCTTTTCATTTATTTGGACAGTTGTAGTTCAGGTTTTAATTATTGATGGTAATACTCCTTAATGTGCTAGTAAATGTGCTGGTTTATATTTAGCAAAAAATGAAGTCTTAGTAAAGCATAAAGTCATTACAGCGCTCAGCTGTTAATTATTGCTTTGGGATACAGGGAAGACTACAAATTCTGTGCAGGTTAATGAAGCATGAATCAGCTGGCTCCTACTGCAAGGAGTAGCTGAATATCTTACATGCTGCTGCAGAAACACTCATTTCAGAGTCTTTGTTTTGACACTGGCTTGAACATCAGCACCTGAAATCAAGCCTTTAGAGATGCATTTCAGAACTGTCAGAGGCTGTTGATAGTAAAAATCTGAACTGACCCAGCTCCTACTGAATTCTATGAGACTTTAATGGAGATTTCACGATGTCCAAATTGGGATACAATAAGAGTCACTGACACTTCTCTTGTGCTGTTTGAAGAAATAAAAAGTGCGGATTGCCATCATTGAATCCAGTCAGTTTTGCCAGGAGGACTGTTGAAGCTATATGCAATTATCTCCTCCATGTTTGTGTGCATATATGGGGGAGTGTGCCCAATCATCAAGAACACTAGGAGGTAAAGCAATAAAATTTGAATCCTCTCTGTTGGCCCATTCATTCCTCAGGTAGTGGACAGAAATTTCGGAGGGACATTGACTTTGCGATGCTATCTAAAGATACCGCAAAAGATTTTGAATACACTCCTAAACTGGCCATCTGCTTGGACAGGTTTTTCATACAGCCTTTTTGCTAGTAATTCCTCTATCATGCAACTTGCCATCTTTTGTTTCGTTGGCAAGAGAGACACTTTGGTTAATACAACAAATTAGTATTCACTAATGCCTGTGAAAAAAAAGCTGCTGACTCACAGTACTGGTGCCTCTAAGCCTCTTTTATTACCTTTTGAAGGCATGAATCTGTTCTGACTTGCAGAATTACTTGTAGGAACCAAAACATCATATATACCAACAGTCAAAAAAAGCTGTGCCCACATAACTCTCTGGGTCTGTTTTTAAAAACCTCTGAAAATCATGGTAGATTTACTCAGCATTTGTAAAAGGGAGAGAATGCAAGTCCTAGTTGCAATTCTTTGATTGTCCCAACCAAAGCAGAACTTGGATGGCAGCTTTGGTCACAGGTTGCACAGGAAATGACTGCTAATGCTCACAGCTATTCACTCTAAAACAAACCATGAACTAATGCAAACTCTTGTAAGAAAGCACATGCTTGTAAAAGGCGCTTCCTCTTTGTGGAGACTTCACAAATGGGAACAAAAAGTTGCATTCATTATATAAATTAGTAACAGTAAATAATTCAAGGCACTCTAGTCCTGAGCGTTCATGTTAGAGGGAATGAATTCTGACCCTGCATGAAGCTACTTAGGAACCTTAACGGGCAGCCTGAATCTGGAGGCAAAAAGGATGTGAGATCCCTCTCCTCCTTGGGCACAATGAGGTAGACTAGGACAGGTAGAAGAACCACCCATCTTAAAGGTTTTGTGGGAACAGCTGTCTGCTTATCTAATACAGTAGGACTCTATGCTATTAACAGGCACATTTCAGCTCTTTGTCAAACCAGGCAGCTCATTGAAGGTTAAATGTTTCTTTGTGTACTTTGCAGACATAGAAAGAAAACTTACCACAGGAAGTTTTGCCACAGGAAGGTTTGCCCCTCATCAGTTCAGTGTCTCTGCTGAAATGAACAGATCTCTTCACCCAAGCTGCTGGTAGTGAGGTTTGCACAGAAAGACAAATTGCTTTTCATTATTGTCAGTTAGCTGGCAGTATCACCGCCATACCTTGGTCTGAATAGAAATCAAAGATTTTTTTTCCATATTTTCTGCATTTTTTTCCTTGTAGCATTTAAGCAATTTAGGAGGGGAAGTACCTCAGAAGAGAGGGGATGTCATGTGTGAAATCGAGCAGCGATTGTTAAATATGTTAATTATTCATATCAGCTGACATTTTCCTAATATTTTTCTGCTCTGTGAAGATGTTGTTAATGACATTTCCTATATACAGAGGGATAATATGAAGAAACTCGAACTGCAACGACTAAAGCCCCTCTGGCTAGCCTGAGCATGTAGCTGGGTTGCACCTCTTATCCATGGCAGGACCCTCACAAGCCGGCAGGACCTTCATCACATTACCTGAACTCTTTTGACCGTCAAGGAGAAATTTAGCCCCTGAGGGCGGCATCTGCCCCAGCAGCAAGTCTCATTTTGATTCCTGTGAAGGGTTTTGTTGGGCTTTGTGTGCTGCAAAGACTCAGCTCCCATCAAGATGGCAACAGCCTGGCTCCCTCTTCTCCCTGCTCTTCTGCTTTTTGGTATGCAAAAAACTAGCCCTTGTGTTCTGAGACAGAGCTTAGAGAGTGCCAATGGTGTAAGTGAAAATGAGACTTTCCTGAGCTTCTTTATTTAATCTGGCCTCTCCAGGGACTCTGCCTCTTGCATACCGTATGTCTGCCTTCTCCTGAGGATCAAGGGGTCACATTAGACAAAAACGTGTTAAAATAGTACCCTTTTCTGTCCTCTCCCAGGCTGCCATCTGGCAGCCATCAGTCATGGAGATGCGACACATCTGGAACATGCTCTTGAGTAATCAGATGCGGTCACATTGCAGAGCTTTCCTCAGGTCTGACAATAGCCATCATCAGATAAAAGTCGGGCATCACTTTCCAAGTGAAAGGAAAAGTAAAACCTGAGTAAGTGCACCTGTGTTGGACGTGACCACGACTATTAACGAAACTACATATTTATGAATTCGTTGTGCCACACTGAAGAGGTGCTTAATGCATAGGTGAGACAGACTATGAGAAGAAAGTATTGACTCTGATCTTATGCAATTTATGTATCTGAAGTAGGGCAAATTACAGAGCCTGGTTAGGTCTTGCAGGGTCTTAAAGACCACTGTACGAAAGCTGGCATTGCTAGCAGTGAATTTGCTGTGAGAGTCATTGCAGAGAGTGAGTTCACAAATGAGAAGAGGTAGGGAAACATTTGTCTGGAATGTGTTCAGGAAGAGACACAATGACAAAACAAGGTTTCTTCCCCCATCATTACCTCTGCCTCAGCTGAATAGGCAGGGTGTTGTCTGTGCCGCCTGCCACTGGTGTGCAGAATCTAATTCATCAGCTTCACTGCAGATGGTGCCATCCCCTGGGAACTCAGTGGGCTCCTGATCGGTGCCAGCAAACTCACAGGGAGAGGGGAGGGGAATGGAGAGGCTGGGAGAAAGCATTCAAGTGCTCCTGACTGGGGATGCCACGTTCTGCTGCCATCCCTCTTTGCCTTTTCTCCACAGAGCTGAAAATAGCAAAGGCAATGATGCCATTCCCAAAGACTATGAAGGCAGCAGGACTTTAAAAATTAAAGTGAACTTTTAGACAGCTGTTGTTGTGCCTTTCTTAGAGCGAGGAGGTGATTGAACATCAAGCCTAGGTGTTGTATCTGCTTCTTATTTGCTAAAGCCTTTGTTGTCTCTGTCAGCCCAGGCAGCTACTGCAACAGCACCTGGCTATGAGACAAAACTCCACACCAGTGAGAACTGAGCTGTAAGATCTAGGACAGCAATGGCCATGCTGCCTGTTGATGTCCCCCTTCATGCTTACTTAGGGAAAGGATTATCTTTTATATGCCATTAAAAGCAGGACTGGGAGTCAATGGATTTATTAGAAACAAATACAAAAACAAACAGCGAAAGTGGACAATGAGGACTGTTAGGCAGATTACCATCTGGGTCTAATACAGGGACTAATACAGGCAGATTTATGGGTGTTGCAGAAGTCTGGGAGCACTGTGGGGGATCAGTTCCTACCAGGACTGCCATTCTATCAGAGGGACACTCTTCCTCAGATACACACCATTCGTACTGTATACAAATTTAATATATGTATAAGCAAAGAAGTTTGCTTTCCTCATAAGCTCCCATGGGGGAAAAGCACTGTGAAAAGAAAAGGAAGAAAGTTTCAAATAAGTTATTATATTTATGGGGAAAAAATGCGTGCCTCATCCTTGTAAAGAAATATTTCCTCCACCCCTTCCTTGCCTTTGAAAGGAATCAAATAGCTATTAAAAGTACCTTCCTTTTCAAAAGGACAATGAACATCTTGATTAAAAGGAGCTTTTAAGTATTTATATGATTACCTCTTTTGTCCCTCTGGCAGCATCTGTCTTGTTGACTGCTCAGCATCTGGCATGTGCTGCCTCGTGTCAAGAAGGCCCTGATTTCTCATTCAGACAGAGGGTGGGTGAGGGAATAGGCATATGTATACATGGAGAGGTTTTTGCCAAAAGAATAAGGCCATTTCTCTAATGCTACTGCTGCTGGTTGTTTGGCCACGGTACTGCTGGAACACAACACCCCTTTCTTCCACTACAGCACACAGCGTAGCAGATGGCTGATTGTCGGGGTCAGCTCTCCATCAGTGCTTCTGTGTACAATGTGGCCAAGCAGGGTGTTTTAGGTCAGCATTCCCAAAATTTCCTCTGCTTATGGAGGAGATGCCTTTTTACTCTTCCAGGTTTTCTTATTTTTCCACAGGTCATGGCAGGACATGCAAAGCACTCAGCTTTGACTTGCCAGTTGGCATTTTCCCTCTTGGGGCAGCAGGCTGGAGCAGGCTGTCAGGGAATACTTGGGAAAATCCCAGCACTCTGTTTGATGTGCCCACATCCACCACACACACAGCAGGAGATCTTTGAAATTTGCAGGATCAGCCTTATTTTGTGCATATTCATTTCTCTGAAACTATCTCTGGTAACATGATCGATGATTCACACAAACATTAGTCATATCTTGCACTGCATATAATTCCTTGCCTTGCAGAATTTCAGAGTATTTCAAAGATGATTTAAAATATCCATGATCCATGAAAGACTGAGTGGAATAGGTCCATTTCAATGTAGCTACTTAATGAAGGCTGAGGGAACAGTGACTTGCTCAAGTAAGACAGAACACAGCTCTCAAGGCCTGAATCCTGAATCCCCAACTGTTGGGTGATATAAACACTCCTTCTGCATTGAGGGTCTTCCTGATTTCATTTTAAGATATGAAATGTACCAGCAACCCTACTTAGAAGTCAGAAAAATAGTAAGAGAAACCTTTTAGATTCCTACTCCATCATTCCCATGCTTATGCAGTATTGATTCCAAACTGAGAATTGCACTTCTATGTGTTTTCCCTGTGCTGAGTCCCCAGGCAAAGAGGCTGCTCATTGTGGGGATGGTTGTGCCTTCTTGAATCACCCTTCAATATCTAAAGTACACTGTTTATTTAATTCTAATTATTAAAGCCTTACTTCTACTGGCTTCCCCAAGATTTGGAAAGAAACCTGTCACATGCTGAAGTACAATAGATTTTCTTGTTCTGGGTGGGACAAAGACTTTGACTTGGAGTTGATTATAGGAGCCTTGCAGCCTGAAAGAGTTGACATTTAATGAGGTAACAAGTTAAAGCAGAAGGATTTTGTCTGACCCTCTACTGTGTGACTCTTCCATGTAACTGGGGACCCATGTAACCTTGGCTGCATCTGTCGCAGCTCAGGAAAACACAACGGAATAAAGAACCTTCTTGAACTCTTCTATTTTCACACAACAGCCCAATTAACAAGCAAGAGCCAGAGACAGACTGTGAGCCTTGTGTGTGTGAAAAAAAAATAGAATTAAACTCCTGGAGGATCCAGCTGATAAAGGAACAGGTGGCAAAATTAATGTTTTGGTGTCTTTTGCTGACCACGCTGTAATGGATACTGCAGCTGGAGACTGAGGTTTTTTTAACTGTAAGTTTGCAAGAAAGCTTAGGGTTCATTCTGTTCTAGTATACAGCAAAACTGCTGAAAGGAAAAAGAAAAAATATTGGATCAGACTTGAAAAACAGGTTACAATGATGACCAGTTGTTATTTTTTAGTACATCCTGGGTACTTTTTGTTTGTGTTTACCCTTTTTCCTTCGTATAGCACACTCAGATCATGCTTTTTCACTCTTGTTTTCTGGATGACTAGAAGCATAAACTTCTGGTTTATATTAAAAACGAAGGTGGTATTCTCATTTGTTTTCAATGCCCAAGGCTTCAAGAAACAGAACATACTGTGAGACAACAGCAATAAGATACAAACAATTGGCAATATTGCATCAGTGATTTAGATGTCTCTTCTCATTTTACCTGCTGTATTAGAGAGCAGTGATCCACCCATCAGAACAAATAGCACAGCTGGAAAACAAGTAACAGAGTGATTTTATTCTACTGAGGTGAGGAATAGTCTCTCTCTTCAAATAATGTGCAATCATTAGCCTTCCCCTTTACAGTGCAACACAGGGAGGGATTACTTTAACCTAATTTTACTCAGAAATTAAGCCTCTGACCTAAGTTAGTTTCTTAATTCTTTCTTCAGTCAATGGAGGTGGTGCCAGACAATGATTCATCCCCCACCTACCCATATACCTGCTTTAAAAGGGGATGAATCAGCCAAAGCTCCCTCCCTCCATTGCTGTTGGCTACAGAAGTGGTGCAGACACCATTTCAGCTGAGAGACTTCACTGCTGGCTAGGTACTTTTGGGCCAGGCTGAGGGGCCAGACTCTCCCTGGCTCATGGGAACACCTCCCTGGGATCCTTGAGTTTGGGTGTCTCCTCTGACTAAAGCCAAAGCAGAGAGAGCTGAGCCAACCCATTTGGCCAACTAAGGCGTAGTTCTCCCCGTGACACACTGGGCCAATTCCCTGCATGTCTGGGAAAGAGCTGAATCCTAATATGGGAAGTAAAATAGGCTTAAGAGTGTTTCCCAGTGGAAGCACAAGAGATGTGGGAGCAGAAACCACATGAGGCTGCAGACAGAGAAATACAGCATTGTGGGTTAATACAGGCAAGCAGTCTCTAAACCACCAACGCCTAGAGGTCCTTGATGATGAAGAATATTGTCATCCTTTCCCTCTTGGATTCAGGCACAGTGGGGGCAGTACTTGTACTTTATGATTGAACTGTAACTTCATAATAGAACTTATCCACAGAAGCATAAAGCTGTGCATTACTGCTTTAAAAATTCCAAACTCATCTTAATTAATTGCGAGTGGTTTTATTGTCCATATACACATCTAGAGTATTTTTCTTTAAAAATCAAGGTCCCAGTGGTATCGTTGTGACTATATCTCTATCAGTTTATTATGCATATTTCAAAACAAATGCTTTGTTCAGCAGCTTCAGATGTCCTATCCATCTCATATCTTGGAAAGCTAAGGAGAAACACCTAGTTTGCCTTCTGTTTATCCTTAATTATTATCTAGATTGTATTTCTACCAAATCTGTACCATGAGGATGAGATTTACCATGTTTTACCACTCCTTGAGTAACTGCAATGGGATATCTATGAAAACAGATACTTTTCTGCAGAAAGGACATGTAACAGAATTGGTACTAAATCTATCTACCCCTCTGTGGAGGAATCTGTGCCCCAATTGTACATTCTGGCTCTCAATGAGCATCATTGTGTCCTCTCTTCCTGTGATTTCAGAGTGGTTTGCATTAACAATAGTTTTCTCCATTTTACTAATGCAACTGCTAACAGCACCTCTAGAGACTTCTTAGCCAAATGCAAGGTAGAAATTTTTAAATTTCCATAAATCTTTAAGTTGGAAGCAAGTTTCTGAGTGAAGAGAACAGCAGCAGGTAGGACAAAACAGGTCTTCAAAATAGACAGAGGAAATAAAGAAGTCAAATAAGGTGGTTGCAGAGGTCAAGAGATGTGAATACAGGGACTGGGATTAGAGTACTGGAAGATAGAAACACTTCAGAAGCATCTACCAGTAGAGTAGATGCATGAAAACTTGGCAAACTAAGGAACACTCAGGGAAAAAGCAGACATATGAACATATGAAAAAATGAAAATGGACATATGGACATACATGCAGGTATATAAGAAACTCAGCTCATGAAGAAAAAAGATGTAAGTAGAAATGAAAGGTAATATTGCCATGCATGCCGGTTGGTGAAAAGGTTCTAGGATGAAGAAAATGGGAGAAACCTCTTTTGTTGATGATAAACCTCAGCCTAGGCAATACTGTTTGTGACTAGGTCTCAGAAAGAAATTTTCTACCTGCAATTAATAAGAAACTGTAATGATATCCTGAACAGGCCAAACCAAAGCAAGTTTTGGAAGGAGGTTATTAGTTTAGAAGGAAATCCTTACGTTGATTACCCAGTCTGACCCTTACTGAGTGGAACACAAATGAGCAACTGACTTGTTTTTGGGACAGCATCTTCTCCAGAAAGATATTAGGTAACTGACTGGATCCTTTGGGATATAGCATTGGATTCCCTTTGGTGACCATTAGAGGAGTTTTTTAATATGTTTTCATGGGTTATTTTAATTCACACTCATAATAATTTCCAGTGTGATTCATGTACTGGCATAGGAAGCTGGAATCCCAGAGCAGTAAGTTTTGCCTCTCTCCAGTCAGGGGTGACCATGGTGAAGAGACCAGAGGTCAGACAGCAGGGAACAGCTGGCTTTTTACTTACATAATGCCAGAGTGGGGATGAGACAGAGGAGTGGATGACATTGTTTAAAATGTATTTCTATTTAAAAGAATAAATCAGCATTATGGAAGGGTAAGAGATATAATGTGTCTCATCTTTCCATGTGCTGAAGGGAAAGAACAGCAGAGAAAAGAGCAAGTTTCCCCTCCAGGCTCCCACCCACAATTGCTGGCTGCAGCCCAGCCAGAGTGACCACATCCTTGGAGCAAGCACAAGGCAGCCTAAGTGGTAATACACGGAAACACTATCAGTGGGTTCCAACAAGCTAATTCACTCTGTGGCTTGATTATCCACAACTTAGAAACAAGTGCAACTAAGAAATCATGAACAAGTAGTGTATGTTCCCCTTAGGAATTTGAGGAAATGTGAAGTTAAAACACAACAATCTTAGGCTTTCAAAAGAGAGGATGTTTTCCTGCTTTCTTCAATTTTGTTTTGCTGTAATCTTCTGAATTCCAATCCTGTGATAATTGAAATGTAAATACTTGTGTAGGTTACAAGTTTCAAAGCTCCTAATTCTACTCTCAATAGAGGCTGGTACACACGACAGGAGTTTTGCCAACTCATTAGCTCCCTCAGCCAAGGGTGTTACTCTCCCATCTCTCCTCACTACCCTGCCAAAAGCTAAGGCAGACACAAGTCCTCCAGCAAAAACACTTTTGACAACATGTTAAGACTAAATTCTGGGAACTGATTTAGGCTCTACCTGAAGGAGACTGTTTGTACCTGAGTGTGTGGGTGCATTCAGGAGAAGGGCTTGCATTAGGTTTTCTGCTGACTTTGCCAGTTCATCAAGACATGCTGTTCCATAACAAAAAGCCAGTCCAGGCCTGTGTCCAGATACTCTTCAGCTTCATGGAGTTTAAAAACTAAATACAGACATCCCTTTTAGGACTGTCTGTAATCTGTATTTACACCTGCTATTGCTAAAACAGAACCCAATTCTCACAGTTCCTCCATGGGAGCAGAACTGTGTCCAAGAAGGCAACTGGAGCTAACATGGGTATTCTATGGCAGTGTGAGTCAAGCAGGACAGAAATGCCTTTTAGTGACAGCTCAGCCACCTGCATCCTTTACCCAGAAAATACTGCATTAAACACTGAAGTCCTGATGTTGAGTCTGGAGTGAAAATGAGGAATGCAAAGGCACACAGCTAGAGCTCACACTTTAGATTATGGAAAGTATCTTTCACACTTTCTAAGTTTTGGGTTGTCTCTTCAGGAAACACTGAATGTGGCAGCAAGGATCTGTTATTAAAAAAGCAAAATAGAAAACAATTGGTATTGTCCTGGTAATCATACAAGCTTTGAAAAAACCATCATGATAATAAGTGGCCTTCTGTCACTCCTTAGCCAGAAATGAAATTTGGAAAATAACAACATCCCACAAGGATGGGATAGGAGGCAGAGGGACTTCCTGCATTCTACCCTGGCTTTGCCCTTTTTTCACTCTTTCTCCTTTGTGTTTCCATTAAGAGGATATTGATTCCAGAAGTAACAGAGACAAGGTAAGTCCAAGCTGCTCTTTGTTTTTCTGTAAGAAGGAGGTCAGTCTTGTTTCAAATCTAATTCTCCTGGCATGCTCTCCTCCTCCTTGTGCTGCCAAGGAAGCCTCAGAGTTAGCTGCGAGTTGCATTTACACTAATGACTGTTTTTTCTCCCTCTGCCTCCCTCTCCGAGCTTACTAAGCTTTTTCTTTCAGCATGACCAATAAAGCATGAATGCAAATAGGCCTGAAGATTTTACCCCTCCTTTCCTTTTTATTTTGCCACTTTTAGAAGTTACTGAAGAAAATAGTGTCATTCTGTTCCAGAAGAGCTTTTATACCAAGCTGACACTGTACGTTTAAATATGTATTGCTTCCTCTATCATTTGCATTTTAATGTTCCAAACCAATAATCATGAAGTCTTGTGTGAAAATTAAAATAATAAGGATGAGAAGAAGCTTGGATCTGATTCTAAACCTTTCTGAATTACACCTAGACGTGGCAATTCAGTGAGAGATCCCTCTAAGAAATTTATTTAGATAAATGTAGGTCTTCTGCAAGAAGCTATGCTGAATTGCCCTGGGTGTTTGTACTCTTGCCTTTAGATTCTGAGTCAACACAGCCTAGCAGGTTTTTTCCTGTGCAGCTGGTGCCCTGGTAATCTGTCTTCACTCTGCTTTGGAGTAGTCGCCCTCCAGGTATGCTGAGAGTAGACTTCTTCATTATTTGGCCAATTAGTACTGATACCACTAATCTGGTGACATTTCACATGTAAGCCATCTACCTAAGGTTGGTCTGAAAACAGCACATTTACTTAATGTTGCAAAAACAAATGCCTACCAAAGTTATGGTCATAATATTTTTGTGTACTGTTTCATTATTGCCATCATTTATTTCCACAGTACCAAAAAAAAAAAAAAAAAGAAAGAAAGAAAAGAGCAGAATACCCAATTCAGAATTTACCCTGTGGACTTAAGAATTTTGTTTTATGTGCAAAGCCACCCACTTGCAAGAAATTGGTATATTGGAGGTATTGTGCAATGTAAGAAAAGGGTTTTTTCTGTGCTTCTGTTGAATAGCATCTGTAAGTGAAGGCCTAACTGGTGGCCTAGTTCTAGCAAATCATTTTTGTCTGCAATTTATTTTGGGGTTTTTTGTTGTTGTTTTTTTTCTTTGGCTTTCAGGAAAAAAGAAATCCAGCTATAAATGCAAAATACATTTCTTGTATCACAACTGTCATGAATTTAAATTCCCTCTAGGATCCTTACCACACTGTGTATCTTCACTGCAACATTTTTCTTCTTTTATAAATATAAGCACTGAAGAACAAGATATTGAATCTTTGAGGTGTAAATCTGACAGAAGTTTTCTTCTCAGTCATAGGATGGAACCAGAAACACGTGCAGAAGTGTGAACTCCTCAGATAGCATAAGAACCAGTAAGGATGTCTACTTAGAGCTGGAATGATGCTCAAGATACTTCTCTTACACTCTTAATTTAACTGTTTTACTGGTTCTTTGCCTGTTTTAGCCTGTTTTCATTCTAGGCTTTCCTCCAGGTCACAAATTAACACTTTCACTGTGACCAACCTTAGTGGAGCTAAGCAGAGGTTATGAGGGATCTATCTCTTCAGCATTTTTCTCTCCCTCCCTTTCATCTTAGTAACCATGCAATCAGTTTCAGAAGATGAAGGTGAGGAGCGCAAGTAAGGGGAAGCATGAACAGAGCTGGAATAAGAAAGGAGTGGATACCTAAAATTCCTCCTGCTTTGTATCTACAGATTTACTTTTCCTATCCTTTTTATTGTATTTCATTTCCAGTAAGGTTTTCCAGACATTTTGAAAAGCTGCTATATTATAATTAATTAAATTAAGTCTCTGTATTCGCTGCTAACAAGATGTTATCTTCATCATTCTTGGAAGCTTGTTTTTGTTTGTGGGTTGATGTGGATTTGCCTCCGGCACAGAAACATTTCCTGCACAAACACAAATTACTAAAGCTCCCCAGTTTCCTGGCTCAGTGTAGCACGCTGCTCAACTCCTTATGTTTAGGTAATAGGATTAAATGCAGGGATCCATCAGATGGGCTGTGCGTTGACTGATAGAGATCTCGATCTCGGCAGAAACAAGGGTTTAGTTTGAGTGGTTGGGCTCCCTGCTGTAACCTCAGGTGCCCTGCTGGAATTCCCTGCTGGGATGTAGAGACCTGGCAAGGGGCACTGACCCTCATCCACCCTTGCAGCTCCATCTGGGGTTCCATCTCACCCTGTCTGCAGCACAGTGTTGTGTCCTGGCTCCTGCCCTGTGCCCATGGCACAGCTTCTTGTGCTGGAAAAGAAGCTTGGAGAGAGGTCTGCACCATGGGGTCTTCAGTGCTGTGTAATCTGGGGAGCTGTGTGAAGCTGTGGCCGTGCACCGGAAGCAAGGATGCACTTGCCTAAAACCCTGATGCCACATGGCCAGAGAAGGCAACCATGTAAAAGGTATTTCTCATCACTCCATGAGGACTTTGACCTTCTGAGGATGTGTTTACTAGCCTGATCTGTACCAAAAAAATAGGAAGGGGATACTTGCAAAAACAGTCAGGACTGAAACATTGTGGAGGTTTTGAGACTGGCTTTGGGATGCAAATGACAGAAACATCAATGAGACACCTGAATCCGATCTGGGACCTTGGGCTCAAACATTGTAGAAGCACACCAAAATGTTACCCCATCACATAAACCTTTCATTGGATCTAGAATCCCTGGCTTGCATTCTATCTCCTGTCAGGAACTAGAAGCACATTCTGTGACTTTGCACATTTTCTGTGAAGTGCTTTGAGATGTTTGTTATTTATGGAGTATTTCTGTCACGCATGTTGATCTACACTGAACTTACCCTTCTCTGTAGAAAATGGAGAGTACAGCATATTCTTAAGCAGAAAAGTTAAAAGTTTTTTGCTGGGGTTCTTGGGGTGTCAATCTGGCCTTTCAAGAGATCTGGTAGGAAATTGCACACCTAAATTCCTGCCTGCAGTGACAAACCCAGCAGCAGACATACTCATGCACGCTTCCTTGTCTGTCATGAGCGGGCAGTTATTCTGTGTACCCAGGAATATGAACTTCTCTATCCACATGCTTGTGAATGCTTTTGTCTGTGTGTTATTTGAGCATAGTCAGTGTAAGACTGAAATGGTCTAATGTGTTTGGAGAATAAAGAGATCTGCTAAAACGAGGGCCTGGAACAAACCACAAACACCTGTGACTCACATGTGAACCAAGAACAGTCCGAGCAGTCATACAGAAATAGGAAGTTTTGCCCCTTTTTCAGTATAGACTGGAGGAAAGGAAATTAACCAAAAGGGTAGTGAATAAGGAAACTATATTTAAGCTTTAAGGATGTTGCCTTATTGTGAAAGGTCGAAGTACGTGAACATTGACACTGTGCAGGGATAATGTCTTCTTAGCAGTTTTTGACTGCCTGTGTTGTTAGCTACTATAAGAAAAAGGAGACTTGAGCAATACTATTCTGCATGATTCTTGTGTCGGTTGTGCTTGTTCCTGGTTTTCTTGTATATGCAAGGGATAGGAAAAAAAATGTGCTATTTGTATGCTCTTCAAGCTGCTGTCTCTAAAATAGTTTTTCTGTTTCCTTCCATGACATTTCCACTGAGTTTGAAAATGGTTCAAGCAGTATTACTCTGTTTCAACACCATGGCTGCACCTAAGCATGACCCTTGAGGTGGTTTCTGATCTCCCAGGTCATGGTTGTCACTGTGATTATCTTGGAAAGGAAGAAAATATGTGAACAAGAATATTGCTGTTGCTGTCTGATGATTAGAGTTTCAGGGATAAAAGATGAGGGAATTGTTAAGTTAGTAAGTTATGGATTTGTTTCTGAAACCCTTCCCTGAATAAATCAGCGCAAAAAGTCTTAGGAAGGATTTCTGTGGAATAAGGTGTTTCTCACTATAAGCCAAGGCTGCAGATCTTCCTATGCAAATTATATTTATCTTCTTTGAGGGTACATATATAGGATCAAAATCTGGTCCTTGGGGAATTCCATCTGGTAAAAGAACACATGTCACTCTGTAGTAATGCAATTGTAAACTTATTATGGAGGTCTAAAAAGATCCAAATAGAGCAATTTAGAAAACTCTGTCCCAATTTTAGCAATTTTATCTTCAGCTTTTATTTAAATTCTGTTTATATTTTCCAGCTAGGTCTGTTTGAAAGGAAAACAAAGCAGAATCTTCTATTCAAAAATGAAACAATGTTATACCTTATATTCCAGTATTTTGAAGTCTCCCTACCCCCAAATGTTTTGTCATACGGCAGTAGACAGGGCACAACAGACCCACAGTAACTGTGCACAGAGTCAAGGAATCAGTCTTTTCAGTGAGTAGTATTTCATTTGAACTAAATTTATTTAAAACCGTTATTAAAAAATACAATGACTAATAATCCAGAAGACTGCAAGCAGCACTTAAGTATGACATTGAAAGCCTCCTTTCTTTTGTCCATTGTAATTCCTATGTGATGTGTCTGAAAATTTATAGGACACAGAATTTGGTTAGGTTTTTTCTGTGGTTAATGTGTAAGTCTAGCTAATCTATAATTATTATAATATACAATAATGAAACAATATTTTCATTCCTTCAACATAATGTGCTCTACTAGCTTTAATCAAGCCTAACAACCTCATTACTGAATATCATTATGCTGGCTTTAGGGAGGCAATACTATCTAGTGAATAAGGTTTATCACATGACTTTGGAGATCTGGTGTTCTAGATGTGCCACTGTGCTGTTGTTTGACCTTGGGCAAATGGTTTAAAGTCTCTGGGCCTCCTTTTACCCACTGGCCAAGTGAGAACCATGGCATTCCATGTCCTTTATGATACACTCTGCTTTACGTGGATTACAAATGTCCTGTTTGAGCATCATATGTTTGCTATTAAAGACACAAGAAGTCCTGCCCAAGATTCATAAGACACTGTCAGTTGCTGTAATAGAGATCCCCAGATGCTCATTAACTTCAGTAAAAATTAATTTTTCATTAATTAGAAGGAAATTCATTCTGCACCATCCTTCTTACTTCTTGCTGGTTAGGAGCAGGCTACACATCCTGTGCAGACACCCAGAGCACTTCTGGTGCTCAGGTGCCCACATGGAAGCATGGCCTAGGTTCACATGCCCATGTGCCCTGTGGAAGAGGTGCCACTGCCCATTGCTTCATGCTGAGTTGAGCTTTGTCTCATCTTACAATTGAATTGACTTCGTGACCCTACTCAAACTGCACCAAAGGCTTTGTCAGGATGGCTGGATGTTTATGTTGGACAACACGAAAGACTTCAAAAACCTGAAGATGACGTTAGGACTTCAGAGCTGGAATTGGAGGCACCTCCCTGATGGGAGCAGCTCCTAGGTGGTTCCTTCCCAACAGAAAAGGGGCATGATTTTAAAAGGAAAGGCAAACAGAGGAGGAGAAGTTCACATCAGCCTGCCAGCACGTACTGGGGATCATAGAGGAAAGCATCAAGGCACTAGTAGGTAGGTGGAAAGGCCTGAAGAAGAGCAGCAGCAGGTGAATACAACAGCAGAAGTTGATAATACTTGAGCTACTGGAACTCAATTTCCCCTCAAATAGTTTATATTTCAATTATAAGCAGGGAGCCTGGCTTAACAGAACTGATTTTTCTAGTTGCCTCCTTATTCCCTTTCCCTCCCTGCAGACTGCAGAGTTTACATCTTGAGATACTTGGGAACTGCAGAGCCCCAGCTTTGCTCTGCTGTTTCTGAGAT
Source organism: Myrmophylax atrothorax (assembly GCA_026770055.1). NCBI lineage: Eukaryota > Metazoa > Chordata > Aves > Passeriformes > Thamnophilidae > Myrmophylax > Myrmophylax atrothorax. The sequence goes on along the minus strand of JAOXXN010000446.1, from coordinate 43,649,002 downwards.
GCAAGACATTTCAAATCTGTGTTTGTGGGGCACAAATATCAAGTACTGCTGAGCATGGTTCCTGGTGAACCAGGCTATAAAGACAAGTGGGACAGGGCTTCTGAAGTTCCAACCACTGACCAGGGGCATAAGGAATATTGACATCCTTGGTGCTTGAAAGGAAGATGCTACCTGGTTGATGGTTGCAGCAAACTGGTCATTCTTTGCTACTGGCTGGTTGTAATGGCAGGAGAGCAGCACAGAAGTGCAGATTTGTCAGAAATATATACCCATAAGTTTCAGGTTATGAAAAAATACCTGTCACATGTGAATTGGTTCATGGAAAAATTAACATAAAATGTTAGTCCGTTAACATGTTTAAGATGATGTAGTTCTGATTTTTTTCTTTTTTGTGGTAGCTTAAATCTCAAATATTAACATTAAAGTTAAAATCATACCACCAGTGTGAAAGTGTAGTGAATTTAAGGTCTGTGCCTGCAGTCTCAGGGGGTTTAGCAGTGGAAAAGTGTGAATGATTGCAAGTTGCAACATGAAGTTGCAATCTGTTCAGATTTGCCCTCTAGTAATTTGAAAGGATTCATTCATCTTGTTGGCTCAGTCCCTGGTTTCTTCTAAAGGAACAACATACCAAAACAGAGGGTCATATGAACATCTATCTACTTTCAAACACTAACTCTCACATTTTTCCTGTAAGTTGCAAGCTTTGTCCGGTTTTGACTTTATTACCCAAGCTGACTATCTGTGCTCCCAACTGAACCTATGAAATGCAGATAGTGACATTGTCACTGTTATTATTAGTGATTATTAATATTCATATTTTGTGTAAAGTAGCTGTGACCCATGAGGGGTAGCCAAAGATGCTGAACTGAGACTAATTGCTACTAAAGAATTCCAGTGTATACAACCCTCCAGATTTTCTCCTTACTGGACTTCATATAAATAGTTTTGTACCACAAAGTGAACAACCAGCAGACTGAATGTCAGGATACATTTTCCTTGGAGCAAGATGCCTAAGCCTAAGCCTTGGTCTTGAGGGTTGATTTTCATGCTGACTGTGTAGATCTGTCTTGGTGTCCATGTCAGTTTGTGCCCTCAGGTGGGCCACCAGACAGCTCCTGGACACAGGAACTGCACTATGGGTGGACACCTTTCATGGCAGGAGCTGTGAGCACTCTGTGTGCAGCAAGCAGCTTCCTTCTATCCCGACTATGCCTACAGGCTGAGCTGGCAACAAATGACCATCTGTGGCAGCTGCTGACATGCTAATTGGAAACTCCAAGGAAGGTAACTCAGGGAAAACCACAAGAATTTGTGGATCACCTAATATCTCCCTGCATCTGCCATGAAGATATGGCAGCATTATCTCTGTACAGCTCTGTTGTCTTCCTCTTGAAGAAAGTCACAATTTTGTTGCCACTACATCCATCACTGCTGTCTGTCAGCCTGTACAGAGTTCAGATTCACACTGAAGATTTTTGAAGCTCCACTCAGAAATTACTACTTATTTGCTAACGTGTATGTATTTGACTAGTGTTTATGAACAGCTTTGTCTCAACATTAGCTTGGTTTTCTAAGGAAAGAGATGAATGAGTTTGCAACATTCATCCATGTATTTGTGTCCACCTGTGTGTCCATCTGTACATATGTCTATTATTTACTGTCCCAAAAAAGTTAAACATTTTTCAGCTGTCTTAGATGAAACTTTAAAGATAGCTCTGAGATGTTAAATTCCAAACTATTGTAAAAATCACTGGGAGAATGCAAAAGCAAAGTGAATAAAGGCCCATTGTCATCCTGCAGCTGTAATTGGGGCTCCCATCCCTCCAGAGCAGCAGCTGTCACCTGGCCAAGCACACATGTGCTGGCCCCACAACAATGGCATCAACAGCACCCTTGCCACTCCTGTGTGCTGGCCATCACCCAGACTAGGGAACTAGCTGGGAGGAAGGAAACACTGGGAATAGTGGAGGAACTAGGGACTATAAAAAAGGGGGTAGGGATTTAAGGAAAAGTAGGACAAAATCCCTAGGAACTAGGGAAAAAACTTCCTCTTGTTCCTCTGTGCAGAAGGAAATCTGGTAGTTTTACTACATATTTCACTTCAAAGTAATGTATGTATGTATGTACAGCCAGACTTCACGAACGCAGATTTGAGCAGGGCTCTCCCCACGTGGGTGTGCCCTTCCAGCCTGCGCAGGGGATGTTTTAGGTGAGGCACAGCGTGCGCAGAACTGGCCCCACTGTTTAACTCCTAAAGTCCATCTGCCACGGCCGAGCGAGCTTGGACAGTAACAGGGAAGTCCTTGGGACTGTCACAGCACCCGGTACTAACCGGGGCTGACCCTGCTGAGCATCCCAGATCTGACGGGATAGGATGGGAGGGAGGCATTTAACTGCCCAGGGGACGGTCCCACTGAGACTCGAAATCAGGTCCCTGGGATTCAGAGTCCAGAGTGCTCTCCTTTACACCACGGGACCACCCCTTCAAAGTAATAGAATGGATTGAATTAGCTCTTTGGATAGTGAGCTGTATTTGCCTAATGCTTTCTAGATAGCACTGAAATCCAGAATGCTTTTCAGGGTAATGCTTTCATTGCCAGTACAAAGATTGCAGTGTATGTCTATGCACAAGATGCCGGATACAACATTTATAATTAAGGGTGAACTCTATTATTTATCTTCCTAGAACATAAGCTTTGTTTTTCCCTAAGACACATGATTGTTACAAAGGTGCCTCATACATCCATACAGTTCCAGAAAATGCAAACACATTCACAGAGAGTCCAGACTGGGAATTGTCATGAGCAGGTCTCCATCAAATTATACAATAGGCATTTTCATCTAACAGATGCTGGTGCTGGAGTCAGTGTGTAGGTGCTGAGAGAGCCCTCTGGTCCCCAGCCTGTCCCAAACCACTGACAACATTAATGAGATCATGCTCACAGCATATATGCTTTTTTTTTTTTTCAGGAGAAAACTTGGGTTTCAAGAAAAAGAAGCCCTGAGCAAGACAGCATTTAGCAAAATTGGGTATCACCATTTACTTGTGAAAATCCCACTGTTTAACTCTGAGATCATCCTCCCATGATGCAGGAACTGTTTCATCAAGATATGCAGGGGGTGAGAGAGAAACAGTGCAATGCTAAGATTTCAGCTGTGACTGCAGCCTGAATTGTCCAGTTTCTTGTGCTAGAGGTCATTAGTTTGACAGGTTGCTGCTGTACAAATCCCACAGCAGTACAGAAGCAAAAACCAGATGATTTCCATCAACTTCTTATAATTGTAAACAAAAGACAATGAGAAACATCAGGGAGTCACATTTCACTGGAGCATAGAGACAGTGGGGGGCATAATTAGCATTGAAATCACATCTGCATCAAATTCAAAATTAGTAAAAATAAAGAAAATTCTTCACTTCTCAAATGAAAAGCAGCAATTCTTCTATGCATTGCATTTTTTATTAAAATTGCTTTTTTACTACTTGCAAGATTTAAATAAAAGATCTGTAAAAATAGACTATTTTTCCAGCCAACTGAGAGTATATGTTCCCCACATGTGCTATTCATGCTTTTAACAAAGAAGGGTGGATAGATACCTAATTGTTTCTGGATTATAATCTTTCAGCAGCAGCCAGATTAGTTTTTCTGCTCCTTTGTATTAGATTATGATCCCTTCATGAAAGATGATGCAGACACTAGTCACACCTCAGAGAAGCATGATGGAAAGCAGGAATTTGCAGATCCCCTGTTTGCCTTCTGCCCTTTGCAGCCCAGACAGAATGAGCAGGGCTTGGATGTTTGCATTGAACCTGTTTTAGGGGAAGATGTGCTGTCATGCACAGAGCATTGCCCTGAGTTTCAGGGAACTGGGAGTACTTCTCCCTCTGCCACTTGGTCATGGGTAACCTTGGGGAAAAACACTTCATTTCCCAAACTTGCTTTCCCTCTATTGTAAAATGAGGTCAATAATGCCAAAGTCTTATATGAGTAATGTGGATGAAAAGGAGTCATAAGGGCTACCTATGCATTGTAATTTCCTGAGACGATGGCCTTCTTCATTAAAGGTGTCTTGGGACCTAGGTTAGATGTAGAGTCCCTGCTTAGAAACAACCATTTTAAGCATGGGAATACCTAAATTATTGACTCCTATCCCTTTCAGGGATCTCCTAGGGTAGGTAGGACAATGCAAAAACTATGTGTCCTGGCACAGCTTTGCCTAATGCCATTCGGCAAGGACACAAGGCTCAAGGACAACCCTAGGCATCCCTGCCATAACCACCTTGGACATCTGATCAAGGCAGTGAGTTTGTTTCCTCATTACATCAACATTGGGAGCAAAAAGCACTGCCCTACACCCAGGGGCTGAGCTAAGTGGAGCTTCAATGTGAATTGTAATTTAAAGCCTTTATCTAAGCACTTTTTGCTAGCATAGATCAAACAATGGATGCTGAGCTGACAATTAATCCCATTGTCAGGAGATTTCAGTATTTCCAAAGCAGGTTTTGTCCAGATTTGGAATGAAACCTCTGAGGCTGCTGTTCATCCTGGGAAGGAGCAGAGTGTCTGTGGGCAGAGGAGCTGGTGGAAAATGAGGCAGGATTCAACCACATCTGAGCTCTGCCAGAACTGTTTCTAAAACTAGTGAATTATGGAGCATTTTGACCTGGTCAGCTGGCATTTCCAACAACAAAAACACTCAGTCAATTTTTTTCTCTTTCGAGAGCAACTCTATTCTGACAATATTCAATACTCATTTGTCAAAAAAAAAATCTGCAAACCACTAAGCTTGCAAGTTTATCCTTATAAAGACTCAAAAGCTTCATGACCCTTTTATTCATCTGCTCTTTTGACAACATAGAGTAAAACCCAGGTGAGAATAGCTGTTCTTGAAACAGTTCCCAATACAGATGAGATGGTCTTAACACTGCAGCTGAGCACCCATCCTGCATCTTCCCTCTGATTCCAGGTCTGATCTGTACCCACACAAGCATGAGACCAACCTCTGGCTGAGGTTTGAATGCCATGGAAAAACCACATGAAATAGTTGCTCTTCCTGAAAAGAACTTGCCCCAACAAGTGGAAATCACTTCATAATAGCTTGTAAGACTATAATTCTTCAGTCTTCAAGCTGCAGTGATACAGTAAGATGATAAATCTCACTGAAGAGCGAAGTGTGCTGTAATTGATGAGAATATGTAGACAGACAATGTAAATCTCAAAGCATCCTAATAAGGGATATGTGCAGAGTGAAGATGACAGAACTGGGCATTTTGCAATTGAGATCATTAAAATTTGTTTCTCAAGCTTAATTATAAACATGAACTCCAATTTCATTTTCCCATCCTTCATTTGAATGCAGTCTGGCAATTTCAGTGGTGCTGATGATGATTTGGGTGGCTAAAAAGCAACATTAGGTCACAATCCTGCTTTCTCAATTTTGTACAAACATAAACAGCTTCTCTAGATCATCACTATATCTCTTCAGAAATCACTGCAAAAAGTCTGTGTTGTCTCTGTGACACATATTACAGGCACACCCCAGCTTGGGGAACATTTCACCCATTTCCACTTGGTCAGCTGAAAAAAGTTCACACTCCTTTAGGGACAACAAAACAGTGAGGTTTTAAAGTGGGTTGAACAAAGAAACAAAACTTCACTTGTAATCAGTGGTGAATAGTTCTTAATAAACAGAGAAGCACTTGAAGAGATTAGTAAACAAATACATCATTACAAAAAATATTTGGGCTTTCCATTGTAAAAAATGTTCTGAGCTTCCTGAGTATTGAAAAGTAATGTGTATTTTAACATATTTTCTTGTTTCAGAGCATATTATTAGTTATCTCTTGCAAAAACATTACATAAAAAAACATTGTTTGTATCTACGAATGAATGGCAAATCACAGCTTAAATGAGGTGGAAAAAAATCTGCTGTCTTTGTGAGTCTTTTTCTCAATATTACTTTTTAATTTTATAAAAGGAAATCTTTTGCATCCAATAGAAGAATGTTTTGCAGCTAAGTAGATTGATTTGCATATTGTTGTGTGACAGAAAGAAAACAATCTCATTTCCCTTGGTGGAGGGAATGACTGGAGGTTGAGTTCCTTAGTGACACCAATCCTTTCCTGCTTTTGCATTCTGTTTTCAGGTATTTTCTCCCACTTCTTCAATTTTTTTTTTAATGTTTTCCACACAACCATGAAAAAACTGTCTCATGTTACTTAGAATATTCTCTTTGTTCTTCCGACTCATCCTCCGCTGAGTTGAAGATTGAATTTAATACTGATGGAAAGAAGGACTTTCAATTTGCAATGATGTCTAAGACACTGGGGCACATGGGCCCATGAAAATGTCACTGGTTTGTGTTTCTTTCCTTCCCTAGGCAATTAAAAAAATTCTTGATCGATCATGCATAGTTCTGTGGGCACTCAAAACTCATGTGGTAGAGCTTTAAAACACTGTGCTTCACCTCCCTGTCTTCTTAGTAGGAAGATTTGGAAATCTATCCATGGGTGTCTCATGGTTTGAAAAAGGACTAAGATCTTTGAGCCTTTGGTTTAATTATTTCCTGTGAACTCTCTTCTATGGCAGATTCTGGGGGCTATCTTGATTTTTCTCACTGTGGTTGCATGCTGCTTTTTCTTCCTTGAAGCTGCATGCTGGACCATCAGGCATAGTGTTGGCAGCTCCAGATTTAACCAGCAGTTTAACAACTAGGTTAGGAAATAATAAATCATATTATGATAAAATAATTACTTAATTTCTCTAAAATGAAAAAAATTACATATGCTGTGTTTGCAAGAGGGAAAGCCTTATCATCAATCATGGTATGTAATCTGTTTTAGATGAACTGTTTAGGTGTTCTTTGAAGGTGAATATGTTATTATGCTTTCAAAACACTGTGAGAGTTTATAATCTATCATAAACGTGCAAATCAGGTTTCTATGCATGTATCCTTTGGTTTCTCAGCTTACTTCCCTTCCCTTTAAACATATCTGCACTCAAAGAGTCCATATTGCAACATCAAGCTGTGGGAAATGAGTTTACAAATTGAGACTGGTTTTCAAGGAATGCTTGCATACTTAGTGTTTGTGTTGTTTTTCAGAGGGTTATTTTTAATCTATAAGGAGGCCATGCAATTGGGATAAAATAAGAGATAGTCAGTCAGATATTCTGAGGTTGTTTCAGTTCCTGGAGAGGGGAATCCTGGCAGAACACTATACCTTTCTTTGAATGGCACAGAGGACTTTGTGCAGAGGAGGAAAGGAAGTTACTGTCAGTAAAAAAACATGAGTGCTGGTTTCCTGGGCTCCAATGGCACTGGATGCTCAGCGTCACTGCCTGTAGCACTGATGGTCGACTTCATGTGGACACAGTGATTTATGAAGCAAGAGTTGCGATAAACAAGCAAGCAGTCATATTTACTGAATTATGTCTTAACTTGGAAGAAAGAAAAGAATTGGAAAGAACAAAAGGTCTCAGTGTGAGAGAGCACAGGGTGTCTCCACTGTATGGAGGCTTTAGCAGCTCCGAGGATAAAATTTAGGTGGTCTGCTACGTAGCACAGTCATGATCTTAGCAATACAGCAATGCAAGTACACAGGAAACAAAAGGAATCGCAGTTTGAAGCTACAACTGATCTCTGAATCACAGGAAAGGCTTCTCACCTGGTGTAAGTCTGATTGCAGGCATAACACTGCATATAATTAGATGTATCAAAAAAGTAAAGCTTGCAAAAATAATTTCACAACTGTTCTGTTCTTTGTGGAAAAGAAACTCTTCCTTCAAATGTGTTACAGTCCTTCTAAAGATGCACATACAAACACATACAAGACGCCCTTCCTGGGGATTTTGAAGCTTCAGTGTTTTGATTTCCCCCTTACATCATTCACTTGTGGGTGCAGATGAACAGAGGAAAATAAAGGCAAACTCTTAACACTGGTAAGTCAAGAAAAAAGGAGCTGTTGACCCTCTAGCCAGTTTGTAAATAGAACCCGCCCTGGGCATAGCAGGGAAGCGCACGCTCCACCCAGACTTTGGTTCTTCAAGGACATTAATGTGGGCTGATTTTCATGCAGTAACAGTTTGCTCTTGCCAGTACATGTCTAATAGCTTACCCTGTGGCTCTGCTCTATTAGCAGGGATGAATTCCAGTCAAGGGAAGCAAGTTAAGCTGCAGTATCGCTTGAACTTTAAAACATGACAGAACATTAATGAGGAACATCACTGGCTTATGTTCACAGAGTGGTGCCTGATAGTTCCTCTGTTTCCATGTTCCCTACTGGTAGTGACTTGCAAGAATTTCTCTAGAAACCAAACTCTTCTGTTCTCAGTGTTGCCCACTGGTCACAGCAGCCCTCTATATTTCTGGGAATTACTCTTTTGTTGACTGCATCCGTACCAGTAGTCACCCAGAGAAGGAGAATGTACAGCTCAGAATGGGTATCCTACCAGGAGTGGTCATCCATTCAGCAGCATGTGCTGGTTTAACTCTCAAGGCTGCACTCTCAACACTGCCACAGTAGTGAGCTGTAGTGAACCACATGCTTTCTGCTTGGAATGCTTCATCTGCTGTTTCCATTCCCAATATTTCTGAGAAATGGTTGGGTAGGTTTTCTGGTTGGAGGATGAGGGGCAGTAAACATGTCTGTAGGTAGAGCTGGCAAGGAACAAAGACATGCTGAAAGTGTGTTAGAATAAAAAAGCCCTAACATACTCAACATAAAAGCCAGCAGCAAAGGATTAAACCCACCACAAAGGCTGAGAAACTGCATGTTAAGGCATAGCACCCTATGCTTAGCCTACATCACCCTGCCTTGAGGCTGTGCTGTGCAGAACACCAGAGAGCCACAACATGCCAGTAGGAATGAACCAGTGCTGGTAACATGATCTTCAGGTTCTATTTGGTGAGTGGCTGGAGGGTTTGGGTTTTCTTCCATGCTTCTCATCCCACTGGGGAAGCTCTCAGTAAACACCTGCAAAGCCACTCCATTTCTCCTTTTTCCAATCTGCCCTCACACCCTTTCTCAGGCACAGGAGTGGCAGGGCCCGAGGTGAGCCTGGCAGCCCACTCAGTAGGCTGATGTGCAATGACCAGTCCCTCCTCCTAGGATTGGCATAGCTGTTGCTTCTTGCCTGGCAGTGTGTTTGCCTGTTTCTTTTCTGCAGTACCTGGCACAATGGGGTACTGGCATAGCATGTTTAAATACTGGCATCATGCAAGTAGGAAGACACATCCCCATTTGCCTTCCAACAGAGCAGCTGGTCTGGAGCCAACTCTTCAGAAAAATGGAATGAATCTTCACATTTTTTGTATTGAGGCATGTGCTATTTACTAAGCAACTGGGAATGCCTGAGCAACTGTCACATCTTCAGGAAGGTTGCACCACCTTTGCCCAGGGCAGAAGAACTCACACTGAGTTGCCAGGTCATGCTATTCCTCTGCTTCTCTTACTCATGCCCACAGAAGTGGGTCTGTAACATCAGAATTATTCAAGATAGATGAACCAGCATGAGTGACGACAAGGCCACTGCTCAGAGCTTTACTATTGTCATCTGGAGCATTAAAAGCATTTGGCTACCCTTTCTCTTTAACCTGTTACCAATTTTGCAGTCTTTTGGGAGCTAGAATTTTTAAAGCCAAGCTAGACGTGATTTCCAGGTGAGCCAAGAAAGGTGTATTTCTTGGTGTTGCTGAGTAGAAGAGCTCCTGAGTGTGCTGTGGACCTGTGGTGCTTGATATGAGGAGCAATAAATGAATTCCTAATTCCAAATGTCTCTGTCTTTTGGTGCAATATCAATGTTTGTATGCCTTTCGATGCTGCTACCCTTAAGACTGAAAGAAATCTGTGAGTAGGAAGATAACTATCACTTGAGTTACTGGTAGCCTTTGCTGAAGTTTCCTTCCTTTTAACATTGGCTGTCTCTCCCCAGTGTTGGGCTTGATTCAGAAATCATGGGAATTGGCCCGATTTCAATGAGCTTTGCATTCTTTTCTGGGGAACTGGGAAGAGAATTAATTTCACCTGATGCTAGCTGTATAAAGACAAGTTCTGGATCAGTCATTCAAGCCATGCAACCGTAAGTGGAAAGCCACCTCTGAAGAGCGTTTTAGATGAATACTACAGAAGACACCCAAGGCTCATGTACATGTCCTCTGGATGTGCGTGTCTCCCTAAATGCACTGTGGAAGGACTCTAATTGATACAATTCTATTAAATACCTCACTTTTAGATCATTCAAGTCCCAATTTGAGTTCCTGAACTCTGCTCCCAGTGTCCACAGTTGAGCCAGAGAGGGCTGTTTAATCAGTTCACTGTTGCTGGTTGCCTCTTCCAAGGATAGTTGGAAAGGAAGATGTGCATCAGGGTTTCTTGCAGTGCTTACTCCATGCATACTGTGCCCATTGGATCCCCCAGATTCTAAGCACAGGGTCTGGGCTGAGCCAGAGCCCTCAGAGTTATGGGATCAGGACTCTTTTTCTCATAAGTTGAAGTTCTATGTTTAGCTCCCGTTGTTTGTTTTTCAGCAAACAATAACTATCTGAACTGGGGAAAGGCTTGCTACTACCATCTGATCAGCTCCTGTGGAGCTACACACAGTGTAGAGTATACTTGCTGTGTCCATGGGGCAGCAGTAGGATAGGGGGCTTTTGTGGTGAGTCTGATGCAAATGTAGGCTTAGTAGGAGGATTGTGCTGTCATCACAGTAGAATTTCTGGGAGGAAGAGCAAACTTCTGCTGGGCAGGCCCTTTGCTCCCAAGGCTGCTCCCCAGCTACAAACCACTTGAAAAAATCTTACATTTCAATCAGAACTCAGGTCTTACTGCCATGGACAGAAATTAGCCTTGTGCCTTGCTCATCTTGTTACACTTCTGACAGCACAAGGGCCTCAGGCTCACTAAGCACTCATGCTGACTGCTCCTTCTCCCAGCTGCTTTGTTCCACACAGCAGAAGTCAGCAGTGCAAAAAATTAGATGTCCTCTTCTCCATGACACAGGGGCAGGATTATTTCTCCCTGAAATATGTGCAATTGGCCCCTCAAAGACTAAAGATTCAAGTAATGTTACTTTTGCAGCTCCCTGAGCAAGCATTCAAAAATATAATAGGTCTTACCACTACTGTATTTTCACTGATGCCTCCTCTGCATTCTTCTCATGCCAGTAGCTTGCTTGTTTTTCTATGCCTAGGTTTTAGTATAATCATTTGATAATAACTGTTTATAATGGGCATCACAAGAGATACAAAGCTCTGAAAACCTTTGCAATGGAAGGAATGTAATAGCAGATTCCTCTAACCAGGCCAAAACCCAGTTGGCATGAATCAGCATGGTTTCACTGCCAAGCATAAAGTTTGCGCTCATTTACATCAGCAAGAGCGCCACCCTAAGAACTTCAGTCCCCTGTATAACAAGGTTAAATTTTCTTCCCTTGTTTCTGGAACCATGCTGAATTTTAAGCTTTCTTAAGTCCATGCCAGTAATTCTCATTTCTTTGAGTCAGAACTATTGACAAACAAATTTATCTATAATGAACAAAAAGGGAGCTTGATGAAACTTTTTCTTTTTTGGATACTTTTTTTTGTGTCCTTTTCAGTGTCCTTCCTCAGTACTAACTCCCTCCCTCCCTTACTTGAAATCCTTCATGGCAATGCCTCTGAAAAAAATTGGAAAAGGGAGTATGTTCTATTGGGTTTGGTATTTTTCCCCAGCCTTATTAGCTAGCCCTATATACATCATCATAACAGTGTTTAAGAGGCTGTCACCATCACTGCCTAGTTTCACAGATTGCTCTGACTGCTTTCCAAGCATCCCTAAGAATAGCCCAAGACAGCAACATATGATGGTAAGTAGAAAGCTATCATTATAATGGTACCTCTCTTTCCATGGAGCTCTACCAGGAATTACAAACATGCTAGACTGGGGAATCTCTTTTGAAAGTTTAGGGTGGAAGAGGTGTGCAAGAGGAAGCTGAGGTGAATATTGTGTTCCTTATATCCTCTGACTCTGAGCAACACTGAACACAGATATCATCTAAAGCTGGTTATCAGTGCACTGTTTGTTCATTCTGAGCAGGCAGATTGTTTGTAATTGTTAATCTGTATTGTTGTGCTACCCAAAAATCAAAGCAGAGGGCACTTGCTAAAGTAATGACCTTGTAAAGAAAAGTAGCACATTGAAGCTGGGTATTTTGTACAATATTTTTTGTGTCTTTCTTACAGAGACAGATGCAGCAATAAGTGTTGCATGGCTAGGAACTAAACATTCATATGTGCACACTCTTAAAGGTCTGCTGTAAACAAATTCAAGTCTTAGAGTCACAGACTTCTCTTTAAAATAGTGCAAAAGCTTACTTGTTGTTCCCTTTCTTTGACTTTTATGCTTATTAGTATAAACACAGATAATTAACTGCGGACTAACTGTTCCACTGATGAAATCCACAAACCTTCCACATAGCTACAAAGAGAGATAGTGCCTTTGGGGGCAAGAAAAATAAAGATTTTTTTTTTTTCCCCCTGAACTTCTTCTGTAAAACCAAGCAGACAAAGACCATCACTCTATTGATACTTTTAAGCTTTTTCTGGTCTGTTTGAAACTTGTCTTTAGGACAACAAGCTGAAGAATTCGTGATAGAGTTCAGAAAACTACTTTTTCTTTCTTGTTCCTTTTGTTTTCCCTGTAGAAAGGTACTCAGTCAGTACCCTACTGCTTCTTGGCCTTCACTGGGTGACACAGAATGGCAGGCACAGCCTGGGATGGGCACACTTGGAAGACTGCCTTTGTGACCTGCCTGATTGGGTTTTTCTCTGCTAAAAGACAGTGTCCATGCAGGATCATGTCTTGAACAGATATAGGAGAAGGCAACTGAGTGATGTCTGGTCCTAGGCAAAGGTGGTCTGGGCTCTGCTCCCAGTTCTACCATGCTGTCCTTCTGGCACACATTCTCTGTGCATCATTTTCCTCAGAAACAGTGAAGAAGAAAGGGTTCAGCTGAACCTGAGAGCTGGCCACATAGGGGAGGTGCTTCCAGTGCTCAGCCCCACTGGGCAGCATGGGACAGCAGGGAGACCCCAGAGCCACAGAGATGGTGCCCAGAAGTCAGTCCTCTCTGCAGTGGTGAGTGACAGTAGAGGAGATTGAGCTTCTCTTAGCAACTGGTATATGTTTTCTGGTTTTGTTTCATCCCAAAGGGCCCCAGCCTGTGCACTTGGAGGCTCCCTGCCATGTGAACAACGAGCACAGAGAGAGTGAGTGCATGGGAGACCCAGTCTAAGGCAGGAGCTCAGAGGCACTGCCCTGGTCTGCCCAAAGCAGTTCTGGCTACCATTTCTTTTCTTGCAATCTGGCTCTGGGAAAGCTTTTCCTTAACCAAACACCAGGCTCTAATTCCCAGGAGAGTCCTCTCCTTGCAGAGGGAGTGATGCCTTTGATCACTATATTTCTGATGCTACTGGAGTTGGGCTGGGAGTCCCATCAAAGAACTGTACAGAGAGGATGATTATTTGCTGCTAACTAAACTCATGTCTGTAATGGTCTGTGTGATCCCTGTGTCAAACCACCCCCTTCCACTTGGAAGCCCATGGAAGAGGCTCAGGAAGGCAGGGATGCCTCTGGAGGTTCCTGCACACTGCCTCAAGTCAGGAGCCAAAGCACAGCCTGTCATGAATTTTGGAAGGCTCCTAGCCCACACATCCTGCAATAAAGAAGGCCCATCCACCAGGTCCCTGGAGGCAGTCATAGTCTGCAGTTTCTCTGGAACAAAACTTGCAATTTTCCCCAGTAAGTGCTCCCAGTTGTAGCAACAAATCTTAAGTCACGTCATGTTTTTCTAACTTTGCATGCCTTTTATACCAAGTGGTTATCAAAGGCATGCATATGTCTTGATTCAAAGTTGTTCAAGATGTGGAGCCTCTGGATTTTACCAATGAAATGGGATATGTTCACCTACAAAACTCTTTTTTAAAATGCAACTCTTAAAATTAATTTACAAAGGCACAGAGATGCTCAGATGTGCCGCTACCTGATGCTTGATTCAAATGACTGCAGCTTTAAAAATGCTTAACTCTGCTCTCTTCTATATTACCTTTTGCTGTCTATGAAATCTAAAAGCAAAACAAAATGCTTTCAAGCTTAAAACATCTGGCCCCAGCCATTGCCAATTCATGTGCCCACGATTTTTGGTTTGAACCTGTGTGAGGGTAGACTGCTTCCTCCTCCACCCCAGACAGGCAGGACTTGAGGGCAGCCTGGGCTGGTTTGGCTTAGAGTTTCTAAGATGAACTGCATTTACAAGGAAAAGGTCCTCCTAAAATAGTTTTTTGATAAAATTGTTTTTGCCAGAAAAATGGAGAGGGCCATGGAGGCTATCAGGCTATTGGGGTTCAAACCCACCTCCTTCACATGCTGGTCTCATTAGGCAGCATCAGTCTGTGTCTTCAAGAAGGTATTGCTGGATGGAGCATGAGGAAATGTAGCTGACCCAGCCTTCCTGGGGTACCCAGGGCAGCAGCTGCTGGGGATCAGGGCTGACATGTGTGGAAGGATGCCCTCTGTGAGGGGCAAGCCATGGTGGGTGGCATGGCTGTGGCTGTGACTTCAAGAAGGCTGCAGCAATGCAGCTCAGTCCAGTACAGCCATTGATGTGGCTCTTGGCACCACATCTGAGGAGACTCCTGCACGGCAATTATTTTACCTCAGGCATTTTGCGCTTGAAACAGCCAAAATTTCAGCTGGTGTTGAACTAAAAATATCCTGGTTCTGTGCAACTGTAGCCCCTCTCTGAGATCCATTTACCTCAGAGCAGCAGAGGTAAAGCACCCAGAGGAAAATATTGCTTGGAGTCTAAGAGCATGCAGTGGATGAACTTTGCATCCTGAGAAAATCCTTCATTTCTCTAACTTATCTAAGATACACCTGTAAATTTGATAGAAGAATATATCCCTGAGATAAAAAGCCAAGCTAACAGAAGTGAAATGAAGGATTAGCTTTATTTGATACTGTATAACAGGAGACTTGTGTGCAAAAATGTACTTTCAAGATAATCCTTTTTTCCTCTCTGTCCTATTTCTACTTGGAAAATTTCCTATGTCCTGTCCAAGCTTACGGTATTTTTAAGAGATAAACATATCATCATCCAGTCTGCATTATGAAGGGGAGAACAATCAATATGTTTAATACAGCCTCACTAAAATGAATCAATTTTATTCTTGATGAAACCATGTGTTTAATATCCTATACAGTGAGGCATTTTGTATATGACCATCAAAAGCATAGTTAATGTGAAACAGAAACTTACACACAGTGCTGTAACTGTGAAAAATTCTTTCTCCTACCCAACTCCTCACACATTGAAATTTTGCCCAAACTTCACCCTGCAATTTCCACTACTTTTTGTTTTTCTGTGGCCATGTACCAATCTGGGCACCAGGTGACAGAGGTATAGGGGTCCAACCTCCTCATGTGCTAGAAGAAAAGTAAGAGCTATGGTCCTGCAGACCCTCCCCTTTCCATCTGGGCAGGCAGAGAGCCTTCAGGAAAAAGGTGGATGGGCTCTTGGTTTTGACCTTTGCAAAAACACATGTGGTTTGATTGCAAATACCAATCCTTAGGTCAGAGGAAGGCCATCTACCAATATAGAGGATGCAAGATACCAGCCAAGGTGTTGGATTGCACAGATCCATATTGCAAACAGCTAAGGAGGTGATTGTGGATGGAGCACAATAAATTGTCACATGAAAGTAACAGAAGAAAGACTAAAAGGCAGGATATCTTAAATTATTCCACTCTAGTAAGTGTGCAATTGGTGAACTGCACAGAAAAAATACCGTTCTTGCTTTTACCAAGCAGCTGTTCTCCAAAGTATTTCAGATCAGCAGGTTTCTGCTTTTTTCATCCTTTACACAGTTCTGAAAATATCTAAGTGGAAGTTTCAGTCATTCGAAGAACTAATGGCAAATGTACACAACAGTATATCTTTGTGGAGTGACTCCCCTCTATGCTGAGTAGTTCCACATCCCATCTAATATGGACTCAAGTTCTCAAATGCATTTAATTTTTTCAGATTTCAGGGAAAGGTTATAAGTCTCTGAAAGAATTATGTTGCCCCTAAAGCTGTGGGACAAAGCTCTGATTTCCACTCTCTTCCTCCAGCCCAGTGGAACTCACCACAACCAAGAGAAAACCCATTCTTGTAAGAGACAGATTTCACAGGCATTATCCCAAAATGGTAGTAAGAAGCTTCTCTGGAAAATTAAAACATTCCCAGCCCTCATACCCTGGGCTGTGCTTACAGGCAAGGCACATTCTTGTGCTGTTTTTCTTCTTTCATACAAATGCAAGGCAAATGTGTGTGTTTATATATATGAATATAAACACATATATTTGCATATAAAAGCATGCACACACACGTATATATACAAATATATCTACATCTATAGACACAGAGAATTAAACAATCTCAAAAGCAAACACTGTGCTGTGCACACATCTTCCAGTGGGGAGAGAATGAGAGAGAAAGCACATGACAGATGTTAGTCACATTGTTTAATGAACCACCCTGAAGTGTTACACTGCTTAGTGTGGTATAACCAGCACAGAATAAACTAAAGTCAAATAGGCAGGACTGCGTGCTGAGGAGGGAGAGAAGAGAAGCCTAGGGAGAAAGGCAGCTGCAGGGGGGCCGGGTGTTGGCTGGAGAGGAAAACAGGTGTGCAAAATGGTGTGTCACAGCAGCTGGAGTGGAGTTTGGGAGTGCTTAAGGAAGGTGGTATGTTGGGTAGGAAGATAAGGTAGTAGGGAAGTGAGATGCAGTATTGAAGAGATAAGGTGAAAGTGGAATATTTTGGGGAGATGATTGGAAACAGGTAATTCAGCCAAAAATACTTATGTGCACAGAAAGTAAGGTGGAGGAAGGGAAAATTTGCATTTCTGTGGAGTTCATATCAGATCATATTTAAAACTGTCCCCTTTATATCACTAATCTGTAATTTCATAGCAAGGTTGCCCAACCATCTTGAAGAACCTGAGTTAGTCTCTATTAGATGTAAGCAGCAGCCTGTGTGACTGCACTAAGAAGAAACACCAGAAGCTCAAAAAAGCCTGCCATTCTCCACCACCACTTGCTCTTTACTCTTGCTCCAGGCTCAGTCATGAAACAAGAAAATGTTTCCTGCAAACTATTTTAGACAGAAGCAAAGGAATCGCTGGTTATAAAAGGAACAGCATGTCTTTTTTCATCTGTGTATTCACGCTAGAAACAAGTAAGAGCTGAAGCTGTAGTTATTGAAGCAGATGAACAGACATCATCATTTGAGTTCTGCACATGAATATGGATGAGGAATTAAATCATGGGCAGTGTGTGATATTTTAACCCAAAACTACAACTTGTGCAGAACGTTTTTACAAGTTTGTGCTCAAAGAGGTTCCTAAACCACCATCAATCAGACTATTCAGATTTCTGCTTCAAGAAAGCCAGAATAACACCATGAACTTGAAAAATGAGATCAAAATGACCTTGTTAATGTTGTTTTCAGTCACATTGTGGCCTGCTGCATAATGTGAATTTCATTTTAGTAGCAGTCTGTTTTGCTATCCATCACTGAGCATGATGGGCTTACTCCCTAAAAGGAATCCTGTTCACTTTCTAAGCATCACACACAATAATCAAATATGTCCTGCAAGAAGTATCTGTTACTGGTAGCAGCCTACTTTTATTTCCAATCACCATGATTTACAGACATGAACAGCAATGTTTGGAGGTTTTGTTTCCAGCTTCATACACGGCTAGACAAGTGTCAGTGCCCCACAAAGACAGTATACAGAGAGGCTACAGGTTAATCAGGTGAGGTCCTGAGATGGCATCATTGGAGTGATAAAATACTCTCAGTGTGACTTGCTATGTGTGACATTAACTATATCAAAAGGTGGGGAGAGAGAGAAAAACTGGCTGTAGAAACCAGCTGACACTATGACATTCCATACTCCTGCAGTCACTCTCCCTGATTTTCAGATGAAACCCAAAGACAAACTAAAAAACAATTTTATTCATCACTGTTAGTCCTGCAAACTGAAATAGGGATCTGTAACCTACTGAGTCCCAGGGAATTTTATCACTGACTTCAGTAGAAACAGAATTTCCCTAAAGCTTTCTGGAAATGTATACATTTGGCAAAAAAAAAGGAGTTTGTATCAAAGTGTCAACCTCAGCTTTCTGACCACCTCATCTGATGCAGAACCGCATGCCTTGTGTCTCAGGGATGGCATTATCTCCACCAGTAAGTTCGCACCCAGCTGGTGTTACAGTTTGTTGTCACTCTAGGGTCTAAGGGACCCAGTTAAAACAAAAGCCACACGTTTTAGGAACTGAACACGTAGGCACGCTTGAAATTCCAAACAGACAAGCTAATACCATCGATGTGGCAGCAGGAGAGGGAGATTAGAGGTCAGCTGGTAGCAGAGCTGGGGCTCACACCACAGTGTCTGAAAGCAGATTGCCTCCCTCCCTGGAGAGGAGTTGTGGTCCACTGAGAGACAAACAGAGCGCTCCAGTGCAGTGCATCCCCAGGCATTTTCTGAGTATAGCTATAATTCAAACTGATGGGATTTTTGAAAAATGTTTTACCACCTCATCTATTTAGGTCTGATTTGATTCCATCAACGAAGTAGCTGAGTTTTCTCTTTTTTTTACCCTAACATGAATGAAAAGTCTGTAAGTTGCAGGTGTCAGGAAATCTTAACATAATGTTGTGATGGTATGGGAAGGAAAATATATAGTTTCTCAGCTCCTACATATTTAATAATAATAAAAAGATACCACAAGGCAGGGCAGATAATACTGATTCATTGCAACCCTATCTGCATATATACAGGAATATACACTTTTATTTGGACTTTATGATTTATTCATTATATACATAAAGAGATAATGAACAGCACATCTGAATGCTATGAATCCAGGTTTCATTGAGGCTTTTTATTGACAAAACAGAGACAAAATTGCTGAGGATGAACCTTCTGCTCTCTTCCTCGTGTACTGTATTGGGATGTCAGGAGTCTTTTAAGTTGGTCTTTTGTTTAAAATAAATACACAGGCATCATGAGATCAAACATAATATCACACAGAGAGACAGACAGCCTATGTCTTCAAGTTAAGAAAACACATTTTTTAACATGAATTATACACCTGCTTTGTTTTTTCTTGTTTCTAGGAAATTCAGACAAAATAGGAATTCACTCATTAAACCGTAGTTTTGCGAATGCCTCTGTATGACAATGACTGAGCACAGTGGAAAAAAACTCAGCAGTGCAACTGCTCCAAACCTTCCCACAGAAGGTAGCGATGATGTACAGGTTTTGGATATGATAATTTTCACATCAACTTTTAGTTGTTTGGGTTTTTTTAAAATCCTTCTGTAGTGCAAATAAAATATCATGGGTTTTCCAGCAACCAAAAACTGAAACGCCTGTTGGGTTTTGGAAAAGAAAAAAAAACACCAAAAAAGCCAAAAAAAGACTTCATCCCAATGTATTGGCTTTCTAAAATGTGAAACTGCAAAAAACAGTTACCTTCATTTCTTTTTGGTAAGAACTTCCAATATCAAACCCAGGTGTAGAAGCAGTACTCCTGGAGAAACCTACACAAGCCATTATAGTATAACCCAGGTGCATGAAAATTTTTTTCCTTCTCGTGAAAATTTAAAACTTTTACAGAGATTTCAGGGTTTTGAACTTTCATGAATATGACACCTGATTGCCTAACACTTCCAACTACAAAGCTCTGATAGGTCATTAACTGTGATGCCTATACCTGTGGATGCAATAATTTCCATGAATCCTCTGAGTGTAGCTGCAGAAGGTGTAGCACTCAAAAGCATGCTTTCTCAGGTTGTAAGATACACTAAATGCAAAAATCAGCAAAAGCCATTATGATTTCTATTTCTAATGAATCTGTTCATTCTATCCTCTTTCTCTATAGTTTGATAGGTAAAAATTATTTATTCCCTGTTAAATTTTTTAATTTAGCCACACATTCTACATCAAAAAATTGTACATGTGCAATGCATTCTGCATATTTATGTGGAAATACCAACACTCTTCCAGAAACCTATTGGCTTTCACAGCTGAAGCAGCCTGAGATCCATCTTTTGTGGAAGGGTGAACCAGTTGACCTTCAGAGAATGCTTCCAACCTCAGCCATTATGTATCCAGTGTATTTATGCAAAATCAGCTCTCAGTGTATTAAACTTAGTCCTATGAAATCTGCAGTCTGCTCCAAGGGGTGCAGATAAAGCCAGTGTAGTGTAGAAAAGGTATCTGCTATCCCAGCAGGTCTGCTTCAGACCCTGTGCTTTTATTGTGGCCTCAGATACTCAGAAAATAAAATATGAAGGGCATATGGGTTAAGGGAAACATTAGAAATTTTGAAATACATAAATATAAATAATTCTTCAAATTTGGCTACAACTGAAAAAGACTCAGTTCATTGGAAGGGACCCATTCTATGTCTGTCTTCTTTGATGATGCTAATTTACTAGCAGGTCAGATTGAACATGTCCTGCAGTGCTGCAGGAGGCTGAAAAATCTGATTCAGGAAAGCCTTTGCCTGTATAGATATAAAGGAACAAGGACCACAGATGATCTTGAGATACCTGGGCTACCACTGCTGCCTCTATTTCTCTCTGAACACTTTCCTTCAGCTTCCCTGTGCCCAGGAGCTCTCATAGCTTTGGCTGTCTGAACCAGCTCCACTTGTTATCTATATTGTTTCTTTTATATAAGGTTCTTTAATAATCAACAGACAGTTTCTGCTTTCAGAAGAATATATCAACCCCTCAAAACAATACCCAGACAACTGAGGGAGAGCATAGGCCCTTGTACCATTTTCTTTTTTAAGCTCTGGCCTCCCCTGCTCCTTCAGGGACAGTGATCCCATAGATGGCAGGGGGAAAAATAAAAAAACCTCTAAGACATCTTGAGCCTCTCATCTGGTTTCTCTCCCCGCAACCTTTTCCTTTTCCAGTGCTATGGTAATTTTCATGCAAGGGGACCAGGGTGAAGGAACAGATGCTGCTCCTATTTCCTCCCTGTTATCATCTCACTCCCAGTGATGCTCTCCGTAATCGTTCCATTGTATGGCTGCATTTCCTATAAAGCTGAACAATGAATAATGGATGCAAAAACTAAGTGGCGTTTCAGGTTCATTAGTATGCATATTGTTATAAATTCATTTCACTAGGTGCTATGAAGCCACTCTCCTCTCTTTTGTATTTTGAGGTGTCACTGCTTCAGGCTCTGCTAATGTTCATTTTGTATTCATTCATTTGTGTCTGTAGTTTTACCTGGATTGTAGGCTATTGTTCTTATTTGCAAAGCTTGGGTTTAATTTCCTGTAGGAAGCTTTTCTTTTGTCTCTAGGGCTTATTCTCCTATTATCATCCACCTTGAGAGTACTAAAGCACTGTCCTGCTGGTAAAATATAATTTGTTTTGTAGTGTTTTAATGAAAATTTTACCACTTACTTTCTAAAAAAAAAAAAAGAAAAAAAGAAAAAAAAAGAAAAACCCTAAAAGATGAAGATTCTCTCATTCTAGCTGTTGATATCCAGGGCTTCCCTTCTGTTCATTCCTATTCCTGAATGTTAAATAGCTCACAAGCCCCAGCAGCCACAGTCCTGCAAATCCTTGTTACCTTTGACCCATGTCAAGCTGCCAGCAGAGGCTTTTCTGGTAATGCTGGGCTCCTGAAAAGAATTCCTGTCAGCCATGCAGAAAGCAACTCATGTATCAGCATTTTCTTCTAAAGTGCGACAGAAGCTACTTCCTGCTCCATTTCAGACTCTCAACCCCTTGCAGTTATTCCCTTTATTTATTTGACGTACATATTTTATTCATTCTCATTAGGCTGTTCAGTAACAACGCATTATCTTTCAACAGATTCATAGCAGATAAAACATTCATATTATTGCCCCTATTTTTATTTCTGTTTTATGATATTCTCCCTCACACATTCAGACTCATCCTTCTTAACAACAGCATATCATTAGGCCTTGCCTTCAGCTGTTGTTAACAATGAACTGATAAAATGCAGTAGGAGGCTACAAAAAGTAGAGCTGATCCCAAGTCTTTCTTCTACTCTGCCCTATCTGTATTGGACCAATAGTGGTACAGAACTATCAGCTCAAGAAAGTACAAAACTAACTCCAGTTACAATGGAAGAAAGAGATAATAGTGAGCTATAGCTGTGCTCTCCCAGGACATTTTGCACAAAGGAACAATCGCCCACAGCAGTCTCACTAAAACGGAATTTGTAGTGGATAATATTCAGCATATGCACAGTGCATATAAAGTGATACAGTAGCTGCTGATAGCAGTTATTCTGTGTATAAAGAGCATCTTTTACTGAAACTATTTCTTGTCTTTGATGGTGTGTGTAAAGCCTTCTTAACACCATAAGCAGCATTGAGTGTTAAGAATAAACTATTCAGACCAGGCTGACAAAGATAGGTGTTGAAGCCCAAGCACTGAAATGAGTTGTCCTATATTCAGTACCAGGAATCAGTTGCCACATTTTGAAAATGCTGGTGCAAGTGACTCTCTGAAGATGAAAAGCAGAGCCTGTGGCAGAGAAAAGCTTAAGTCTGCTGTGCCTGGATCATCATCAGCTTTGTTCTCCTTTTTAGTTCCCACAGCAGTAAAAAACTTCAGCTCTCCAGTTCTTTAGTCATGTGAAGCCAAAGATGAAAATAGATCTAATATCACTAGTAAAGGGTACAAAAAAACCCCCAGGTGAGTCAGACTCTTAAGGTGCTTTGTTGGGAAGCTTGTAACCTCAGCTATGTCCAGGATACCCATAGTGACAGCATATGTGCTTCCACTGGAGCCTCCTTGCTAAGACAGCCAAGACACGTGTCCCTGAGCAGAGCATGGGTGCCCACAGATTAAGTGGATGGCAGATTTGAGAAGTACAAGAGTGTGACATATAGACATACCACTTGAGGAGGCAGAGAACAGTCATAAGCATCTCATTTCCACATTTATTATGGTAAATTGCCAGCTTATGGTAAATTGAACAGACCTGTGAAGTCTGAAATATGGAAAACTTAAGTCGTGCAAAAATATTCTCACTATAGAGTTCCACTACAGAGATTATCATGACCACTGGAACGTGCACCTTCATAGGTATCACAGTGTCCCACACTGTGTGTGTGTATTATATATGGATATATTCAAATACACTTAAAGAAATTCACCCATAGACACTGCAATATTGCTGATATATAAAGATATACTCACATCTCTCTATATGAGCATGCTAGTCTCCCCACATGTATGTAAAAACAAGCACAAAATCATACGTATATAGATACCCTATCAGAGATGCATATTTATCATATCATAGTTTTTTTAAAACAAGTTTATTCTTATTTGTACAAATATCCTCTCTTGCATTTATATTTAAGGCACTGTACTCAGCCACCTTTTTGTTGTCCAGGGACATTGCTGAGGGCACTTGCTGTTAGCCTGTTCCCTTCAACTTTTCCAAGTATCGTTTTGTGGGAACTTGACCATGTGCAATAGGAAATAATCAATTCTCATACAAACTGCATAACCTCTTGTGTTGAGTTTCTGTGGCCAGATTTTGGTAGTGGGGGGGCTACAGGGGTGGCTTCTGTTAGAAGCTGCCAGAAGCTTCCCCAGTGTCTGATGAAGCCAATGCCAGCTGGCTCCAGGATGGGCTTCCTGCTGCTGGCCAAGGCTGGGCCAGTTAGGAATGATAGTATTGCCCCATGATAACACATTTAGGAATGGAGAGAAAGTTATTGGGCAGTTGAAAATTGCAGCAAGGGAAGAGTGGAGTGACAACATGTGAACAACAATGTGAACATCAAGGTCAGTGCAGAAGCGGGGGGAGGAGGTGCTCCAGGTGTTGGAGCTGAGATTCTCCTGCAGCCCACGGTGCAGACCATGGTGGAGCAGCTGTGTCCCTGCAGGAGGACTGTTGGGGTGCAGAGATCCACCTGCAGCCTGTGGAGGAGCCCACGCTGGAGCAGGTTTCCCTGGTGGGACTTGTGGCCCTGTGGAGCAGCTGGAGCAGCTTGTTTGTGAAGGACTGTACCCTATGGAGAAGTTACTCACAGGACAGCAGTTCATGAAGAACTGTTGCCTGTGGGATGGACTCATGTTGGGGAGATTGCTGCAGGACTGTCTCCCATGGGAGGGACCCCACGGGGAGCAGGGGAAGGACTCCTCTTCCTGACAGGGCAGAAATAGCAGCTGATTGTAACCCCCATTCCCTGTCTCCCTGCATCCCTGTCAGGGAGGAGGAAGAAGTTGGAAGGAAGGAGGGGTGGGGGGAAGGTGTTTTTAAGATTGTTTTACTTCTGACTCTGATTCTGTTGGTAATAAATTTAATTAATATCCGCACTTCGAGTCTGTTTTGCCCATCATGGTGATCAGTAAGTGACCTCTCCCAGCTTTTATCTCAACTCATGAATCTTTTATTGTTTGGTGGGGGTTTTTTCTCTTCTCTGTCCATTTGCAGAGCAGAGAGAAAAAGAGGCTTTAGTGGGTACTTGATATCTAGCCAGGGTCAACCCACTACACCACTGTTGAAGTGAGTTGTGTGGCAACTGATTAAAATCAGGGCTAGCTTTGTCCACTTGTGTCCAACTACACCAGCATTTGGGCACCCCAGAACCTCAGTAGAGGCTAAACTGAATAACTGAGAACAGAATTTGTCCCACATACTAGAATGATTCCATCTCAAATCATAATTAGCATGCCGTGTAGACCACAAACCTGATCTGGTGGTACTTACTTCTCTCTTTCTTGTAGCTTGGTGCTGTATCACCCACATGATGCCCTCTTCTCCCACTTGGTTTATATAATTCCTTCACATCAGTGAAGGTCTGGGGCTGAACACCTCCAGGAGACACATCCTTCATCTGCACAAAGTGAGCAGAAGGTGTATATTTTACTGTTAGGGTTGTCTGGAGTCTGTGTTACAGCTGCAGCCTGCTGAGGTGAGGGTCCCACTGTGTGTGCACCTGATGCAAAGAGAGCTGTGAAGCAAAGTGGCTTCTAGAAGTGAGGACAGCAGCCCGGCTGTAGAGGCACGAAGAAGGTGCAGCTTACTAAAATTCCAGCCTAATTGTCTGTCTGGCAAGAACAGCTTGTGAAGGAGAACTACTGCAGACAATTGAAATCTCTGCAGGAGAGAAAGCTTGACAGCTCATTTTCATGTCCTGCTCCCAAAATGACAGTGCCTGCAAATGAGCAGAGTGTTGTGCTGAGGGGCAGGAGGGGGCCAGCAGGACAGGACTCCATCCCTTCCCACACCTATCTACTCAATCCCTTGCATGCTGGCTTTCTACCAGCCCAGTGGGGAGGAAGAGCCTGGACACATTTGTGCCTCTGAGCTGTTACTTCTCTGCCTGTGAAAGGTGGTTAAGAGAGCCTCTCTGGCCTCACAAAAGTGCTGTGGAGACAAGCATGTTTCAGATTGCATATAGATATTACTGCAATAGAGGCCAAAAAACAGGCAACATACTCAATTTTCATGCATACAGCTCCAGTTTGCAAATGCACATGGTAGTTAACGACTTCCCTTTTCTTTCTTTTCTCTCTTGGCAACCTGTTCTTTGTTCTTGCAGTCTACTTGATTCTAGGGATATTTTTATTCCAGTGAAATATTTGATTTTTCTTTTTAATACTTGCCCTAGCACTGAGCACCTGCTGCAATTAAAGCACTGGTATTTAGCTCCTGTGAGGTCTATTCTATTATGAAGTCTTATCCATTGATTGTAGACTAATGAACCCATCAATTCATCACAGCACTTCTATTACCCTACTGCTGTTGTGGGATGTTGTATCACTGAGCTTTGGTAAGAAGACTGACTCTCTTGCTACTGCCCCAACTGTTGTTAAGGATATTCAAAAAGGTAAAAGCAATCAGAATTTCAATACAGTTCAACTTTGTGGCCCTTTTGTGGCATGTCAGTTCCTCCTATAGTAGGACTTTCTCATTTAAAGCAAATCAATTTCAGCAATACTTGCTACAAGAAACAGTGGCTCTTGAGTGGGATGGAAAAGGAGAGGAAATCTGATCTTTTGCTGAGAAACACGGGGGGACATAAAAAATGGGCATTTTTTCACTCATAGAAATTGCCTGGAATGGGATATCAGCAAAACCTAGATCAGCTCAAATTAAAGTAATTAGGAACAGCACGAAATGCTTTCAACAGGAATAGCAACAGTAGCAATATGCTTTTCTCCCAGTGTGTCAGATGCTGATATTGCTTTTTTTTTTTTTTAAAAAAAGCCCCATCTCAGATTATATGAGGCAGATTTATTTATCATTCCACAGATAATTTTCTGGCTTTTTTCAGATTGTCTGGCATTACATTGATTCAGCAGAGAAATGCAGAAATGCACAAAAGTAATTGGCAAGAAAATAAAACCCAGGACCACAAGAGGAATTGCATTTAAGGTATAACTTCAAAGTTTCAGAGTCAAGAATCAAATAAAATAATTCTGGCAGTCTTGATTTCTTTATTGAGAAAACATTTTGGTATTGAGTCTGGAGAGTGAACATTAGCAAAGAAACATATTGAAAAATATAAGAAATTAGACTGTTCTTTGTAACTGTGTAAAAGAAATCATGTCTACATAAGAAGTATGTGAACAGAGGGTCTGCAAACACAAACAAGAGGAATGGAGATGTCTGAAAAAACAACCTTTTCAAATGCTAAAAGCAGTTAAAATTCCTACTACTAGCAGATGAACTCAAGGGGAAAAAAAGAGGCTAAATTTAGATAGCACAAGCCTATGGAAAACAAGGTTTATAAATTCCAAAAAGTGAAACCTCTTTCCATCCAGCACAACCATCATCTGAATTTAGCCACCAACTCATTCACTTGATTTTTAAGCCAGCTGTTACAAAACACATAGTACTCTGATTATCCAAGCATCCCAGTTCTAGGACCGAATTGCTTTCCTAAAGCACATAATCTGATACTACAGTACAGACAAAGGATTTGGGCAGTGTGGGCATTTTAATACCATGTCCATCTGCTGCACATGTCCTGACATAGGTTCTTCTAGATGCAGGAATGGCAGGCAGAAACCAATCTTCTTTAAAAACAAGGCCAACAATTAGCTAGTAAATAGTGGTGTTGCAAGTCTTATTAATTAATGTTTGCACAATGTTCTGAGGTTCCCCAGACCGAACATGTTACAGAAGTGAAAACTATTACAAGTAATCTTTACCGATAATAACACAAAAGGTAGGAATGCAGCCTTGTTACAACTGAAGGCTTGTGACAGGTTTCTCTTTTGGCAGGTTTGCTAACAGAAGTAACTGACTGTAAAGTGAGTACAAAACTCCACTCCAAGATGCAGTGCCTCAGGAATCAGCAATGCTCATGCACATCAGCAATTTTTGTTGCTGAAAACCAGTAAGGGCATCAGGTGCTTCATTCACTTTCAGGTCCTCGAGTTCTATGAGTCTTTGGCCTCATTAAGTATCTCTCCTCAGTGTCCATATTGATGTCTCACCATTGTTCTGCTAGTGCAGCCCACAAAAAAAGCAAGTGGCATAGTAAATAAGAGAAATGCTTTGACAGATGAAGTATCTGGATTGAAGTGTGACTCCTTCACCACAGAGAGTACAGGAAGGGCAGAGGAAGATCATCAGCACCATGAGAGCTGTTCCACTGAGAACCTGGGTGACAGGATCACCATTCCTCTTCTGGTCTCTTTTGAGGTCATATTCTGGCCTCTTCAGTGACCCAGCATGAAGATTTGTGCCCTTTCTGCAAGCTTGCAGAGAGCCCTTTGCAGGGAATTACCATTCAGGTACTCTCACATAGTTCAGCCCTGAACAGTGGGACTGAGGTACCAGGTGGAAGAGAATAGGAATGCAGCCTACACAGATCCTTTCTCCATCTAGAATCCAAGGCATGCTGGAGAAGATGTTGAGGGCTTACAGGGTCCCAAAATGGTGAAAAGGCAGTGCTTTCTGGGTTGTGTTGCAGAACACAGGAGGAAGATGGTGCCTTTGCAGAGTGATTTCTTGGCTGCTGCATACCAGGTGTACCAAGAAATCAAATAAACTGATGACGACTGGGAAATGACTGATTCATGCCAAAGCTGTGAAACAGTTGTCCCCACTCCTGTGTGCTCACGTCTCCAAACGCTGCTCAGGATTTTGAAGTGTTAGGATCCTCCTGTCATCTTCCTCATTTGCTTCTGCCCTTTTCAATTGTGAGGGGATCCTTTGCCATGATGATTAGGAAGGAGCTGATGCCTGCCTGGCTGAGCAGACCACATATAGGGACTTCCCAGTCAAATGAAGTCCCAGCAAGGCTATCCCTCCTTACACTGACATTCATTACTCATTATTCAGAAATAAACAGCTGTTTTGATAGAAAAATAAACCAGCAGTGACAAAAAGGCTGGCTCAGAAAGAGCATGCAGAAAGGGAGTAGGAGTCCTCTGACAGAGCAGGGGCATGGGTAGAGATGTGGACAACCTTAGCACAGAACAGGAATGGGGAAGCACAGAAGAGGAAGGGAAGTGCACAGTACAGGTAGACTTATTTCATGCTACTATTACAAAGCAGTGCTTCAGTAACTGAGGCAGTGACAGGGTCCTCATGTGGAAACCCATTCATAGGACCGGCATACACAGCAATGTGGAAAGGCTCGGTTATTTCTTCAGGAGGTTTCTTTGCTTGGAATGACATGCTATGAATGTGACAGCTTTGCACAGCAGTCTTGGGTGGCTGCAGCACACCCTGTATGTTCACATCTAATAGTGCACCTGTGAACAGGTACTGCTGTGTACTGCACTTCATGTTTGATTACCTAATTATTGTGGTTGCCACTGGTATGAATGGACACACCCCATTTCTTTCTGAGATCTTCTGATAAGATACACTCACACAAGTGTAATGAAGGTTTGTGGGAAAGTCTTCAGGCACCCATGAATAACATTTATTCACACTGAATGCAGGACGTGCAGGTGTTTACACCTGCTCTCCACCCTCTTGGCCTGTGTCTCCAGTAGTTGGATTTTTCCACCAAGTCCCTTGTAACCTCCAGAGAGATCAGTGAGGCTGAGCAATTGCAGAAGCAGCCTGGAAGGTCAACGCAGAAACTCCTTTCCCCTCCAACACAAGGCAATAGGATGGAAGTGATTTATAAACTGAAGTCTGAGATGATTGCAGTACTCAGGACTTAATTACACAATTCCATTACTCTGTCACATGTCCAAGGTCTACCACAGACCTGGCAAAATTAACCATGTACTCTCAAAAAAGCATACCCTTACTCACTGCCATGGAGGATGGGAATTAAAATCTTCAACTATATCCTGAAAGCTGCAGAGTTATGGACACTGACTGTAAAATGTAGAGAGCAAGTGAGAATACTCTTCGTTGGAGGACCTTTGAAGCTCATGGGAAAGCTTGTGTTGTGCTTATATAACATTCCAGCTTTGTTCCTGAAGCCATCATCCAGCTACAAATCCCATACTTCCTTCCCAGGGCTTTCTACTACCTCAAACCTTCACATCCCTCCTCCTTGGCTTTTACTGTCTGAGATGAGGAATTGTCATTCTGAGGGACTTAATTATTCCATTCCTTCACGTTTGCTGCAGTAACATAGCCCAAAAGGCCTATCCTCTTCCTTTATGCATCTCCCTTTTGGCCATCTCTGCCTTTATGAAGTGAAACCTCAGAGTGGCATCTGTATTTGCCCTACCTCTTACTCTTCCTCAGCTTCAGTAGGGCTACCACTGCCTTACAAAAGTACAACAAACCCTTGCCCGTTTCCTGTCACAAATCTGTTACCCAAAAAAATCTCAGAGTATTTTTTGATTTATATTCTCCCCATGATTGCACATGTGCTTCCTCACCGTCTCTATGAGGCTGCATTTCCAAGAGCAGTCAAATCCATCATCACCAGAACAGAATGATGCTCTGCCCCTGGGCTGAGGTCATCCGCTTCCATACAGATTTCCTTCCCCTCACCCTCACTCCTCATCCGTGTTTGACGCAGAGAGCTGGGAAGCAGCGAGCTGCTTTCGGGCTTTGCAGCCAGTGTTTGGGTGGAGCAGCCGATGAGCTCATTAGGGCTGGACGGGCCCCCATGGGTTATGGCCTTCCCCTTCGTTCAGAGAGAACAGCTGAGACCCTTCAACCTTTGTGCGCATTTAGGGCCAAATGAGTGCTCAGCTTCTTTGAAAACAATGTGTAATTAAACTAGTTGTTCTGTTAAAATCCAGTCAGTGGTGTAAAAGCAACAGAAGTAATTAGATTGTCACACCATTACTTTTAAGAAGCAACAATGTATCTCTTACATAGACAGTCATCTGATAACTACCTTCTTTAACAGAGATCAAGTATTATTGTGTTTGGGTTTGGGTTTTTTTACCTCCTAAAGCATGAAGAGTCCAGAAGTGGGACCACAAACCACAGGATGTCCATTTTATGGGGTTTTTGGAGGGCACAACTCTTTTGGAGGGGTGAAGTTTTCCCTGCTCCCTCTGCACCAAAATATCTCTCTCTCTCACTCAAACATAGATACACATACACACATATATATTTATACATAGCCACATATACCTATATATATATCTTTATATGTGCATGTAAAACCTGGGCTCTCAGGGAAGCTGCTAGGCTCCTAAGGACAGAGAACTTCTGTTGCATTCCATGCCCACTCTTAGCTGCCCCGTTTTAAAGGACAGTAAATGGTAGGTTTGCAGAGTCCACACGTCCACCCTCCAGCTAATTCCTCCAGGTTAAGCATTAAACACTCTAAAACTATAACTTTTGAAAGATTCTTAATTTGTATCATAACTCTTGCAAAGTGACCAACTTTTCTTACACGCAAGGACCAAAGAGCAGCCTGATGTCCTAAAGTATAGATAAATTGTACAAGAAAATGAGAACGTAAGTATGCTCAAAATGGAGGAGGATGGAGTGTTAATAGCTAGCTACCTTTCTGCAGATAAAATCAGGAAATGTCAGTGCGCCTTAAAATGCTATACCCACATTATATTGGTCTTGGAAAACTCTCAGGTCAATGAGTTTCCATAAAATGAAATGAGCAACTGATGTTCAAAGAAAGATTAATTTACTGCTCTGCTGTGTGAAAATTTTTCCAAAGAGGTGTTTTCTCTAGCTCAGAGAATATCTCTCCTGGGTTTTGTTGGTTTATTTCTCCCTCTCTAACCATGCCCTCACAGCCTTGCTGAAGTAAAGTTCCCACTGTTGCTGGTAGTGTAGCACTAGACTCTGCAACCTAAAATGTTCAACAGAAAAATGATTAAACATTCCCCAAAATATACACTGCCTCTTCTGCTCACTACGTACAAGATTCTGGATTGAGAACATGCTTATCTACAAACTGTGATCTTAGACTTCTAGGCTGGCAGTTCTAATGAACATTGGTCAAAATCTGATACTTGAAAATTTTACAATTTTTTTCCTTAGTTTGGTTATGACCACATGAAGCTGAACTCACTCCCATGGCTTTGGTGGAGTCCAGAAGTGGTGGAGAGGATGAGGCTTGCAAAGAGATGGACCCTGGGGAGTAGATCATCTTGTTTTTCTGTGTAGAGTTGGATGCAGCTGCAACATGAGAAAAACAGATCAGAAAAGCCCCAGTGGTTTGCACAAGACTTCCACCCAAGGTGAGGGAATCCTCATGAGACCGTCTGGATTTTCTGTTGTTTGGTACATTTTTTTAGCTATGAATTTCTGACTCATCCATTTTTATGTGACCTAAAAATTTGACTGATGTTGTTTACTGGAGACAAACAGCTTGATAATTCAAATCTAGACAAAGCTAGTAATTAAAAATAGTTCCTCTGAAGCCTTTTTTGGATACAGCTTGTGTGAAATGAGCTTGTAATTTTCACCCCAGCCCTTAAACTCTGGCATAACTAAATTCAAGCTAATTTGAAAACCATTCCAGACAGGAATAAATCTTTACTGGAGGATAGGCAGGGAAGCGCAATTCATATTACCCAGTGAAAAATACAAAGATTTCAAGAGTCTGCCTTGGTTAGCCTGGAAAAGTGGAAACTGAAAGGGGAAGACTGCTTTCTATGCTGGGCTATGAAACACCAGAAAGAGAATACTATTTGAAAAAGAAAAAGGTCAACATCTGCTGCTGGTCATATATTTGAGAAGGAAATAAGAGAGAAGTTGATGACAACTAGAGTAGTGGGACAGTCTTTAAGGAATGAAAAATCCAAAGTAGTTTTAAGACAGTATCAGGTCTATTTCTGAAGGAAAGTCTGTGACGTGTCTGTCTCTAGCACATGCTGCATTCCCAGTGGAGCAGGTATGAGTTGGAAGTTACTCTCATCCTTAATTTGGAAGTAGACACACATGAGCTCCTCTCATCTTCTCTAAAGTAGGTAAATTCCAAATACCAGTGGTTTTTTCTAGAGCAAATGGATCTCCTCACAGATGGTATCTTTTTTCTAGTCTGATCATAGATACCTAATACTGGTGGAGTATGAGAGAAACGGACCACAGATGGTGTCCAGCCTCACATGCACCTTCAGATTAACATCTCCCAGTGCCACTGCCATAAACAGCATACTGGGCAAGAGGGTCAGTTACTCAGCTTCCTCAGCATTTCTCCATTTCTTTAATGTTCTCATCTGCTTTCTCATCCATGAAAGTGAGTCCTCAAAATTAGTTTTGCAATCATGTTTGTGGAGCAGTCTCAGGAAGACTGATGTCAGATTTTCTGGGTTGGGTGCATCCTGCACTGCAGCTTTTCCAAACTACTTGCTGCACTTCAGCAGGAGAACTCAGACAGGGGTTCATCATTGGAATAAAGATAAGGAGTCCCAAAAATGTACTGGCAAACAAGCAATGAAGATAGAGGGGAGCATGAACTAAATCACAAGTACACACACTTATGTGCAACGTTAGGGAGATTTTTGAGGATAATGAGGACCCTGTACAGGCAAACAAATCCATGCTTGTTTTCAAAAGGGTTAGTCAAAGAACAAAGAATAGTCTAAGGAAGTCTGACTGCCCTCCAAGCTGTGTTTTTTACAACTCAGTGGTTTCTGTGACTGTGGTTTTGAAAGGGTGGCTGATGTCAGACAAGTCAGACTGCAGGGGAGCAGAGGAATATGGATACATTCATACTGTTCCCAAGAATAGAAGGCAAAGCACAATCACCCTCAGACAGTGGAGTCTGTGGCTGCCGGGGTTTCTGTGCAGATGAGGGCAAACAGCTTGAATTTGTTGTGAATGGAACAAAGAGAAGCAGCACGAAGGGTGGAAAGGCAAAGAAATGTCAAGGGCAGAAGTACTGGTAGAAGGCTACTAGAAATCACTGTTGTCTCTAGACAAAGCTATGAGGTGAGTAGTTATGGCATACTACGATATACAGATTGAAGCACTCTGTGTCCAGAGAGCACAGCAACTCATCCAGCTATTCCCTTGACCCATGAACACTGAGACAGTGAATGTGATAGACAGGAGCAACGGGGAGATGCCGCAGTTGCTGCTGTGTCTCCGCTCAGGCAGAATCATGTCTGCAAAGGGTGCGGTCCAGTCACGAACTCAGAAGCATGTTTGTACCCGCACTCATTTATTCATCATCAACAGCATGCTGCAAACAATCATAAGAATGCCAGCTACTTGCCAAAGCATAGAGATTTCTCACTTCTGTCACTTGAGCTGGGCAGAGCAATAACAGTACCAGATTCCAGCTGTGTGCTACACACAGCTCAGTTTGAGTTTCACATCATGGAGGCATTTGTTGTGGTCCCATTCAACTGAGTACAGCTAATACATCAGCAGCATGCCAAGTCTGGGGACGGCTCACACTGGTGTGGTGTCAGAGTGACTGGTGGCAAACAGTCTCACTGCTTCCATCACAACGTGACACCTAAGGATGAGGGCAGGCATTGAAAAGAAATAATTGATAGCAATGCTAAAGATATGCAAGAAGCTGTGATACAGTCATGATGTATGTTGTCAAACATATGCATTTATACAGTTAATAGGAAAACCTACAATCAGCATCTCCTGCTGTGCTTTTTGTTATTAATTTGTGGAACAGTAACACTTTGCCACCCACAAAAAAGGTCCAGGATTTCACTGTGCTAAGAGATGCACAAACACAGTGCAAAAAGAGGTGGTTCCTGTCCACAAATACTTCTCATCTAACTGCTTAGTGAAATGTCACCATCCATCTACAGCCATTTGCTGGGCAATCCCTCTGCCATATCCACAGTCTGCTAGGCAGCATGGGTTGTAAAATGCCCTAGCACTTGCACTGTTAAGGAGAATATTCAACCAACCTCTCTCATGCAAGCCTTGCTCTCTGCTAACCCTGTGTAGCTCTAGATTATCAAATTTTTTGTATATGAACATTTTCGTATGACACTGCATTACAATTGATACTTGGCTGAAGGAGCAACTGCAAATATTTTGCAGAACAAACTTGACAAGTGGTTTCTCTATTTTCAGCCACTAAAAAGTGATTAACATCTCATATCACCCCAAGAAGGTGTGGAAGTCTTGTGTGTGTTGGAATAGTTGAGCAATTTGGGGTCAAATCTTCTTCCATGCTACAGGCCTTCCAACCTGCCCATTCTGCAACTCAGTCCAGCTACTCATTTTCTTCCCCAAAACTTCAACTTGATTCTTTGTTTTTCTTCATCACCCAAAGCGTGCCATCTTTCTTCACTTTTCTATTTCCCTTCCCTCTTATAGACCAGGAGAGTTTAGGCACTTCTCTAGGAAGTGCCAAAGGCAAATCCCAGGGCAGGGTGCAGAAGCATAGGTGATAGTTCAAGACCGCAGCAGCAGACCCAGCTCCATCAGGAGGGACCAGGAGCCATGGCTGCATTCCTGCCTGCGGGAGTAAACATGGAACCTGAGAACAGAAACTTCTGGACATCTGTTGGAAGTCATGAGATAGTTAAGTACTTAGCAGAGGAAGGAGAAAGAGGAAGGTGAAGGTGGGAAAGCACTCAGGGCATGGCATGAAAGACTTCATTAGGGTAGAGTGCCACTGTTTCAGAGCTTTGCTCACTTTGTCAGAGCTCTTCCCAGCATGACTGGTTGCAGATCTAGAGCTTCACCAACAAGACAGCAAAAGCTCAAAAAGTGAGGAAAGAGGAGGTGCCCTTTGGAGCAGAAAGGCAGGAACTGCAAGAACAACTTGAGGGCAAGTTCTCACTGGAGGCACGGAGCACAAACACTCTGAAAAAGAACAGCTGGATGCAAAGTATGCATTAATATGTATTGTGTGAGATAAAACAGACTGAAGAGGAAGGCACATCCAACTGCTACCACAGGAAAATCCACCAAGGGTGGGATATTTCCCCACCCATCCCCTCCCATTGCCAGGCCAGCAAGGCTCTGACAGTGCCAGGATGTGTTTTCTTACTCTGGACAGATTTCCTATTCTATCAGTCACACTGCAGCAAACTCAGGTCAGGGAAATTAATTAGAATTGAATACACTTAACAGCATTGTGGCAGAAAATAGACTCTGCAAGGAGAGGTGATGCTTCAAGGCTTGTATGAAGGACTCCAACCCTTCATACACTGAATGTAGGACTAGGTCCTGACACCTTTATTCAAGCTGAATCATGTTTTACTGCAAGAGCAGTCCCACTGTAGCCAGCAGTCTCAGGTGCAACACTTACCTCAAGCACTGCAAAAACCAGCCAGCGAGGATGATATTCTTTATTAATGCAAATGCAAAAAACACTTCCTCTGAAGTGAATTGTGCTATACCCCTGTGTTTTTTTATAATGAAGCCAGAAGGCTGTTTAAAATACAAACTTGCCCTGGAGCTCTTCTAGCCATTCATCGCAAGAATATGAATCTGGACATTTCCTGGACAGTGTAGCCCAGCGGCAGCAGCAGGGCCAGCAGCTGCACTTGATGAAGCAGTGAAACAGCTGAATCAAACACATTCAAATCTGTGTAATAAAAATGTTCCATGTTATTTTTTTCCCTTGCTGAAAGCTATGCAATTATCTCTTTTAATAGTTCCCCATACCTTCAATAAAAATAACCATTAAAAAAATTTAGCACAACTGCAGAATTGCTTTTGGAAGCACCTTAATTGATATTCAGAAGTCAATTTTCATAGTTTATTATCAAAACTGATCTGAAGGAATTATCTCCTGTGGTCAGTCAGGAGGACTGGCAGGTTTCATGCTATTTTTTTCTTTTAAAAAGATAGAATTTTGAGCTTGAATTCAGTGTAGTACTCCAGATAATTGTTGGATTGGGTAGCCATTCCATCCAATAAACATGCAGAAACTGTAATTGGTATTTCATAATTAAAGTCCAAACTGAGAAGGAATACTAATAATTAGTAGGGAAAGCACATAATAAGATAAGAAATTACATTATAACCCAGAGATTTCCTTTAGGCAAAGGAAACATATTTGCCTCCGGCTTTCTAACAGCAAAATCAGTTTCATGCTTTTTTAGGAGGGTTTTTTTGTGGTGGTTTTTTCATTCAAAGTACATTTCAGACTCCAGTAACCACTAAAGGAATGATGTATTTTTCTGAGGAAGAGTTAATAGTCTCATTTGTATTGTCTTACTCCCAAATGTCCCAAATAGAAGCTAGTCATCCTCACTGCTAAGTGTTGCACAAATACAAAACAGGAGAGAACATGAGTCCCTCAGGGCTTCCTAGACAACATGATATCTCAAAACACAGAGCAGCCTGTGAGTGCTAATAAGAATTTTTCAACTCCTGCCTCTAAAGGTTTTACTTTCCTCCCCTTCCCTTACTAAAAAACCCTGACAAACATTCAGATTGAGGTGGTGATCAGGGAGGATCTGAACAGCGTGGACTGTAATGCCTGGCCTGGCCTGAGGCAGTACGGCAATCTCAGCCAGTGGATCCCTTGGCAGACATATTCTAGGCTTGGGTGTTCTGGCGTTTCCCCAGTCCTCTCACACATCTGGAGTTCTTGCAAACCTGTTTCTGCAAAGGTGTCCATGAACCATGAGAAAACATATAATGTCAAACTGTTTTCACCACCACCTTCTGCTGTGGGAATGAGCTCCAGGGAGCAGATACTCCTCACTTCCATACCCTGTCTGTCTGAGCCTTCTGTACCACGTCATGGGTGAAAGGAGAGATATAAAAAGGCTTACACTGGTAGCTATGTATTGCCTTGGGAAAATGTCATTTCCACTTTGCAGGGTTCTTCAGATACTTGCTGGTGCCACTTATTCATGTTTACTTCCTGTTATGCAGAAGAGCAAAAGGAAAAGAGCGTTTAAGAGCTCTCTCAAGAACACTTCTCAGAAATGCTCACCCTTTATTCTTCTATTCTTTCTTTGTTAATTAATTTAAGGCATGCAAGTGGTAATGAAGAAATTAAAAATTGAGAAGAATGTAGTACAAGAAAACTATTCTATTAAAGCCTTAAAAAAATACTTTTAGCTTTGACATTTTTGAAGGCTTCTTTGTCATCTTTGTCCTTTTCCTCAACTGTCTTTAAGAAGCCCTTTCAATACAAGTTTCCTTTCATCACTGGAGATTCAAGTAATTTTTTTTCTGTTGATTGAGGAAATTCTATACTTCCCTGACACTCTTGACTTTAGACTTACCACCAATCCAATGCAAATCCAATCCACTTCACCATTTACTTCCCTTAGTTTATCAAAGTTTGCCATTTTAAAATAATAATAGTAATGTATTTAGAAAAGTACTTTGAGGTTATTCTTTTAACCTATTCACTTACAGAGACTGATTAAATAAATTATGAGAAACACTACAGGCTAATGTAACAATAATATTAGTGTTATCTAGGAACAATGGAGCATTATGAGTTGCACACAGTCTAAGGCCAAACAGTAAAAAATGTGGCCATGCTGTTAGATTATACTACACCGCTCAAGTATCTGACAGTATTTCTCCCTATGAATACAGCAATCTCTGTACATTTCTAACTGTAAGAAATTGTCAGAGACCTGCAGTGCCGTTCGGCTAAAATCTTTTCAGCTCTCCTTCTCTGAACTAAGCTTGACTTAAACAGATTCCTTTCCCCCATATTTCCTCATATTTCTTTTAGTCATATTTCTTGCATTTCTGCTGTTTCTCACCAGTGCATACTTTTCAATATCTGTGTTACAAGTTGGATAACAAGTGGTACATATCTCTATTATCTTAACACACCATACATTTGAGCCTTTCTGTTGGTTCCTGGGTGTTCTGTCCACCAATGCTGTGTTCTAGGTTCATTTAGGCTACAGGCTTCTTATTTATCCAGACAAAGATTCCCCAGTCACATATACCTGCTTTTAGTTTCTGCATTTCCCAGGTTCTCTCTCCTCTGCTCCCCCTTCTGATTTCTACCCACAAATCACACTGATCTCCAATTAGTTTTCAATTTAGCTAGACATAAGTAGTCAGAATGTCCATTCAGCATCCACATAGGCATGTATAGGCAATAAGGGTGGAATTTCACAACCATGTTCACAAGCAGGCACCTGCATATGGTCTATTGTTATAGCCAGTGGTAATTAAGTCAAAATAACCAGCAGAGCTTGGGGAATGATTCAGTTTGTCCTAAAATAGCCATCTAAATATTTATTCAGCTGATTCAGTACAGACAGCCGTCATCATTTTAGATGCTATGTCATACCCAACGTAGCAACTAGTGGCTATCCTAGAAGGCTGTGTATTCCCCAGGGTTCCTTCACCTCATGAATCTCAATGTCTTGTGTGCAACTGAACTGGATCCCAATATTTATTGAGCTGGTCCTTAGTGGCTGGTTGGTCAGTTGAGTCACCAGCTGGCATCACTGCTTCTGAGGACTAGGGCTCAGCTGCCCACCCTTCTGCAACCTGTGCCATTTTAGGTGTTTCTGTTTGACTCACCTTTACAAGGAAGTCTGTATGTCGTGTCCCGTGTGTGGATGTCTGGAAAGCCTTTCAGTCACCCAGATGCTTATGTTTGGTTCTGAACCTCTGCCACAGCTCTCCACTGATTCCAGTGCAATCTAGACACCTGGGGGCATGTAGTTACTGAGATGTGGGTGTCTCCAGCCCAAACTGAGACTTGCTCAGAGGTATGCAGTTAGGTAGGAAACCCATCTCCTGCACTACTGCCACGTTACTGAAGGGATCCTGAAATATGCAGGAAGGGAATTCAAGAACACTAAGGTAGGGAGAAGTATCAGAAGGATGACGAAGTGTTTCTCATATGTGGCTGTTTTGGCGTTTGTTTTTTTTTAATACAGGAATCTGACTGTAGTCTTACACTAATTACTGATAAATTAATTGATAGAAATTTCCTGACTTGAAACCATTTCTTTCTGCCCACAACAGCTGAGTGACTCAAAAACTCCAAAGTTTAGATTAACTGAAGTAATTTTCACACAATCAGAGAATAGGCTGAATTGGAAGGGACACACAAGGCTCATTGAATCCAACTCCTGGCCCTGCACAGGACCATTCCCAAGAGTCACACCATGTGCCTGAGAGTATCATCCAAATGCTTCTTGAATTCTGGCAGGCTTGGTGCTGTTCCATTGTCCAGCCACCCTCTGGGTGAAGAACTTCTTTCTAATATCCAATCTAAGCCTCCCCTGATACAACTTCAGGCCATTCCCTTGGGTCCTGTCACTGGTCACCACAGAGAAGAGATCAGTGACTGCCCCTCCTCTTCCCCTCACAAGGAAGTTGTAACTGCAATGAGGTCTCTCTTCAGTCTCCTCTTCTCCAGGCTGAATGGACCAAGTGCCCTCAGCTGCTCCTCATATAGCTTCCCCTCTAGACCCTTCACCATCTTTTTTGCCCTCCTTTGGACACTCTCTAACAGCATGATGTCTTTATTATATTACAGTGACCAAAACTGCACACAATATTCAAGGTGAGGCCTCATCATGTTCCAGAAGCTTTGCCTCACTTTTCTTCTCCTGTCCAAATTTGCAGCATTAAAAATACAGAAAAATCCAAAAAGCATGAAAATAAACGTTCCTAAAGCATTACAACCCAGTGTAGAAGGCCTAACTTTTACTGGGTGTTACACTTCTAATTTTAGGCTTCAAGAGATTTCACCCATGCGAACTCTTGTAAAGCCATTGGTTCTTTGGTACCTTGAATTCATGTCTGAAGAAAGACTGCACATTTTACTCTAAGAGATTTCTTTTAATTTGGTGAGAAAACAGCCGTTTTGGCAAAAATGCTTTTGCAAAGATAACATGTAACTTCACAAAAGCATTACAACAAATTACCAGGATTATCAAGCCTTGCTATAGTAAGAAACCTTTGTTACAGTCAGCAAGCACAAACTCCACACAACTTAATTCAGGTGCCCAGAACTTACAGAAAATAAGTGTTTAAGTTACCCACTAGAGGAAGAAAAGAATAAGGGAAGAGAGATTAAGAGAAGAGAGAATAAAGGGAGAAAAAGAGGGGAGAAAGAGCATGGTTACCACTTAGAAGGTCACATGACATCTTCAAAGAAAACAGACCAAGGCCCACAACGGAGACCTCGTGCACATCTTAATACTTTCTGGCCCTTGTGGCCACTCCCTCCACCTGGGACCTTTGATTCACTGACCACACCCTGATCCCTTAGCCAAAATGAGGGATGTCACAGCCAATTGGAGGCTCCAGGGGGTGTGGTATGGGCAGACTAGCAGGCAGTCCTTCCTTGACTGCCAGCCCAGCCATACAGGTCCTGTGGCCATGTGGTTGCAGCCCATGTGCTCTTGGCAGGCCCAGCCCAGACAAGGTGCTTCTGGCACAATAATGACTGATCTGGTGTGTAACATAAAGGAAGTCAGTCACCACCAGAGAGACAAACAGGCACCTCACACACAGATGGGTTTACACCAGGAAACCATCTACTTGTCAAAAAGGGCCAGAGGTACCTTTTGCCAGACACAAGGCACTGATCAGGAACCAAGAAACTGGTTAGAGAAAGCAGGGGCTTTGCATGGCTCATCTGCTTTTAAAGAGTGAACATGTGTATCCAGGTGACTTTCCATGTCTGTCGGGCAGGGAGAAAAGAGAAAAGGTTTTGTAATGTCAAATGAAAGGCAGCTGGGTCACCTGTAACTCCATGATCACATCAGTTATCACTGTGACTCCACCCACCAGACGGGTCTGTCCCATGGTACCCCATGTCAGCAGAGGCATCACTACACCCCCCATCACTTCAGTCCCTTGGGCCAGGCAACCCAGGCCCCTTGGCAGCCACAGTCAGTCACCCCATCAGCTGTGCAAAGTGGATGAACCACACAAAGCACGTTGACCATGTACCAACATCTCTGTGTGCAAAGAAGCACTTCAGATTTCAGATACTTGAAATATTCTGCAGAGAAAACAGAAAGATAATACTGAAGTGGTTATTAAGAATGTTTTTGAGCCAAAGCTGGACTTTATCAAGAGAGTTTACAGCAGTATGCTAATTACTATGAATCCCTATCTGCGCTCTTTTAATTTCTGATGCAAAATAATACAACCATCTAATTAGGGAGAAGAAATAATGCTAGGTGACCATGACACACTGAAAATAATACGTAATTTGCGGTCTAATGAAAGAATTCAAAAAATGCTGTTGACTGAAATAAACACATGTAAACTACCAAGAATACTTGGAAATAATTGAAGATTTTTTAGATGTAAGTTCTGTGCTGAAGTATTGAAGCTGACCTTATCTGATAACTCATTTGCAGTGAATAATCTCACTGCCTCAACTAACTGAACACCTCTGCGTGGTCAACAAGTTTTATTAGACAGACAAAAGGGCAAAGCAAAGGAAATGTTTGTTCATCCAAATATCATCTAAGGAAAAATGCTTAAGTGTAGGCTTAACTGTGTGTGTACAAAGAGATTGATATGGAGCAGCTCAGAGTCTATCCTTGAAGGAAAGCAGTTTAGAGTACACCCTTAAGAAGCAGAAAGCTACCTGTAGAGTGTGCGGTGTCTTGTAACCAATAGGATGCTTCTATGTATGTTAGGTGAATTAGTTAACCAATAATGTCATGACATGTTAGATATAAGAAGATATAAAAGGTGTTGGTGTAACTAAAAATAAACTCTCTTAGTTGTAAGCCTTCTGATCAAGCCTTCTGATGCCTATTGTGCCTGAGCTCTTCTGACCATCGTCAACGCAACCCCCTTAATCCTACAAAGGATGAACCCAATACTTAGGATACTGAGTTTTTCTTGGAAATATGGAACAAATTTTCAAAAATGTCCAGTATCAGTAAGGGGGTAAACACAAGCATGTGTATTGATTGCAGCTTCAAAATGTAAGAGACTTTAACCAAAAATGAAAGTATATTTCTGATGCTGTGCAAGGAGCAAAATCCATTTTGCTAACACTTGCATCAGCAGGTCAGAAATTGAGTGAAGAGAAACTGGGCTTTTATCTTTGAGATATCCAGGTGCTAAACTCCACTGAGGTCACTGAAACATGTTACTGACAGCAGGATAAATTCCCCAGTCAAATTTTAATCTGATTTAAATTGATATTTCAGAGACTGAGTACCTAAATCCCTATTTTAAAAAAATGGCCTTAAAGTTTTAATCCTTCCTTCAATTACAGCATTTTAAACTGGCTTCAGAGTGGTTATTTTGGATTTACATTAGCACAAGTGACATTGAAATTGGAGCAAGAGGCATTTCACACTCCATGCAGTTCTCAACAGCAGAATGACAAGGGTTAAAGCCCACTGTTGAGTGAAATGTTTTGATTTTTTCATGGATTTTCATCTCTATATATCTTAAATGATATTTTGAGTGTTCTTTTGTGTTTTTTCACCTAACTAAA
The DNA here is from genome assembly GCA_026770055.1 of Myrmophylax atrothorax. Lineage (NCBI taxonomy): Eukaryota > Metazoa > Chordata > Aves > Passeriformes > Thamnophilidae > Myrmophylax > Myrmophylax atrothorax. The sequence goes on along the minus strand of JAOXXN010000446.1, from coordinate 43,606,199 downwards.
TAAAAACATTAGTTACCTTTCAGAGCATGTTATTTAGTTTTCTGCTATTCTTAGTTTAAAAAAATGCCCCCACCAAAACAAGCTTTAATCACTTGATAGCTGGATCTAAGATGTTTTTTTTATGTTATTTACAGACATTACTGCCTGGCACTTTAAAAGGAGAAGAAATCCATTGAAAGTAGTAAAGAAAGGTGGATGTGATGGTTTGTATAGAGGTCACAGGACAAAGAAATTGTAAGGTTATAAAGAATGTCATGGTATATTGAAGGCTTTCATGAGAATTAATCAAGTAACAGAAAGTCTGCAAAATGCCACTGAATCTTTCTTTGCAGTTCATAGTAGGATCAATTATTTCTCTTTGCTCCTTGCTAGATGTTTCTCTCATCTGTTCTTCAAAATCTCTTCCATGTCAAGTATTCTAGAGCTGCTTTCTGTTTCACAGTATATTTCTGTTTCCCTGTGACATTTGTCCTTGGAGATTTTCTAATCCCATCATACCATTCACTTAAATGTTTAGCTAGCAGTACATTTGGTACCTTATATATTGGCTGAACCACTTGTCTCCAGAGAACTATAAAATTGAAGTAAACCCCATTACCTGTTTTCCATTTCAATTAATCTCATTTTAGTGGCTTAATTCAGAATTGGAAAACTGCATAGGTTACCAAGACTATATTTCCTAGAATATTCACCATAAGAGTCCAAGGTTTCTCCAAGGCTTTTGATATTATTTCCCACAGCCTCCTCTAGAGAAACTGATGTGTTCCAGTCGAGGCCAGGGATCTGTGCAGTGGGTGGGCACTGGCTGCCCAGCCGCACCAGAGGGTGACAGTAAATCGCTCCTTTTCAGACTGGCAGCAGTCACAAGTGGAGTCCCCTGGGGACTGATATT
>JAOXXN010000446.1:43573919-43592516 GCA_026770055.1 Myrmophylax atrothorax | reverse complement strand
CCTTCACCAGCTCCATTGCCCTTCTCTGGCCATGCTCCAGCAGCTCATTGTTTTTCTTGTAGTGAGGGGTCCAAAACTGAACACAGGATTTGAGATGCAACCTCACCAGTGCCAGGAGAATGCTCACTTCCCTGGCACAGTTAGCCACACAGTTGCTTATACAAGCCAGGTTGCCACTGACAGAAGAGAGCAGATCCATTTCCATGCCAGAACTTTTCTGTATGTTAGGAGAAAAGAAGAATTAGTTCTTCAGCTGTCAGGCCCTGCCTGAGTTTGTTAGCTGCTCTGATTGCCATGTGGCACAGAGGCAAGTGCTCAAGCCCACTCCTGTTTCAGGGAATCTCCTACTGCTGAGATGACCCAAGCCCACATGATGCATAAGCTTTGAGGAAGCCCAGTAGATCTCCCTGATGAGTAATATTGTTTGTACATCTTGCTTGTACAGATGCTAGCAAACACCTTAAAACCTCACTGTGGGATCTCTTGTTGCTGCACTGGCTGGTTTAAGAGGCTTCTCACTTGCACGTAAATTTGGTTGCTTGCTTTTGGTTTTCTGTAATCATCCTTTCAGCTCATTACACACCTACAGCAAACAACCAGCACTAGATCAGTGAAAGCTAACTTCTTGACAATGTTGCACACCTGGTTGGGAATGTATCACCCCACAGGAATTTGACATGCCATTTTAGAATACTGATGCTAAAAAGCAGGAATTCTCCTCTGAAGTATTCCAAGTCTCACCTGACTGCTATTGACAGTGTCTGTGATATAACCCACCAAAAACCATTATTCATCCCACTGCATAGACAGTGTTTCTGCGGCCAGTGTGAAAAGACTTATCAGTGCTAGTCAAAACTAAAGCACTTGTCTTAGGCTTTTGTTCATGTCCTGGTTACCAGAGGTGGAACAAGACCATTTAGGTCTCAGAAAAAAATGGCCACACTGCACAAAAAGCAGATGCCTGTACTTCATACAGGCATGCAGCAGAACAAGCAGGACCAAAAACTCTCCAGTCAAAGGGGGCAATCTTGGTTTACTCATCAGAAGATGGACCAGAAATTTATTCCATGAGACTGATTTTATTATTGAATTGTGGTGTCTACATACTCAGGTGAACAGTAGATTAAAATGTAGAAGATCAATGAATACAGTGATTTCAGCTAACATGGAGATCTGGATATTGTTCAAAGGATTTTGAAGGACAAATATCTATATATTGAGACAAATATCAGGCTGGAAAAAAACAGGGGTTTAGTGTTACTAAATGGACTCTAACTATTGCTACTGTCTTTGCAGCAAATGATGGGAACAATAAAATTAATTTATAAGACAGTAATTTCCCTATCTGGATTAAAGCTGCACTATCTCCACCAATTTCCCTCATCAGTTTTTTGAGAAGCAAGGAGTTTCTTGTTAATCAAACCCTGGAGGAATGAGTTTCCAAGAACTACATACACAATTATCTTCAGCATGTTACACTGCATATCGTAGACCCCAGTCAATTCATCTACGTATCTAAAGGCCATTTTATGGCCCTTCTGTATAAAACCAGGCTTGGCCAGGCAAATACAGAAGAGGTGGGGTGCTGTTAAAGCCAATTCTCTGTGCCCAACCATATGAAAACAGCTCCTGGGATGGTGCTGGTGGTGGAGGGGAGGAAGCAGTGAGGCTGGCCTTCAAGCCGGACTGCTCACAGAAGGAATTTGATTTTGGAGATGGTGGTCTGGACCATTATGCCACTCTCTCCTCATAGTTCTGGAGCCCTTTGAGGACTCATACAGGGCAGCTAGGGGACCACAGCTCTGCTGAGGTACTGGCAGGTGGTGGTGCAAGCTGGAGGAATGGAGGAGGAGCAAAGCTCTGGTCCAGCATCAGCAAAGCGTAGTGGTTCTTCAGGGAGAAACAAGGAAGCAGGTGAAAGCCCTCTGAGAGTCTCTACAGGGTCCAGTGTTCCTCTAGTGCAGTGGTCCCACTGTGAGCCATTAGGGTATGGGGTATCCCAGTGCTGGGGCAATGGCATTGCCACACACTGGAGGCATTTCCAAAAAGCCCTGAGCAACAGCACACAGATAGAGTTTAGCTGTCCTAATCCCTCTTTTCCAGATGCTCAGTGCTATAGATGCTCTGGCATTGTGGTCCCTCTCACGCCTCACCTGAACATTGTTTGCACAGTACCCTGTGTTCTACTCAGAAGTCCTGTCTGCTCATGTCCCCTCCCCTGTGTGCCGCTGGCTCGTCTGCAGCCAGCCTTGCTTTCACTTCCTCAAAGTACAGCCCCATGTCCTGTCACCACCAGCCCGAGTAAGTCTATTGGAGCCAAATTCTACTTCTTTTGAGGGTTCTTCTGTCCCATAATTACTTAGGGTAGCAGTGGCTCCCCATGTGCTTCATGCCTCACAAATGTTGTTCTTTTTCTCTTTAGAAAAGGAAGTGTTTTTGCTCTTTACAACAATTTATTCACTTTTTCTGTGGTTGGAGGAGGAGACACTAGAAGAATACAACTGCATTTGAAAGGCTGTGCAGTGTTATGAACTAGATCCAAAGCACACAATAAATGCCCTATTCACTTTCCATCATCGCATGAAATCTCCACCAAAATTTTTTAGAAAGCTTCTCATTTAGATATTTTATTAGGTTATTAGGTACTTCTCATTTTAGTCTTTTAGCCTGGTACGAAGACCTGTAGCACCACTTAACTAGGGAAAAAGTTCTCTGTGGGAATCATCTTTCTCTGTCTTATTCTTCCTGTCTCCTTGAGTTTGTATACCATAAAATAGTCTCCCTTGCTATGCTTCAGGTTCCACACACCAAAACCAGGCAGAATAAAGAACTGTGAATGTTAAGTTTTAAACTTAAATACTATACTGAGAACTGGCAAAGATACCATTCTGGTTTTTGCTATATGGTATTGTAGTTAAATGTGATTGTGTATATATATTCTCAGTGTTTTCGTTACTCAAAAGTTCAGCTGAAAAGTTTTGCTTTTCTTTTTTGTTAATTTTCAAGTCTATGTGAACATCTAAACTGATGAAAAACCTAATTTGATTCAAATAAGATGGACTCAAGTTCAGATCAAAATTACTAACAGTGTGCTGTTTCATCACTTCAGGACAAATGGAGTTTTCATTTACATTAGCATCAGTCCAGTCTAATGAAGGAAGTCTTTTAAAAAATTTATCTTGCAGCTTCTCTCTGTTCTGGGTCTTATTATCACTCCTGCGGTCCAGATGTCAAGGAAGCACAAAGTCCCTTCATGTTTTCCAGTGTTGTCAGTCTCTCATTGTTATTACTTTTCTGCACACATTGCCATAGGTCTTTGCTGTAAAGTACCTTGTTGTTATGCTCATAAGGCACTGTACATATCAGAGTGTGTACATCAGCAGACACATCTGACCATTAACTTGATAAAACCCTCTAACAGAACAGTTGCATTTAAGTGAAACTGTGTTGCAATAGAGCAGTTCACTCAAAAGATGGCTGTCATTTGGCCTTGTATCTGTATGGGCTCCCATACATCACCAGCTCTGGCTGCTGAAGTGAGTAGTGATAAAAGATTTATTTTGAGACAGTACATTACCTTGAATAGCATGGCAGTCCTGGGTACCAGTGACAAATGAATAATGGAAGTGCTTTTTCTGCCAACAGCCTGTATATTTGTCTATTGCATCTCCTGCCAACAAGTTTCTGAACTAGTGTTTGCGAATCTAGGGCATGAATTTACATAGAATATGAATAGATATTATTTACTATGGCTTGTTTTGCAGATCCAATACATTTTTGTGCTTTTATTTCTTAAACCATATTTCTCATAAAACCAAAAAGCAAGCAAGCAAGCAGTCTTTCATTTGATTTTTAAACTGATGAATGCAAAGTGACAAAGCTGATCAGTCTTAAACTCCAGAGTAAATCCTCTTTTGAATTGAGAACTTAATATCCTTACACAAGTGGTCTCTCCTTTTTGTTTGCAAACTGGCAGCTAACTTGCACACAAGAAGGAAGTAACTGCTATTTCACAAAGGTGACATGTACAGGTTTGTACCAGGAAACTTTTGGCTTGATCCTTTATCACCCAACCTATGCAGTGAATGAAGATCAAAAGGTAAATAACCATTTAACTAAAGACCAGACATAGTTATTCTGTGGTGCTGTAGGAGCAGTGCCACTACTGACCAGTGTCTGTGCAGTATCTGCACTGTCTGACATGTAACCAGGCTGTAGCTGCATGATGGAAACTGGAGCTACACCCCTTTCTGAGACCTGAATCATAAAGCGGAGGCAGAAGGAAAAAGAGTAAGACCAACCGAACCATGGCCTGTTTCCCAACTCTCTCTGAAGAGATTTATGCCTTGGAGCTAAAAAAGGAGAAGTGGTTCTTACTTGAGGGGTCAGACCTTGGCAAGGCCAAAGAACAGGTTTGGGAAGCCAGTGTGTGCCCATGTCCCATCCTGTGCAATCTGCACAAAAGCTGTGTGTGCTTTAGTCCTTGATAATTGAGACAGACAGAGACAGAATTTTTAGAAATGAATCTGACATATCACATTCCCTTGACGACGGCCAGTGCCAAGTCACATTGACTTCTGATGTTTCCCTCCCAGCCTGGTCCTTATCCTGAGGTTATCTCAAGGGGAAGGGACCAGGCTTCTCACTTCTCTTAGCCTGAAGAGCTGATCGCTGTGTATGTTTGTTTGTGAAATGGCTTCCTCCCTAATTATAGCTGTCCTCTTGGAAGGATGGCATATTTATTTCAACTGAAAATTGCTGTTATCTGAATCCCCATATTCACTTATTGCTGACTATCCATTTGTGTTACATATCCCTTGATGACTTCACCTCTGACTTTCAAGCCTGCAACACTGCCTTTTTTTACTTCCTTCCCCTTGACTATCAGCATCTAGTTTCTGGTCCACTTCACTCACTCTCTGTCCCTTTCCTAAAGTCCACTTTGAGGCCCCATCATTTTCACTCCTCCAACCTAATCCCCAAACAGGCCAGAAGCAGATGCACAGGTGACAGACCACAGGGATGGAGTGGGCAAGGGGTTGTCACTGAGCAGAAATCTTACCCTGCATGGTCAGGCAGTGCTGTGGTGTGGTGAGGAGAAGCTGCATGAAAATTTTATTTTAAAATCTCATCCTAGTCAAGGTTGCCTGAAGCACACAAACCTTGACTCACTTCAAAAGTTTTTATTACACATGGAGAGCTGCTAGGTCAGGGCTCATGAGATGTCTGCTTTACTTGCCTTCACCTGCAGACCTTTACAGGCTGCTGTGCAGCTGTATTGTGTCCCTCACATCTCCTGGATTTCTTTTCTGTATGAATTTACATATAAACAAGTATACTATTGAAAGGAAAAACATTGATAAAAATAAAAAAAAAAAACCAACAAACAAAAAAACCACCACAAAACCAAACAGTACACCAGTAAAGCTGTCTGCACTGCCATTGATTTCAAAATCAAATTTACAGGAGAGCAGATTTGTGCAAGTCTCTTACTCCAGTTAGACTTCCAAATACAGTGAGCACTGTCAGCTGAAAAGAAATGTGTTAGCAGTTCATCAAATGCTGAATCACAGTGGACACATTGTAACTAGCCTATCTCATTCCAGTGTTCAGAAATTGGCTGTTGCCATTTTCCCTGTAGTGATGGGTGACATAATATACTAACATCAAGACACAACTGTAAAAAAGTCCAACTGAGAAGAACACAGTCTTAGTAAGGGTTAGGTTTGAGAAGGGATTTATAAAACTGTTGCAGCAAACTAGATCATGATCTTCACTCAATCATTGTGCACAGAGAAAAGCATGTCACTGAGTATAGCAATGCTTCAGAGTCCACAGCCATTCCTAATGGAAGAGAATAACCCCATCTGCAGGCCAGTGTTACAGATTAGTCTCCAGGTGCCTTTATATTCAAACTATAGGTCTATGCTCCAAGTTTAACAGCAAATGAGAGGAATAATAACTGAAAATGAACAATGCTGTATGCATTTTAATCTGCCTGATATCCAATACCTCAGACCAGCTGTGGACTGCTGAACAAAACTGTGTATTTTCTGCTTAAATGAACCCAACTGGTAGTGCCATCCAGAGCAAAGAAATGGTGCTTCATCCCCGTCTTAGGCCTTCAACACAGTCATCATGGCAGGGTATCCATTTGCAGAGAACTAAGGCACAGTGCAACTAAGTACCAAGACTCTGAGCTTGTGCTGGTAAGAAGAGCAGCAGAGTTCACTTTCAGATTACCTTCCTTATGTCTCTGATCTAAACTCTAGCCCCACTCATTGGCAGTGGAAGAAGTTAATGTTTGATGTCTCTGCTTGCCCTGTGGAAAAAAATGAGGCAATGTGCTTTTCTCTCTGTGAAGACACTGCTTCTATCAGAGGAGTCCTGTTATGCTGTGGCAACATAACCTGGCCTATCCCTGTTCCTGACGGAGGATGAGATGCCTGCACCATCTGCCCTAGAGAGGCTGGCTCAGTCAGGCACAGAGTAGCCAAGGGCTGCTGCAGCCCAGTTACCTCCTCACAGGTCACTGCACTATGCAAGCCCAGTCACCTTCTAAACTACACTTTAAACAAGCTCATCCTTTGATCTACCTATTTTTAAAAGTCCACCACGGATTTTTACTGCTCTGGTTTCATAAAAATCTTGTTTCCCAGCTAAATATATTCCTGACTGGGAAATACTTGACATGAACAGTAGGTGATGGCCAAGTGTATGTAGTTCCCCTGCTCACTGCCTCCTCTTACCCTTGCAGAGCTCTGGGCTGTGGGCACCTTGTGCTAAATGCCAGGGATTGCTGGGAGGGAGCTGATAACAGTTATGATGCCCTACAACAGGACTGCCCACAGAACTCTGGAAAAGGAAGCCTGTCCCTTTGCCAGGACTCTGCTGGTGGCAGAGGGCTGCTGGCCCCCTGGTGCTCCCTCCCCAAGTCAGTCATGATGTCCCGTGGGGCAGCAAGGCAGGTAGCAGGAACATCCTGGGGGTTGGGACAGCCAGTGACATGTTCTGGAGAGAACAAGGGAAAGCTCTTTGCACTGTTATCATCTTTGCACATTTGTTCAGGGATCTGGCTATAAAGATGCAGATCAGTGTATCTGTTAGCACATCTGGAGAGAAGAAAAAGATACATTAAATTCCCATTAAACTGACAAAACAGCAGAAGGTCTGCCATTGCTGACAGTCTTGAACAAAATCTGAAGCTACTCTATTCTCTGTGTAAACAGTAAAGCAATGAGCAGAATCCTGATCCCCTCTCCCTGTTTTACCTGGGGCTGATGCCGGGAAGCTCAGTTGTGCTGCTGCCACTGGTTTACTTAAAGGCAACAGAGATCTGTGCAGGATCCAGAGTGTTTTTAAAGGCTTAAAATAGGCCATAGCTTGGCCAAAAATCTAAATTAACGATCTGTTTCCAAGGTTTTGGCCAGCAGCTCCAGCCATCACAGTGGCTGGAAAGCCAGACACGCAGCTGCGTGTGGCTTCCCATGTCCAGGGCCGTAACATTTTAATTGGGGAAGTGTAGGGGAAACTATAGGGACAAGAACCCGTTAAGAAAGAGGAAGGCTTGAGAATTCTGGGAGAGTCTGGGGGTTTGCTTTTACAAAAGCAAAGCAGTAGGCTGCTGAGCCATCCTGGCCCTGTTGTTAATCAAGGAAAGTATCATGAGGAAACAACCCCACAGTAACAGACACTGTAGCATTGTTTCATCTGCTGCAGCGGTGTCCCCTTTCAAATATATATAGAGTGATTGATGTGCAATGCCTGAACAAGTACTTACACACTTTGGTTTTTTGCATGCTCTTTCCCAATGTTTTGCTCATAGTTGAGCTCACTGTCGGCACCAAGTAAATTTTACCTGCTTCCCAGAGCAGTGAATTTGGTCTGTTAATTGCTCCTGTTCTCTTCAGGAGCCTACTTTAAACAATGTCTCTCAAGCAAATGTTTCAGACTTCAGTATCATACTGGTTGACTTCAGCTAGAGGAAGTGACTGAAAGCAATATTATGATAAGTGGGCACTGTCCGTGAAAGGACCGAATTCTGAGCTTTGATTTGCTGTTAGCTCTGAAGTTATCTGCTGTCTTTCAGATCTAGCAAAGGTGGTATGTGATGGAAACCTTGTGTAATCTTTTCCAGATGTGCCATTAAGTCTCATAAAAGACTACCCCACTGCTTGTGGAGCAAAGTTGCAGTTACAGACAACAGTGAAGTATCCAATTCCCATCACTCCCAATTGCCTCTTTACTGTGCAAGGGGAAGACATGAGCACAAAATGGGTGATTATTTGTGAAGGCAGTTCTGAACAAATGCCTTGTCTTACCCATGTCCTTGTACTACTGTGGTTATGGCAAGACTCTTGCTGATATATTTCAGTCATGTCATTCACTTGCCAATATTCCAATGAAAAAGAAAGGGAGGACTCACGTTCCCACTGCATGGCTGCAACATGTGCAAATAGAAATAGCTGCATGCATATCAATGGAAATTTTCAAGGGCAATACAGAAGGTGCTTCCTCTTTTCTTTCATAACAAGCCTATCTCTCACAGCTTCCAGGCACAAAGATCAGTGTGAAAATCAAAGCAATCAGTTTTTAACTAATGTATGGGGTTTTTTAATATTCTCAATAAAAGCAAAAAAGAATCATAAAAAAATCTCCAATAGAATGTAAGCAATCCTTACAGCCTATGAGAACATATATTCAAAAGTGACAACCTCTTACAATTTATCTGCTTATACAGGAAGAATCTTTGAAAAGCAACAAAAGTCTGTAAAATGAGCACTACTGTTGAAAAGTAGATCAGTTCAAAAACCTATGATTTGTTTCCTGAAGAGTTTCATTCACGTCAGTCCAAATATGCAGAGACATGCACATATGCATACACACACAAGTATCTTAATGTTTTTATTGAAACTGCTCCACCAAAAAGCTCTTTTCTAATCAAAGGACATTGCAAAGATCCCCAACAGTATGAAATGTGTTTGCAACAATCCTTTATTATTGATTCCTGACGGTCCCTCTGTTTCATCCTATTCAATAAAGTCTTTTATAGATTCTGCTTCCTCCTTCTTTTGCATCAGACTTATGCTTCTTGCTGTGGGCTTTGGATGTGCACTGTTTTGTTTCTGTGTCCTTCTATGTGCTGTTGCTGTCCTGGAGCCTTCCATCCAGTAATTGCTCTTGTTCCTGACACATCGGTGAAGATCAAACAACCCATTTATTTTTCCTTAACTTTGCCCTTGACTTTGTTTGTGCCCTTAGAAATATTTCTAGTAGTTCACTTTACACCACAGCCCATTGTCATAAAATCTGTCAAGACCAGTGGGATTTGCAGCAGTCACACCTCAGACATGTATCTGATTGCCTTCCATCTTCTCTTTAACATGACACTTATTCTCAGCCTTCTACCACTTGAAACAACCTTTTTCTTTTTCTGTTTTCACATTATTACCTGTTCATTAGCTTTAAGAATTTCTCAAGAGAAGAACCATTAAAATAATTCTTACCAGCTGTGTAACACCTTTAAAGGCCTCTGTGATACCATTGCACCCCATAAATATTGGCCTTGAGATACACTGGAACTATTACCCTATCCTATACTCTGTCTATACATGGGAAAGCTCAAGCTTCAACATCCGAATGTCCAGAATATGTACATGGTAGATTTCCAGATAACCTTGGTGATAAAACCCATGTTTGAAAAGAACTTCAGCCCTATCTCTGAAAAATCCTGAACATTTAAGGGCTCCAGACTTACCAAGAGGTCTTCTCCAGGAGAGCAAACTCCCTGCAGAAAATATACATGCTTTCTGCTTCACTGCTAAAGGTTATGAACCTGCTATTTACTCTGAGAAAAAAACATGGCCACGCTGAGTGCATAAGGGCAGATTGTATTGATATGGAATGGTTCCCGCTCAATCCACTCCTCTTTAATATTGTGAGAGAGTCATTTGAGCATGGCAGAGGTGTCTAATCCTCACACCCCTATCTAAACAGAAGTATTTGTCCTAAATTATCTTACTGTGCCATCTGGTTCACCACTACTTCTGGGGACTTGGTTAGGTCTCTTAGCCAGAGCAACCATAGTTTTCCTTCCCCATCCAGGCATCCTATAGAGGCTTTTGGCATAGACACAGGCATACTGAGCAATCAACTTTCAACATAATCATGAATTGTTACTGTAATTGAAGGGACCATTCCTACTGTGAGCTGCAGGAAAGGCCTTTGCCACCAGAAAGATTTGCTAATATTTATCCAGTCCACAGGCAGCTACATCACTTCTATGATGCTCAGTCTCTCCATGAAGAAGGTTATGTGCAAACCAACAAAGTCATTTATACAGCACTTATAAAGCTGTTCCAAGCAATTGTTATAAATCTTATGTCTCTTGCCTAGATGAGCTGTGCTGGAGATGATTCAGCCCGGTTTGACAGAAATTACTGTCAAGATCACAGCCAAAGTGGCTGTTAAGACACCCTCTTGGAGAACTCCATTTCCTGCTACTGAGCTCCAGTCTCCCACAGGCAGTGCTGCTACCCTTTACTAGGAAAACTCCTTCTTCCTAGCTCACCACTAAATCTTTGGTCTGGAAGTCTCTAGGTTGACTGCATCAAGGGAGCGTGAGATTATTTTGCCAGATTGCTGTGCTATGGCTGCTCTCCTGCCCCCACCCTAGTCTTGCCAGGTGCTCCCAGCCTCAGAAAGAGCTGTTCATCTTCTAGCACTGCCCTTTGCATCCAGGTGGACAGTGAAATTGCTCCTTCTGGCAATATGGAAAAAGTAGCCATGCCTGCACATTAAAAAAAGCACGTATTTTCCAGTGTGACTAACACTGACACCAGCTTTTGTGCCATCTAATAAACTCTTTAATCTTTTTTTAATCTTTGTTTGATGATGTGTTTTATTTCCTTGACTCTGGATTACCTCAAGAAACTTTTCCCAAGTCTTCCAAGACCTCTCAATGTCATTCACAAGTGACCTTTCAGCCTCAAATACAGTCATTGACTCTTTAATTATGAGTCCAGTAATTCATGGTCTTAATTCTTCCCTGATTCCCTTCATTCTTTCCTCACTCCTCCAGAGCAGTGTTAAAATCCAATTGCTTTGCATGTGCAGTGCACAGACATGCTGCCAACAGCTTATGAATTGGACCTGGGGGAAGGTGGAGATCACAGACCACAGGGTGCACCATCACCAGGGAAGCTCACTTGGGGGCCAGGCAGTTCTGACAGTGTAAGAAAGGTCGAAGATTGCCAAACAATGTAGTTGGCTCTGCTGGGGAACTGTGTAGACACGGATGAAAAATGAACTGCACAATTTGTGTTCTGCATACCTCTAGGAGCTCTCCTGTCTTCCTGCGGTGTTAGAAACCAGGCCTCCAGGTTCAGACAAGGGGACCAAAAACAGGAATTTTCTGGTGGTATAATCTCAGACCCACAGGTTACCCACATTTGGTATTTATTATGGCTGCTCTCAAAACACCTCTGTTTTTCAAGTACATTCTATTCTTTCTGAAAATTAAAACTTCTACCCAAGGTTTAATCTTACCCTAGCAAATTCCCTTTGCACAGAGAGGCTGCAGTTCTGTGTCTTGTGTGTGTCCCTTTGTGCCTCTCCCGTGTAAATGTGTCCCTCCAGCTCTGACCCCCAGGTTTAGCTGCAGCAGCATTAGGCAATCTTTTCTGTGCAGTTTCACAAAGAAGCAGTGCTTAAATATACCTGTCAGCAGCTGCTGAATTTGGTGGCATTGCATAGCAAAAATGTTTGTGTTTTATGAGAGCACAAAGAAACCTTAAGAAATATCCTCGCAGGAATCTTTGCTGATGTAGTTTGTTTTATTGCTTCCTAATTGGAATGAGGCCTTGTTATCAGCATTTGTGCCCAATAGCACAGACTGTTTGCCTGCTGTGAGGGAGCTGCAGCTTTCTGTATTTTAAGTCTGAGCTGCTAATACCATTATTTTCTGAGGACACAGCTGACAAAAATATCAAAGCTGCCTGAGGTTAACAGGGTGGTACCTCCCCTCAACTTTGGCCTCCAGCTATAAGAAGCTTTGTGGTTACTCAGGGAAAATCTTCCAGTTCTTGAGAGTTTAAACTTTAGTTTAAGTGGACATGAAAGAGAACAGATTTATGCTACTAGGGGTTATTTCACAAATGATGATATTTTCAAGAGCACAGTCCTGTTTTCACTCCCCAAGCCCTTCCAAAAAAGCTCTGTATAAACCCCAGGTGACTTTATTTGAGATGTAGTTGCAAAGGGCTTGGGATACACAACAATATTGATAATTGAGACTGACAAAAATGTGATTCTCTTTCCAGATGTTCCTTGACATTTTCATCAGGATACAGGAGGCCAGGATCCCTCCAACCTAAGGTTGAATGGAAGGTTCAAAGAAGAGGTTCCTGCCCTGGAGGATGAGTGGATCCCAGATCACAAGGCAACAAGGAATGAAGGTCAGTGACTCATCACATTTCCTTGGAGCCACTCAGCTTTATTAGGAATGGCCCATTATAAGGAATGAGAAAAGAAGCTATTTCTTGGTATAGTAAGCCTGGGAAGAAGGAAGCTGATGCCCTCAGCAATTGAAATTAAGAGAAACTGGAAACAGTCTTGTTTAAAGGGTATCTTCTCAGAAACCTTTGTTTAATTTAACATTATGCATTCATCAGCCTCTTTTTTTAATAGATTGTTCTTGGTAAATTTATGATGTTTTCCCTGAAGCATCCAGGAATGTGCTGTATTTACATATTCAATGCTTATACATAAAACGGGAAATACATGTTTACTAACCCATTACATTCTACTTGTAAAGTGATGGTTTGGGGTTTTTTTTCCAGTTATCAGGTTGATTACAGACTTTTTGTTTGAGTACATGTGTCCTGTCTACATCTGTGATGGCAGAGTCCCAAAATGGGTTGTGAAATAGGGAAGTGGCTGGAATTCACTGAAGATCACCTTCTATTCACATGCTTCTGTCTGAAACAGGTGTATCTGGAGGGAGTTATTTTGAGCTTAAGACAATGCTGACTTCAGCTGAAATAATTTACCCTCTCACTCTTCATCCGATACAGAGTCAAGAGGGAGTTGTCTGACTGCTGCGTGTGATTGTACACATCTGTCAACAGAATCAGAGATCTGAATGCAAAATGTAGCACTTGGGAGCACCGTGTGGGTTTCCAACAATCCCTGAAGGACATGAGGACCATAAAACAGTGAATGGATTACAATAAGGCATAAATAGAGCATTTTTATCTGTGGCAGATGTAATCCTGCTCCAGCACTGCTTACGTTATTTAAAGGGAAATTGTCTTTATTTCAGACCAGCTCTCTTCATTTTGAATGAGAAGTCATAAGTGTTTCTTTTTGTGTGAATAATTGTGAGGCTCCTTTAGAAGTGGTTTGACAATGCTGTTTTGAAGAGGGCCACCTCTTCATTACCTCTTACAGGGCAGCCTTTCCCTGTGAGCACAATGCCACAGAAGGGACTGCAGGCTTTCACATAGCTTGCCACATCAAGCAGGAAAAGGCCTGCTTTGCTGCCCTGCCTTGCCATTTGAAGCCTGCAGCACCGTAAGCCAGGCAGACAGTAAGAGACTCATGAGAAATAATGTCCCAAAGCCAAGAAGCAGGTGTGAGACAATCTTCTCGCTTGTGCAGACATATGCTACAAAATGTTGCAACCTTTCCTGCATAATATCTTAATGTATAGTCATTAGGCAGGACAGAGTCGAGACCACACATATGGAAAATGTCTCTTGTTTGGAGACAGGAGCATGTATTTTCCCTTTAATGCTGACACATGCAAGGAAAACTGATATGCCAACTCCAAACTACCGATCATAACCTGATAAGGAGGCAATCTTGAAGAGGGCAGAAATTTAACTAGGTTTTAGGCTAGAAATATATTTTTTTAATTATTCCCAAAGTGGCACAGCTGGATTCTGGGTGACTGCATCTGGATTTCAGTGTACTGCTAAGTCTTGCAGGAAGCTGAAAGATGAAGACTGAAAGTTAAGGCTGCGCAAAGTTCAGGTAACAAGGGCATACCGCATTGAGGTAACTCATTTCTTTGCACAAACTCCAGATACACTCAGCTTTTGAGTCAGGAGGGGAAATGTCCATGTCACATTCTGGTGTGAGAGTCTGCAAGTGAGTAGAATATTCATACCAATAAAAGGCCATATTCTAACACCCTTGTAGTGGTGGATTACTTTAATTTTCCCTAAAAATAGTTCCCCATGAGCTCCAGTGAAATCTAAGATATTCTAGACTCTTTAGCCAGCCAAAAGGCAATCAGACGCTGACTTGCCATGGGAAACAGACTTGAAGAGCAGCTGATAGCTGTGGTCTAAGGAACCATGTGCTGTATTACAAGGCAAAAACTGGTAGAATTCGGGCAGGGCAAAATAACTGTATCACTGAAAAGACTATTTAAAAGAACCATATTGATATAGATCTGGGTATCTGTAGATTTTTGAAAGATTCAGGCATTAAGTGAGATTAAGAATGATGTGTCTATTAGTACTGAAGTGAAATTAGTAAGTTGAAAATGTTGATTGAAATTAAAACAAAAAAAAAGTCTTTGCAATGTCATCTGTAAAGTAACTTTTCATGGGAAGTTTCATTTCTTGAGACATTGAAAAACTAGCCAAAAACTAGAAAATGTGTTGCAGAAGATGGACATACATTTTCATGGAGATGAATTAGATGAACTGTGTGGCACAACAGGCATTTTTCCGCCTGTCTCTGTTCATCTTTAGCTACAGAGACGTATCATACTGGTATAAAAATCCAGTGATTTTGCGGACTCAATCTTTTGAGACAGACACATAAATATATCTCTACAAATTCCTGTCTTTCTCTCAGCCATTGTAGTTTAGATTTTTATACAGAACACATCATGTGCTGCTGTTCTCTTCCCAGCTGGGGAGATGATTGGTGACTTCCAGGTCAAATAAATTCAGCAGGGTCCAGCAGCAAAAATAACATACTGACGCAAATCTGCACATTTATTCAGCTGCCATTGAGCCCATGCACAGGCTCAGTCCCGTTGCTTGTATTGCCCTTCCTGGATAGGTACATGCTGGGACAAGACATGGGCACTGGAGCCACAGCCTCCAGTTGTCACATTTCTCCCCCTTTTCTTGGTCTTTCACTTCCACTGCTCAGATCCCAGACATGTGAAATCTTGGGCTTTTCCTCAGTGGTACCCAGAGAAGCAGGGAATATATTGCTGAGGAAGCACATAGTTCTTTTTCTCTCCAGGGGATCCAGTGGAGCCAGAGGTATAGGATTCCTGTCCTCTGCATGTTCCAGAGTAAGAGCAACTTGCAAAAGAGGGAGTTTTCCTCATGTCTATTTGCTAAAGATGAGATTTGTGCAGCGTGAGTTATAATTTATGCATTTTCATGGTGGTGTTATTTTTACTAACTGTGAAGCTTTGACACAATGAACTAGGCAAACCTTGCCATGCTCATCAACTACCCAAGCTGCTTCCTAGTGTATCTTTAGCAAGTTACACCCCAGTGGCTATTAGGACGAGGCATTTGTGGATGATTGTTCTTCAAGGGCAGCTCCCAGGTAGGCAGTGAAGACATGACACATGGTGGTCATGGAGAACAATGTTTCCCTGTCTCCTGCCACCCATGCAAACCAAAGTACGCTTGTGCATCTGCTTTCAGAAAAGTCAGCCCATATCGTGTTTTCTCTACTGTGAGTATCAATGCACTGAAGTCATCCCATAACTCTCTGTTGTTTATAGCACTGGTGCATCTTTCCAGTCCCTGCCAGGGAGGAAAGGCTCACTGGACTTGCCACAATTTGTTAATGGCACAAAATGTTTGATTTGTTCCAAGCACGAGGGCATATTTGGTACAGCCAAGACAAGCTGCAAAATTCTTCTGTTTTTTCAATGGCCTGTCATCACCTGCCTTCTAGCCAAGATGTTGTTTGGAAGAATCAGTGGGTAAACAGCATGTGGAACAAATTATATTGGGAAAGAGAAGAAATCTGAAGAAGTGCCGCACACCATGCTGGCTCTCATGCAGGGATCTTCATGCTGGTCTCTGCAGGCACTTGGTGAGCAAGGAACATTCCTTTTATTAACATTACCCTGTGCTCTTTCATTTTATCTCCCTACTGTACCTGCTAGTAAACAAGTGATGATTTTAGCACACATGATTTAGCACACATGGCATGAAATCAGGTTTTGCAGGGGGAATAAAAATGCTCCCCTCAGAAGGAAAACTCCAAGACAGTGCCAAATCTCCTCCAGTTTGTTTTCTGTTTGTAACCATGTGGTTATATGTAACCTGTGTATGTAACATGGTTGTATGTAACACAGTAGGGATCAAACTGTTTTTAATTTTATGGATGCAAATAATATGAATTACAGTCATATATTTAAGGAAATTATCTACCCATATTACAAATGACACAGACAAGCTTTTAAAATCAAATATTTTTTTCTTATGATTATGTTTTATTATTTTTTCATGAGTGTTGAGTGGGCTTTTTTTAGCTTGGACATTTAAAGCAGGGTTGTTTTCTTTCCTGCTTTCCTAGTTCCTGTATGCCAGAGAAAAGAACTACCATCAATTTCAAACAATGTAGAACATTTCAGTTCAGAATTATAGCAATAGAATTTAAACAGACATCATTTAGTTAAATGTTAAACATTAAGTTCATAACCTAGTCTGTAAAATCCACTTTGAAAACCACTTCAACCATTTGAACTGCTCAGCAGTGGCAGTATGACAAGAGACAGGAAAAGAGTAAAACCAACTGTGCCTGATTTCCCTTGCCCCTGTGTAGGGAATTAAAGTCATGAAGTTTCCCATCACCACCCTGCTATCAGGCAACACTTCCTTTTCCCTGCCAGACACAGCACAGCAGGGAAAGGGTCCCTGCCTTCCCCCTGTGACCCACTCCACAGCAGGAAGGGAACACTGCTGAGACAGTAGGTTGTCAGGGACTGAGTGCATGCTGGGGTAGGTGGGAGGGATGGGATGGAGGGTCAGCACAGGCCAGGACTGGGGACTTGGAGGGAGGCACCGAGCTCCATGCAGCATGAGTCACTTGGGAGGAAAGGGCTGGTGGGCCCTTTATGGGTCCAGCCCTGGCCCCACACCCAAAGAGCTGCATGAAGGCATCAAGGGAAGAACACCTGGCACAGGAGGAAGGAAGGGACACGGGAAAAGAGTTCAACCCAACACTGT
Source organism: Myrmophylax atrothorax (assembly GCA_026770055.1). Lineage (NCBI taxonomy): Eukaryota > Metazoa > Chordata > Aves > Passeriformes > Thamnophilidae > Myrmophylax > Myrmophylax atrothorax. Next base: position 43,575,297 of record JAOXXN010000446.1, on the reverse strand, counting down.
GCAGGTGCTGTGCCTCCTGCTACTCATTCTCTGCATGACTATTTGGGGTCAAATCTTGAATGGCAGTGGTGTTTTTTCTACAGAGAAGAGATGGGAGCTTGTCTGTCTGTGCTTAGTTATCAGTATTCCCCTACATGGTCTTACACTGTCCTCACTCTGTGCTCCTTTACAAGGAGAGTCAATTAAGTTGCTCAGGAAAGGTGAAAATGCTCAGCTAAGATGAAATGCTGGTCTTTCTTGAAATTCAGCTTCCTCCTTGCCTGGTTAGGATCTCAGTGGGAGAGTGACTTTTTCAGCCATGCTCAGTGGTATGTCTGCAATTGTTTCTTAACCTCTCTCTACCTCCAGGACCACGAGATCAACTAATATTGGATCCCTGGGGAGGGCTTACTCTATGCAGCTGTCCTTCTAACCTTTTAATGCTTTTCCAGTTTAAGCTGTTTGTGGCAAGACCCAGACTTAAATTGCAGAACACAGATGTCACAAATTGCTTTTCAATATGCTATGGTGGTGCCTGGAGCTGCTGACAAGACCTGAAAGGCTGAGTCTTAAAAGAAGGTTTTAGTTTGGACAAGCTTTAGACTGCTTTCTCATAGTTCAGCATCTGGTCCCACATGAATGATGAACTGATGAGTACAAAGAGAAAAAGGAAAGTGCTTTCCCAAAGAATGGGTTCACGGCCTGTTGAAACTCTGCCAGAAGATAAAAGTAAATGTTATAAAGAAATTTAATTCTGAAGAAGGTAGGAAGCCTCCTTCCATGGCATTTTTCAAAGAGAAACTGAGAGAAAATGTGAAGCGAAGCAAAGCAGTTTGCAGTTGCCTTCCATGGGATTATTGCTGTATCCCTTTTAAGCAGTCCATGGAGGAGTCTGCCAGATATGGGTAACTGGGCAAGACAGATGCTCACTCTAGTTGGTTATGACAATTCCTGTTTCCTGAGGGACCTTTGATGGCTCAACCAGAAGAGAAGGAGCCTCCAGAATGCTGTCTGGGAAAGACACTGCTTCTGCAGCACTACCATCACCAGAACCAACAAACCAACAACACATTCAGGAAAAAATGTGGCTCTTTGGTGCTCAACAGCAGAGTGGCAGAGCACGCAATGGAAAAATCCTCCCTTCAGTACTGTGACACATGCCTTGCCGGTACTGCCACAAAAATTCTCAATCAGATCCTCTGGGCTTTAATGCAAGAAGACATGTGCCAAAAATTGCTTAGAGACAATTTCATTTTTTTCTGTTATTATCTTCTTTATAAGTGTGTTCATTTGAGTGTAAATGTCTGTGATGCTGGCTATTCAGGTCACATTCCTCTTTTTATTATGGGAATGTCTGGATCTTATTTTGCAAAGGATGTTTTACTTTCTTCCTTCCCCT
>JAOXXN010000446.1:43553795-43573856 GCA_026770055.1 Myrmophylax atrothorax | reverse complement strand
ACTGAAAGGTTCTACTGTGCTTATTAAATTTTATATTTAATTTTTATATCAATATTGATATTGGATATACATCTAGTAGACATGATTCTAGTGGAGATATATATTTATTTGCCATTTTTTCCCCCTGAAATACACCAATCTTGTTGATTTCCTCACCATCAATTGCAGATCAGTCCAGACTGGGAATACCTTGCTGACAGGTCTGCATGGAAAGACGTATGTTTTTCTCTGCTGGCTGCTGGTGGTTCACTGAGGCTGTGTCTGTGCCATCAGATCCCTGCTTGTCCTAAACACAGTGGAGGAGTGGGGATGGAGGGCATGACTACCTCCTAGTGTTGGCATGGCCTCTGCCAGCTTGAGAGAAACAGCATCATGACACATGTGTGACTCAAGAATCTGGGGCTGTTGAAGGGATTATACCTGTAGTTTCCCACTGAAGCAGTGAGACATAAGCCCCTGGGACAGGGGGAGGGAGGGCACTCCGACAGCCACATCCTGCACAGCAGCTCAGACTGCACCCAGGCACCACAGCCTCAGGGGCCAGCAGGCAATGCAAACTTCAAAGCATACAGCTCAGACATGGGGTTTCGAGCAGAAGGAAAGATGAGGATAATAGGAGACTGATAATACTTTCACGTTTGGGTGGGCTACCAAACAGGAGAAGGGAGCTGCAGGCTAGCAACATAGAGCAGCAAAGTCCATAAATGCATTGGCACAAGCAAGGCAGGCCTCCTTGTCCCTAATGACAAAACCAGAATTCTGTTGTGACCAGACAGAGCTCTGTACCTTCTTTCTGACTGATGCTCAGTGGCTGCATGTTTATCTGTCTTTTAAATTCAAAATCTCTGTGATAAACACCAGGTAGCACACAACACTGTGGTTACCACCGCTTCTCCTGTGAACAGACTTCTTAATTGTCTCGAATGATGGCTGTATATTGCACTAACACTCCCAGTCCCCACGAGACCTCATGCTTGCCTGGCTTTCCTGGAGGTGATTGCTCAGAGCAGATGGTTTTGGTCTCAAAGGCTGCATATTTTTCTAGTAGGAGGAACAGCTATGGCCCAGCAGCTGAGCAGTCCCCAAGGCAGGTGTGGGACTGTCTCTGGAAAGAGCCTTCTGGCAGCAGTGGGAATGGATCATAGCTAGGGCTGATGCCGAGTGAGAGAGCAAAGGCCCACAGGACAGAAACAAAGCACAGCAGGCTGGGCACAACCCATTCCCACAATAGCACATCTGAATCTTCAGTTTATTTAAAACAATATTTTGCAATAACAAAAAGGCATGATGAGTTCTCACTTTCATCTGAGTACTCTGTCTTCCTATCTTTCACAACAGCACCAGCTAATCAGGTAATTTTTATGTATAACAATGAACAGCCCTTTCCCAGAAGGATTTTCTGTGCTCCTGATGCACTCTGCTTTGTTATATTGGACAGTTCTCAGAGAAACAATTATACCCACTCTGCAAATGAAGAAGATGAGATACAAAAAAGTTATGTGACCAGGTCAAGACACAATTACATTCACAGAAACAGGTAAGGAAATCCTGACAGCAGCATAAGATTGCTTGTTCCTTTTTTCATGGCACTAGCACTAGCTCATTTCCTAGCATATTGTGCTGGGTACAAGTACTTATTGTTGATACAGTTTGATTTCTGTACTTGTTTCTTACAAAATGAGCACTAACAGAAATCCACCCTTGAGAAGGCACTATGCAAATAATTACTTACCCTGTTATAATGGTTATGGTCATGTGGGCACATCCATATTTGTATATCTGACATGAACTCTGCATATGGAAACCACTTTGTGAACACACAAAGCAGCTGCTTTTGAAGTGTCATATTTTAAGTCTTTTTTAAAAGAGAAAATGTCTAAGGAATGTCTCCTCAAGCTCCTAAAAAATTCAAGTGCACATATTTTGACTAATCTCTTGCCAAAGTTTGTTTTTAATTGGCATTTTTAACCTTCGATTACCATATATAAGTGCAGAAATACAAGTCAAACCACAAAAATACCCCTATTTTATTTCACACTCATAATAAATTACAGTAAAATTCTCAAATGCATATATTTTTTAACCAACTTGGAAACACTCTGTCTTGAGCAGAGACAGTTACATTTTTGCATTGAGGCCAGTCTGCAATAAAGCTATTTCCCTGAAAACCTCCTATTCTTAGACTAGGGGAAGAACTTAGTGAGATTCTCTTTGTTAAAAATAGTAACCATATGTGCTCAGTAAAGCAGCAGGGGTAACCACCAGAGTTTTAAACAAAATGATCTGACTTGTGCATGGCAAAACATTTCCACCAACATTTTGGAGACAAGGTTTTGGGAATAAATTCAACCTCTTGAGTTCCACAAACTTTAAACTTGTAGTGCCACTGGATGCTAAGCATTACGATTCTCCTGGGACTCATTTCAGGAGTGCCAAACACACCTAGTCCTTGTTGGCACACTGGGAAATAGGGATGCTTTCTGAAGGTTGGGCTGACAGCATCTCAAGAATCAGTTGCCTGCTAATGAGTTGCCACATCTGACAAATTCATCCTGAATTTTTAAGTCCTTTCAATTACAAAGCTGTTGCCCACTTGATCCTGTCACTGCTTACAGCATACCTTACCACTAACTTTAAAGGCCTTTGGAGTGGCCCAAGGGAGGGGGTTCTGGACCTTAATGCAAGGACTCCCCTCAGGGATGGAAAGGCACAGTCAGCCTGTGAGCACATTAGAGGTTTAACACTTTGGTGTCCTAAAGGCAAAGCTTGCTGTGGAAAACTCCCATGGCTCAGTTGTAAAGCATATATGAAGTGGAGGCCTGTGAGTGTTAAACCAGTGTCCTGAGAAACAACGAAGTGTGAAATTGTGAGGCAGGGGCTTTAATGATGCAGTGATACATGGTAACCTATAGCCAAGCAAGTCAACAGCCTCCAAAGATGCTGTGAAGGGGCTTGTCTCTGACTCCTCTATAGCCTCACACTCTTTCTGTTCAGTGCTCTGAGGGAAAGCTTCACAGAAACATGGGCTTTAAACTGGGTGTGATGAGCAGTGCTCAGCAGCCACACACAGTTGTCCTGACACAGGGAGGAAAAATCCACTGTTAGAGGTACCAGGCAGCACCATGGCTGTAAGCAGGGTGTAGTACCACAAGCAGATGGAAAGGTAGTGGCCTTGGTGGCATGTTTGCCTTGAAATGGTGGCTTAGTCTCCTGCCTGAAACACACATATAAAAATAGGCACTGTTTTCTCAGGGCCTTGCTAGCAGCAGACTAAAACCTGCTCCAAGCACCAGTACATTTATTTTTTTCCCAAAAACTTTAAATGTTTGTCAGTTGCCATGTTATGCTGCGTAAAAAAAAAGTGTAGTCCTCTAGCAACTGGACAAAAACATTGCGGGTGACAGATAAGCAAGCTTGCCTACTCCATCCTCCCCATATTTTCTGGACAGATGAGTGTATCTCTAAAACTGTTTCACTCTTACCATGCATGCAGTGGTGTGTGGGAAGAGAAAGTTGCTTCTCTTGCTCTATAGCATCCTCACTGAGATTAGTGAGAAATGAGCCTGAGCCATGGGGTCTGACAAAGTTTGCAGCACTTCCTTCCCCTTGTTTCTGAGGTGCAGATCCCCAGAGTGCAACACAGCACTGTGAATGATGAGGAGAACCTCCTCAGGTTGGGGGTCCTTGGAGGACTTGCTTGCAGCCACCCTGTCCAGTCATTCTCTGCCAGCTGTGATTTAATGTGACATCTCACTGTTGCCAGCTCTTATCTTTCATCCATAGTCTTGTGATAGCTGATGATTTAATGAGAGTATAACCGTAGAAACAAAAGGTTAAGTGAACATTCGAGGGTTACTTTTTAGTTTCGTTTTTTTTCCCAGCAAATACATTTCTGATTTTCACAGGAAAACAAACAAAAAAACAAACAAAAAACAACCCAGTCAACAAACTGAGTTTGAAAATACTGCAGCCTTTTGTTTTGTGGATTTTTAAGCCTATCTGACTGGGGGAGATCAAAGACAGGGTACCAAGACAGGTGTAGAGTCAGGAGGAGTGAAGCTAAAAAGTCCTCAGGCTTCTGGAAAGAATTTCAGGGATTTTGAGAAATAAGCATATTTCACATTAACTGACCTCCCATAATAATTTTATTTAATGCTATGGTTATGTTTAGTGATTCATTGGCTGTTTGTCTGGCCTACTGCTTAATCTCAACCTAGCAAATGTGGGTTTGTGGAGATGCAGCAGCAGATGGATACCATTGTTTCAGTAAATCTTTATTACAGTGCTTGTCTTTGTTTATAGTCCAAAGGAAGGGATGCTGAAGGAATCTAGAAAGACAGAGATTTCAAAGATTCTGCAGATTACTCATGGAATAGATTCACCACAAATCTGGCTGGAACTGGCAGGTTACCCACTGTAGCTGCTGCAGCTGCTTATCTGTGAAGGTGCCCCAAAGGAAGATGTTCGTGCTGCTGAGCTGTTGGACATCTGTGTTGCATCAGGAGGGATAAGGAAGAAGGAACACAGTGAGACAGGTTGCCCAGAGTATCATCTGCTCTGCTTGATTGAGACTTTTGACATTACATCAAAATCAGTTTGCTTAGATGTGATTTATTTTTTTTTTTACTAGAGTCTGGCTGGAGGTGTTCATTCATTGCCCTGCATCCACCATCCATTTCTTTAAAATCTATGCAAAGAAAAGGCATCAGTGAACAGATAAAGATATATGGATAGACAAATGAGAGCTGATTGTAATTGCTTTAGCGGGTTTTTTTCACTCTTCAGACTTTTTAAAGCAGAATTTAAATAAAACTGGGGAAGTAAATCAAGCTCTGAAGGGAAACTGAAACCTCACAGTGGAAGCTAGCAGCATCAGTCTTAGCTGAAACAAAATGCACCATAACAACTCCCAGAGAGCCAGAGAAGATGAGAGTTGGAATGCTTCCCTCTTTGCACCCAAGTTCATTCCAGGCCCAAGACTCCATCACCCTCAGGACCATCAGTACAGGAGATGGCATTGTTTCATACAACAACAAATCTTTTGGCTTGGAAATACCAGATCCAGAAAGATCAAGACAATTTCTGGATGGGGTGCATATGATGCTAATTGCAGTTAGGGATATGTATGGGAAGTGAACTTGTCTGTTTCCATACAAAAGCTGAAGTAAACGTGGCCAAGGCTAAAGTTATTCTCACTTAGAGGCAGTAACAGTCTATAGACACATCAGGATATCTCTAGATAAACATCCATGAGGTAGACAGCTACATGTCTGGGTCCCAAAAGCTATTTGGAGCATCCCTAATCACTGGCAACATGAGTATCACCTTTATGGCACACGGGCCCCACACTGCAGAGTGTGTCCCAGTTCAGCATGTCACAGACACCCATGGGAAAGAGCAAGATCCCTGTGACTGCACAGGCTGCACCTGGCATGGCTGGTAGACTGGCAGAAGTTGATTTCAAAGCAGCTGAAGTTGTTCAGAGACCAAGCACTGTTTCTAAGTCAGTTTTCTGCTTATAAGCAGATCACACAGATTCCACCTCAGCATGCCCTACCTCCAAGAACCTCGAAGGCTCATTTCAGAGAGGTTAATGAGGGCTTTTTCAAGTGGCTGAACCTGCCTTAGTGTGACCTTGAGCTGGCCACAACCTTTTATTTTGTTAGAACTGAGTCAGGTTGCTTCCTCCACCTGTCCTTGGCTGAGAATAACCTCAAGGTGTTCGACAGTACCACCGTCAGGCTGTGTTCGTCATGCCCTAATGCAGCTGACACTGTGATACATTCTCTGTCAGGTGAAATTTAGAGGCACATTAACCTGCTTGATGGGAACACTGAGTCACAAACAGCTCCTGAGGAGAAATGTCCTTACTGTGAAAAAAGTCTCAGGGTTTTCTAGGCAGCACTTTGACAAGGCTACTGATTATATTCACAGTCTCACAGATATTCCTCCCAAAAAACCAAAAAAATACATAACCTTCCTAGAAGCACAACTGACTTTGCTGCCTGAATTTTCTAGACATTTCTGTCTTCTTTAAACAACCAAAAGTAAAACCAGCTTTGAGACTCTCTTTTCATGCCCACTATTCTGTTGGTAATTTCAGAGTTGTTTGGTCTACATCATGAGGACTGGTAGCGACCAATGCACCTGCACCAGAGTCAAATCAAGAATCAAGAAGAAATGACATTTCCCTGGCTATACTTGCATATACCTGTGTGTCTTGCAGAGTGTCCAGTGCTGGATATGTTGCTGACTGTGCCTGTGCAGGGGCCTGGCTTAGCAGCTTTGGGTTTAGCAGCTCTGCAGAGCAAGAGCGTGCCCTGGGGTCCTGGCTGTGGCACAATGCAGGGACTCCTGTACCCATGCCCATCAAGGACTGGCTCTTTCTGAGTTGGTGCATGAGTGAGACATCAGTACTCAGCTGATTTCTGACAGACTCCCCTGGAGACAGACCACTTCCAGCAAGCCTTGAAAGGAGCCTGTAAGTGATCTGAGCATACCAGGCAGCTTAGGAAGAGCAATTGGTACTGGTTATCTCTAGTAATTTGCTTTAGAGGACTGCATTCGTATTGGTGGTGATGGCTGGTGTCAGAGGTGTCTGAAGCCAAAGTCAGCAGTTCTATTTGTATCTTTAACTTGAAAGTGACCATAGGTTGGAAAGAAATATTTCTGTAAAACCTCATGTTTCAGGGTTCAGTTTCCTCTTCTAGCCAGTAACATAGCCAAGCCACATTATTCACTACTTTCCTCTCTTGCTCTCATTCTATGTACTTGTATGGCTCTTGTCACACTCATATCTGAGTGCCTCTCCCTCAAAGGAACGTAAGAGTAAAAATAACTCTCTATCTCCTTCCCCCAGTCTCCAGCTTATAGATTCCTAAAAGAGCATTGAACATACTTTATCCCAAAAGAGCTCTTTTATTCAACATGAGTGTATGGTGGGAAAGTTACATTAAACAACAGCTGAAGGTAAAAAGAGTAGGGAGATGTAGGGGGGCACCATCTGGTGTGGGTTACCATCTGCGATGGTTGTGTTGTTCTCCTGGTCCTGGGGCTTAGTCCATTACCTAGGAGAAAATGTGCTCCCCTGCTGTCCCTGACCACATGGTCCCAGAGAGTCCAAAAAGGACCACACAGAGACCACAGTAGAGGGAGGAGAGAGAGAGAGGGTTTATTGCTGCAGGTCAGGGTTTATATGGATCTTGGAGGGATCCAAAACCCACCAATAGGAAACAAGAGGGAGTTTGGCTTTGGGCCAAAGGGTATCGGGATTTACATTCAATAGCAAGGGGGTTAGGTAACATGCATGTCGCACCTTCCCTCCAGACCCCTGACACAGAAGCTATCTCAAGGTATCTTGGGAAGGAGAAGCAGTGACTTTGCAAAAAGACACTTAGATAACCATTTTGTACATTTAAACAACATTAAAAACATCAGTTGTTAAGGCATTAAAGGTGGCTTATTCATTTTCTTCACAAATCCATTTTTGACAGGACTTTCTCTATTCCAAAGATTGTACATTAATTCCCACATCGACAAATCCTAGGAACAGGGTCTGGTCCTAGACATATAACAGGAAAGTGATCTCTGTTATGTTTGTATAATCTTTAATTACAACACAAAAGGTACTAAGGAAATAAATATTTATCTGCAGTAGTGCACCTATTTAATTCAGATGCAGGATGTTTTGGGATGCATTAGTTCATGCTGTAGGTCACTACAAAGATGCAAAATGCTATGTCTGTGCTATGTATTATTACCACTATTATTGTTATTAAAGCTGAATTGAATAACGTAGTAAAGGTGCTTCAAAGTAATTAAAAAGAAACCATTTCTTTTAGTTATTTAGGGGAACAGTGATTAATGCCTCCCATAAAGAATTTGCAAACCGTTAACTGCACTTTCTGTAGGGAGATAAGCAATTATTTCCTGGCAAAAGACCCTGTTTTAGATAGCCCCATCCATTAGACACTTCCAATTAAATTGAGCATGTTTCTTTTTACAGTTTCTTTATGGCTTGTTACTGATGCTAACAATTTCCATGAAAAGAATTGTCAATCCTAAGTACTTGAAAGTAATGCCACTACAAAGGAAGGTATTTGTCTGCCACTTGGTAAGATCTTCAACCAAAAGATCGGGAGACATGTTCAACTACACTTTCAATGTAAGGAATTGCACCTTGATCAATTTATGCCACCACTTTCCTACACTTAGAGTCATTTCTGCCTTGTCACCTTGGCTTCTCAGGAAGTAACATAGGCCTTGATGCTGATCCCATGTCCATATATGATCCCACTCATCCCAGACAAACTTCCATTTGCATCAGTATTATATACAGGTCAGGGGAAGTGGACACACAATGTGATGAAAACTAAGTCTGTGTTGCCAGTATTTTGTACTAGCAATGACACGTTTTTCAGAGGAAGGTGCAAAGAGCTGTACATTGAGTGTTTGCGACAATACCTTCAAAGTGGTTGGAGATACAGGCCTCTAGGCTGGATTTTCAAGTGTCCCTCAGTGCGTAACTCATGGACTGCAGCAAGAGGTGAGGAGTTAACAGCACAATTAACGGATGGTTTTGATTGCCCATGTACAACAAGGGTCAAAGAACCTTAGAGTACTTCTCTAGAGCAAAACATGGATGGGCAATTGCATACTACTTTATCTATAATGGAAATCCTACTTAGAAAAACATGTGCCCTTTTGTATATGCCCATTTGCTAAGAAAAAGCTTGCAGTATATGGAAGAGGAATTTTCCTTAGGCATTTTTGATATGTAGATATCTGCTTAGTGGCAACATGCACTGTTTATAAGGCAGCCAAATCCCCAGGTCAGTCAAATTCGAAGGCTAAAACTGAGCTGACTGATGTGTGTAAGAGTGCATCTGAAATCAAAGAGCTCATCCTGGAGAGCTTTGCAATGTATCCCTTTTGGGGAAGGCAGGGAGGAACCCACATTGTTCTCTGGGAGCACACAGCAAGCTCATGAAAAATGAATTAAATCTCTGAAAGCAATCTTTAGCCTCTTATGTCTGAGTGTCTGAGCCCTGTGTAAGGTTACATACAGAAAGAAGTTATTCTGCATTAGCAAAGTAGATTAGATTTTCATATTTTACTCTTTGTTATGACCTTGGCTGTACATTAAACAATAGCAGGTGAGAACTCACCAGGGCTTGTTCCTTAGGAAGAAATGGAAAGAAGTATGATTCTGCCATTATCTGGGAAAAGACTCTCACAACCAGCACTCCCCCATTCCCACACATGGTGGCTGTGGGCCAGGGCTCCCTTAATCCCTTTCCTTCCTTAAATCACTTATGAAATCAACATACCACAAGGCATTTTCAACATGGACTTGAGCCTTAGTTAGTCTTGATTCAGGGTACTTGATAAAAGGAGGTTTTGCTGTTTGCTGCTGAACTGGATTGATGTAATAAACAACAGGAATATATTCAAGTGTAAGGTATAATCTGTAAACTCTCCTCAGGACTTGTCTACCTAAAAGCATTAGCATTTCAGTTCGAGGAGGTGGATCCACAGTATTTTATGGGGCTGTTGGCCTGAAGGAGTCAGGATAAAGCAAAGCATCCCCAGAGTATGTGGGCAGCTACATTGGCATGGAATTGTTAGTGTACCTATTCCTTAGCACCAGCGTTTACTGAGGCTTTTATTACCATGCATCTCTCTTAGAGAATTTTGCCCCTCTGCCAGCTCCAGCCATGCCCTGGATAACCCAAGCCAGCACAGGGGACTCTGGCAGCCAGCGCCAGCACCAAGTCTTGTGGTAGGACTTCACTCCACACTGAAACACTGGCAATAGCTTCTATCCATGTATCTGCATGTTAGAAGTATCCCATGTACCTGATCCTGTAGCAGCAATTAAGCCAAACTTCCCACTGAGATCAGAAGTCATTTTGCTTCAGTAAGAATGCGTGTTTGTCTAGTGTTTCTGTGTATGGTATTCCTTAAATGCATTTTTACTTGGCTTCATGCAATTGCTATTTAATAAAAAACTGACTCCCCCAAATGTTACACTTCCTTAGTTTAGGAATGCTCTGGTATCATTAAGTAATGGGGGACTTGGCTGACATTCAGGGTCTCCCATTTTTGGGCAAACTTTTAAAAAACACACTATATAAAGTGAAGTTGACTAAGCTGCACAAGAAAAAAAAAAGGTAAAAAAGGCGCCACAAACAAAACACATTTTTCTCCCAAATAAATAAATTCATACTAGGAATCATTCCAGTAAAACTGAATCAGTTTGAATTCATACCTTTGTTTATGCCACTGTAAATTTTCTGTGTAGACAACCCCATATAGGGAAGTTACATTTTACATTATAATGAGGTTACAATGTGCTAATCCCTTTGGACTGAAGCAATTATCACCTGACTGCTAGGTGTTAAATACTGCATTACAAGGGGATTATTTTCTCTTTTGTTCTGTCTGAGGCCTGGTCTACCCACAAATTCACACAGGTTAAACTGATTCAGGAGGGAGTTATGCATTTTGTTGCCTCTGAATCAGTTATGTATTGCATTAATAAAACTGGACTCAATTACAATTCCCTTGATATGCTGTAATTCAATGTAGTAAAATTATTATTTCTGTGCTACCTGGCCATTTATCATTATTCTCCAGCCTCATTTGATTTTATTTATAGCATATTTTATTTTATCTTTGGGCATTTTCTTTTCTGCAGCCCAGCTTTTAACCATGCCTTGAAGCACAGTTAAATACTATAAATTAGGCAAGTTTGAGAGTTTTTCAGTCCCTGGACTAACACACAGCAAATGTTGGTGCCACAAAAAGTAGGTCAACAATTGACCTTTTTTCCCCCTTGTCTTTCGGTGCAATAAAATAATGCCAGGGGACAACTGGTTGTCAGAGGCACAGTCTCTTGAACAAGCTATAAACATCTAGCTCCCACGTCAATCGTCACAGCACTAATGAAGGGTTGCTGCCTTGAGTGTCCTGGGTGAGTTCCAGCTATATTATTACAGTTTACATGTCTCAGTTTCCTTATAACTTATTTGTATGAAGAACTGATCACAAACTTTTTGTGCAGACATGCATCGAGTTTAGAGGCATCCATGTACCACTTCAGAGCAGACTGTGGTTTGGTGATGGTTGAGTGAACTCTCCGTGTGCACACATCGCACACCAACACACACTGCTCCTCATCTACAGCCTCACTGTACACAGATGAGGAGAGAAACACCCACTTGAGTATGTGCTTCAGTTCTTGTATCCTGAGCTGGCCCTTTGCTGTTCACTTCAAAGCTGAAAGATGTGTTCTGGCATGAGCCATTGTGACCCATTCTGCTGGGTGTGTTCATAACGCTGCTGGGCACAGCTCTTGAATGCACCTCCTCCTACCTTTCTCTCCTTAGGGTTGCAGGACACACATTATTTCTGTAGCCAGGCAATTCATGGCTGTGCACAGTTGAATGGGACTTGCCCAACATTTTGAAAACATAGTTTATTTGGATGAAAGACACCATTACTACCAATGTTCTCATCATTTTATATTTGTAATGTATCCAAAGACTCCTTGAAGGCCCATTATATTGTGCCTATTGTTCCAAGAACTTGGAAAATATGTGAAATATCTAAAATAAAAATAGAATTATTTTGTGGTTGCACAAATGCTCTTCATGAGTCTGAACCCTGTAGACACTGTCAAAAACAAAGCTGATGCCAGAACTCTTCATAAAACCATCTTGAAACCCTCTTCTTTTTTTTACTGGTGAGCTCAGTCCCACACTTAGTGCAATCAGTGTAACACCAGCACATTTTTAAAACAATGTCTGACTTCAACTAGATCAGTAATAATAAGTAATAAGCAATAAGTCAGCATTTACCTCATAGATTCCTATTGATTTCATGGTGCTTACAACCCAGGGAATCTACAGGTGCTGTTTTACGCCACTGGATAAGCAATATGGCAAGATTCACCAAAACTTCCTGATACTGCTGTTCTATGTGCTGACTCAAATCAAAAGCCAACCCAAATTAGACAGCAGATTAAGATGCATTTGCAGTTGGTTTGTACCATAAGAGTACAGCAAGCTTCCTGCACTGGCTTGTCTATCATCTCTGGCTGTGGCGCATCAAAATCCGGGACATAGGATCCTCAAACAAGCTCCAATACTTGGAAAGACCTTAAGGGTGCAGGGCTATTCAGAGGGAATGCAGTCAGTGTTTTGAATACCTGATGTGCCTTTAACAAAAGTCTAAAAGAGAGATAAAGGACTTTGGCCCAACTCTCTCAGTTATCCCCTTCTACCTTAGCTGCACCGTGAAAAGACCAATCTAAAATAGCTGATGACTGAGCTGAAGTCAGGGAAGGCATGTGGCAACACAGAACCAAAAAACTGGCAATCCATCTAGATATCTCCTTTACCTGCACATTTTGCTGTCACTAGTATTTAACTAGGAGTTGAGCTACTGCAGGTTTCTCACAAAATAAGAAGGAATGATAAACACATTGTGTGTTGGGTGACCAACTGGCTCACTGGTCGATCACAGAGGGTGATCGGGTGAATGGGGTGACATCAGACTGGTGACCTATCAGTACTGGGGTTCCACATGGCTCCATCTTGGGCTTTGTGCTCTTCAACATCTTCATAAATGACTTGGACACAGGATTGGAAGGGATACTAAGCAAGTTTGCAGTTGACACAAAATTGGAAGAAGTTGTTGACTCTCTCAGTTTCAGGGAGTCCCTGCAGAGAGACCTTGACAAGTTAGAGTGCTGGGCACTCACCAACCATATGCAGTTCAGCAAGGGAAAGTGTCGGATTCTGCACCTGGGATGGGACAAGCCTGGATGTACGTACAGACTGGGGAATGAGATGCTGGAAAGCAGTGCCACGGAAAAGGACCTGGGGGTCCTGATCGATAGCAAGTTGAACGTGAGTCAGCAGAGCCCTGGCATCCAGGAGGGCCAACCGTGTCCTGGGGGCATCAGGCACAGCATCGCCAGCCAGGCAAGGTAGGGGATTGTGCCACCCTGCTCTGCACTGAAGCGGCCTCACCTTAAATATTGTGTGCAGTTTGGGGCACTGCAATATAAGAAAGATACTAAGCTATTAGAGAGCATCCAAACAAGGGCAACAAAGATGGTGAAGGGTCTAGAGGGAAAACAGTATGAGAAGTGGCTGAGGTCACTTGATCTGTTCATCCTGGAGAAGCAGAGACTTAGAGGAGGCCTCATAGCGGTCTACAGCCTCCTCCTGAGGGGAAGAAGAGGGACAGGCACTTATGTCTTCTGTGATGGTCAGTGACAAGACTTGAGGGAATGGCCTGAAGTTGTGTCAGGGGAGGTTCATGCTGGATATTAGAAAAAGGTTCTTCACTCAGAGGGTGGTTGGACCCTGGAACAGATTCCTCAGGGAAGTGGTCACAGCACCAAGCCTGACAGAGTTCAAGATGCATTTAGAAAATACTCGGAGGCACATGGTGTGACTCTTGGGGATGGTCCTGTGCAGGGCTAAGGGCTGGATTCAATGAGCCTTGTGGTTCTCAATTCAACATTTTCTGTGATTCTGTGATTATTGGTTTTTCCATATCTGTCTTGTTACTTGAGTCACATCTGGTCTAAATCTAGTAAGAAGCCAAAACTGTAATTGTTAGCACTGCTGGACGATTTTTACTTCTGCTGTTTAATGATGGGAAATGAAACCCTGATGAAGTCCCTGCCTTTTGTCTCAGAATAAAGCCCAGAGTCCTATATATCCTGTATGGCTTCCTTGAAGTGCTGCCCACTTGGGCCACTTTAATGAGGAATGCATTAGTGATGGTCATCTTTGGCAACCAAGCATTTACCAAGGTCCTTAACTTCAACATGGAAGATGGAAGAGAAGGAAGAAGATGGAAGTGGGAGGGAACAGCCTCTCTAAGTGAATCACAGCCCACTAGTTCAGGTCTTTGCTGGTTTCCCTTCTGCCTACTCTATGTGTCCCACCACTCTGGGTAAACAGGCTGGCTTCTGGTGCTCCTACTAGGTAGAGAAGGTAAGAGTGTATGAGAAAGTGACAATTGTTTGGGAAACACTTTTAACAAGGGCAGTCATTGCTCTCATCCTGCTTATTTCCCCAGTGGCAGGAGGAGCAATAAGCCTGGTTCTATAGATCCCTACATGCCTGGGGATCCTTTGGCCAGTGTTGACTCTGCTTCCTCCCTATGTTCTCTGCTTCTTCCATGCCTTAAAGCTGCTCTCAGGCTGACTGGAGAACATTGCTGGAGCAAAATCTTCTGGGCTACAGCTAAATGCTTTTCACTCTGATTAAGAGCAAGGCAGACCATTAGCATACTCCTTTGCTAACAGCCCCTTCAGATGGCTGGAATTCCTGGTCAAACATTAAAACATTCATGGCAGTCTGTACATGACATGATCTTCCCAAAGGTCATAATTTTCAAAATGGTTTTGTATGTCTCGCTTGTGGCACTCATGCTCTGATTTGCAGAGACAATCTTTAACTTCAGTTCTTGTAAACTTCATGCAGACTTCTGAGCCTCTGGCACTACTGAGAGACAGGCCAGCGTGCCTGAAAATGGGACAGAACAGATGATGGTACCCCAAAGGAAGGAGTAGGCATTCACGGAAATAAGACTATAAGCCTGCAATGTGCCTTATTTTAGGAATGTAAGAACAATGCTCTAGAAATCCTCAGGTTCTGCCTCTGCAATAGAGTCTCAGGTACTGAGTGCTGATCATCAGCTCCTATGGAAAGGTATTTTAACCTCTTGAGTTTATTTATTGCTCAGGGAAACCTTCTCCTTGCCCTTTTTCCTTCAAAACTTGCAGTGATTCACTGCTCTGTGACTGCGAACTTTCATCTTTTCAGGGTCATGAACTCCCTGTGCTGCTGCAACATTATTGAAAGAAACAGTTTTCTTTGCTCATGTCATCTCTTGTGCACTTAGGTCTGGATGAGGGGGCTTGCAGTTGGACAGCACATAAATGATACAGCACTAAAACAAGGTGATGACATCTAGCCACTGAGGCAGAAAATTATCTGTTTCCAGACTGAAAATGCTGGTTTTTTTCTTCAATATTGACCATTACAGAACAAGAATGCTGTGGGAGAACCATAATTGCAATTCATTTAGATGTCTACATTGATGAAATTTTCTTCTGCAGAAGCAAAGATGAAATACTTGGTTGCAGGTGCCCCCAGATATTAACTGAATGAACTACTGGTTTGCATTATATTTCAAAGGCCTGAAATTTCAAAATTGCAGTAGGCCTGAGTTCAAACCTTCTTTTCCTATTACTATTGCTCTGAAGTATCTCCCAAATGCCTGTGCATAGAGCCCTTTTTTGCCAGAGGAACTTGGAGCTCTGTTGTGGCTGCCAGTCCTCATCTTTTAAGGCTCTGGTTCAAAAGTGTCTGTTCTGCACCATTGCACAGCACATGGATCTACTCGAGGATTAAAAGCAGAGAAGTCCAGGAAATGAAAGGAGAAATGGCAAGAGATTGTTATCACCTTCTCTGGAACTCGCAGGGTTAAGGAGTACTCCCTTCATACATACCTGCAGGTTTTCTTTTATGCCTGCTTTCCAGGAGGTCCTTCTTCCCTGGGGGAAAGCAGCTCCTGGAGGGAGTCAGCACAGTTTCCATGATCCCGAGCTGCCTTCTCTTTCTGAAAGGCCTGTGTTGAGAAGCAGGACACCCATACCAGGACCTTTGCTCTTCAGGTCACAAAATTTTGACTGAGGAACCTGTTGTCATGTGTCACTTAATTCTGGATAAATTTTACTATTAGATGAGATTTAAGGGGAAAGTCCTTGCAATAATGCAATAGAATACAAATAGATAAAGATCCTACTGTTTAGATTATATTTACTGCTAAATATCCTTTGTGGATCTCAGCCATTTTTTGTAATTTTTTTTCTTATATTAGGCATCAGAATCTCGCTTTATTGACAGAAGATGGACTTGCTTTGTCAGAGATGACTGTTCCCACTACTGTCTCCTGTTAATCCCCATTCGCCCAAGGAAGAGAAGGGTAGATGGCAAAAGCTAAAACTGTTTTGCTATCTCATCCCAAGTTCAAATACCCCAGATCTCACATAACTTTCAATATCTTCTAAACATCTGTGATTAGTTTCTGGGATCTCCATGACATCACATAAAATGAATTATCTTCTGTCTTCCCTCTTCCTCAAGACCTTCCACTAATATTTTTAATCTATACCTTAGATAGCAAAATCCTGGCTCTGGAATACTTCTCTTTTTCACTGTCTTCTGCAGACAAACAAACCACTGTGCCCATGTAATTCTTCTCACTAGGCATAAAACCACTGGGCGTTTTGGTGCTATCTTACCAAAAAAAGTGCAGATGTTGTTGAGCAATACCAAACACCACTCTCTACATTTTACTTTTGATAGACACTGTCACAGATACTATGTGAGAAGCCATCTCAACTTATACCACATGCAGAAAAGAAGCAGCCTTGCTTCATTGTCTCCGTACGGCTTTTTTAAACAAGATGTTACATCTGAGATTGCATTTATGCAAGAACTGATTAGTATGTGAATAAGAGTTACTAACAAGATGGCAGAAATTAAAATCTATTCATACTTTTGAAAGAGTGAGATGTGTAGGCACTGCAGTCCTCCATTCCATGCTCTGACACCTTCTCTATTTCTCCTGAATAATCTAATAATAACTGAAGTTTCCACTCCAAAAAGCCCTCTGCATTAATCATTTGGTTTGTCAAGATCTCAGCTCAATTATTGTCAGTCTGCAACTCTGCAACTAGGAAATTACATTAAAAGTTACTTCAAAGTGATGTCAGAGTGCAAGAGTTGAATAGAGATGGTAGCTGGGCTTTACTCTGTTTTAGCAAAGCGACCTCTCCAGGACAGCGCTGAGCTGGTATGCAGTACTGTTTCCAAGGGGAAAAAAAATAATGCAATCAATTTACTTCACGTTTTGCCTTGTCTCAAAAATTATTGAGTCATTAATCTTAGCAATGTCATGGTGTTGTCATTCACTGAATTAAATTAAACAGGAGCTCACCACTGGAAATCTGTGTATTCTTCACATGCAGTAATAGGCTTCTTGACCATAATGAAAGGAGCTCCCCTTGTTGAATTAGGGAGAATCTAAAGGAAAGGAGCTAATGAAGATGAATAAACTGCTTCAGTATACTGCAGCTTGTACACATCTAACCCTGATAGTGCAAGGGCAAATTCTTCCTAACACACATAGGCATTAAATGGAAATGCAAGTTCACAAGCTTCATTTCAGGGTCTCCAGCTCTTGTGCTCTTCCATTCTCTAATTTCTGTTTTCACTGAGTTAGTGCACAGTTTCTAGTACAAGAGTCCAGGGGCTTTCATGCACAAGGGCACCCAGCTGCCTTCCCCAGAAAGCTGTGCTGTAGAGTGACTTTGTGCCCTTGTGTCGTAGAAGCCACTGCTGAAACAGCACAGTATTGCAATGCAGAGAAGTGTTCATCAAAGGAGCCGAGTGCTGATGCTCTGAAGGAAAACTAGCAGGCCTGAAGAGAAATTGGAAAAAACAACATATGTCAAGAGGTTAATTGAGCTGAAGCTAATTTACACTACATGAGCAAGCAGAAGTTTCTGTGATGCCAGACAAGAGTGAGATTAACATGGAATATCAATGAAACTGCAGTACATTAGATCAATAGATCATCAGGAGAAAAAATAAATCTGATCATGTCTAAAGGAAATGCCAAAACAAAAAGTCAGATGGGAAACCTGATTTTGTCCATCAAGTTGAAATTATGTCACTGGAAATGCTACAAAAGATGACATGCAGACTCTGATGAAGAGAAAGCACTGGTGCTGACCACTAGGGAATGCTTGGTGGGGTTTTGGAGGTCACATCTATTTCACACAAGAGCATGGGGCCAGGAATCCCAGGCTACTATTGACTGATCTCGAGCCACCTTACGACACAGGCTGCAGGCTATTAGCAACAACAAATGTTAGTTTGATTCCCGAAGAATGTATAGGTGGAAGATAACAGGGCTGCACATAAGGTAATTAGTCTTGGCTGTCAGTGGAACTAATCAGCTACAACCACAGTGACAACGTAATGGTATGACAACAGAGCTTCTGGTTTTGGATGGTGTGGGATGGCCTAGATGAGTGTCTGTGATCTACCTGCCAGTATGCAGTACTCAGCCCTGAATAGAGTCTTTATGCTTGGAAGTGCTTCATGCAAAATATGTGCTGGACATCATGAGGCGTTTTCTGAGCTGTTACCCAGAATTACTAGTATGAAACAGAATGGGCACATGTATTGGCTGTACTTTCATAGTGTCACAGGGATGTATAGACTCACTTGTAGGCAGTGTATATCCATGTGCTTAAAGATGGTTCTAGAATTGACTCTAAAGACCTTCCTTCAAAAGAAGCATAAGTGGAAGAAGGGGCAGAGCTCACAGGCACACATGTGAAGCATACAGTGAACATGTAAACACGGGACTTAGTCAATTACTACAAAGCGATTCAACTCAATGTGTGATGTTAATGCACCTAAGTTTCAGGGTGTTAGATCTCAGGTGAGCAGATTCATTCAGATGTGTATTACATTTTCACTGCAGCATCCTCTTTAGAGGATGACATTATTCCCAGAGGAGGTCATCTGCATAGGAGCTGAACGCACTTTAAGGTTTGCTCATTGACTTTGTACCATTAACCAACTTGGTTTTACTATCCTGAATGCACCTGTGAAGGACAAAAGTTTGTATTACTGCAGCACTAACCTTCACAACTTAGACCCACCTCTCTTTGGCGTTATGAACCAAAGAGATGAGGACAAGTTATTGCTGACACTGTGCTCCTGTAAGCAAGAAGTATGACTTCAGAGTTGCAAAGGCAGTGGTAGTGTTGTCACTGATGCTGTCCCAGTCCTGTGTTAGGAAAGGAATACCAAGACTTGAGGAGCTTTGCTCTATCCCTGACCAGGTGTAACCACTGGAGGGGTACTCAAGAATCGATGTATACATCTTCATCTCTGGTCATTTCCTGGCCTCCTAGGCCAGACACAGCTCCTTTCAGAGGGCAGATTAGGTTCTGGTCTAACATTGTGCAGTTATTCAGTGCATGCTTCACTTATTCAAAGTGTTTCAACATGATTTGTAATGACTAAAGGCACTGAATATTGTTCATACAGTAAAGAGTTGAAGTGGGTTAATGCCTTACCATTCCCCATCATTTGATTACTGATCCTTTTTTAGAGATAATTCCTTCATCAGAAGACAATAACTCACAATATAAAATGCAAGGAAATTAAAGGAATAGGTGATGACAAACTTGAGAGGGATAAAAATGGTCTTTATTCACATGGTTGAGTCTATTTGTAGCTCATAATTTTGAGCAGATTTTTGAAGAACTTGGAAATACTAGGTCCTGTGTATTGATGGGTTTATCACCTTACACATTTTTTCTGCATTCTATTCTTGCTTTATCATTGATAAAATGCCTCTGCTTAGGAGAATAACTAGAAAGAAAAAGCAACTAATGGACATACCTTAAAAATGAATGTTTTTAATTGTGCTTCTGATAGGCTCTCAGTTTGAAACACATTTTTACTATTTTGTAAAACTTCAGGCAACATTTACTATTATTGAAGCAGCCACTGAGTTCTCTCAGTGTACTGCAGGAAACAGGGGAGGGTGGGACTGTAGAAAAAAGACCAGCCTGAGCAAAGGCACCAGCACAAGGATAAAATCAGGGAGCAGGAATTGGGATGAACAGAATGAGATGGTAGGACAAGTGGATTTGGTAGAGGTGGGAAGACTGGGGATGAGAAAGAAGCCTCATCTGCTGCAGAAATCAGCAGTTACAGGAGGAAGTAGGTGTTGAAGAAAAGGAAATTAAAAGCTTATTACAAGGTTAAAGCAACTGATCATTATTCTAAATGGTCCAATTCTGTCCTTACAATCACCAAAGAGATCCTGTTCATGTTTGACATGCTGCTTAAACCAAATCTACTATTAGTGATCACTAATACTGCATTTATTTTCCTGCTTTGGGGTGCCTGACTTGAGAGGCTGGAGCTCTCACATCTGCAA
>JAOXXN010000446.1:43514742-43553695 GCA_026770055.1 Myrmophylax atrothorax | reverse complement strand
TGTTTTATGCTCTAAATTGTCAAATATCACATGTCCATAGCTCCTATGACATGCTGAAATCAGTGCTACATTTTGACCTTATCCTTTCTATGCCTGAGCTGTGAAACAGGATCAGACAGCCTGCACCCCTTGTAGCACTGCTGTGGTTCAGTCACACATGAACACAGTGGGACTCCAGGTGGGAATCAGCCTGAAGGGAAGCCAGTGGCCTGTGGCACACGCTACAGGGTTGGCTGCAGAGCTGGAAGCAGTACGTCAGAGGATGCTGCATTGTCCCAGCCACAGTGTGAAGGAAGAGGGGTGTTACGGGGCTCACCAGGAAGGCTGTAATGGGAAAAGCAGCTTGGGATTGTTGGATCAACATTTGAAATGTAGTGCTCATCTGGCAGACAGTCAGATCAGAAACATAGCTTTCTGGGAAGGTTTTGTATAGTGAGCAGAAAAGTACGTTTCATTTGCAGAATGCTGCATTGGAAACAGAAAATATTGAATATCTGCCCATCAAGGGAGCATAGTCTACCATGTATAGCCACTGCAATAGGCTCTACAATAAAAAAAAGAGAGGTGGGCAAGGTGATCTCAGACATGATGCATTTCTAATTACCTAATTTTTGAGCGTGTCATTTGACAACCCTTACAACACTTTCCTGTGCTGTTTTTCCCTGTAATGCCAGGCATCTGGGAAACTTTCAGCATCTGACTAGGGCAAAAGCAGAATATATTCATCCACACTCTGCAGAACTCTTGGAAATAAAAAGACTTCAGACACAAAATGCTTTAATGAGTCTGTGTTGGACTCAATTAGTCATTTATCACCTTTGGGATGGAATGAGGTTTAAAGTACCAATATTGCTGAATTCCATGTTAAATGATCTAATCTGCTAAAGAAATTCTTCTTATTAATGACAATGCAACAGACTTTAAGCCTAAAAGAGTTCTGATGGAAAATGGAGTCAAAGATTATACCTTTGAGGACAAAGCAAAAACCAATCTGAAATACTGTCTTAAAGAAAAGCAGATGTTTCTCTCCAGATCCTTTTCTCCTGTGACCTTTGGTATCTGGTAGTAGACATGAAATTTCTTCAGAAAGTTACAGCTGTCTCACAGTAGAAAGAAAGGGACCTTTAGATGGGAAAACTCTGCTATGCAATTGAGGTAACAAATTCTAATTGGGACACTGTAAATAAGGATAATTTAGGCAGGAAAAAAAGGGGTTGAATCAAAGAATTTGTGATCTTCTTCAGCCGTTTTGTTTTTGTACAGCACAAGACATTTGTATATCTGTGACATTTGTATATATGGTTCCTATTAAGTGCAGAAAAAGGAAAAGTGAAGACTGGCCAGTGTGAAAACAGTATGAATGTCTTTCAGTATACACATTATAGGCAACAAAAGCTGAAAACCCACCATAAAAAAGTCAAATTGGAGAAAAATTGCCCTGTGTGCTTAGGGTACATACTACAGTGATGATATTACAACCAGAAAGTAAACAAAACAAAACCCAGCAGTGAGGTAAAGAAGGCAGTAGTCATGACATGGTTTGACATGGACAGGGAGAGAAAAGCAGTCTCTCCCTGTATGTCCTGCAACAGGAATCAGTGCCACCTCTTTACTGAATAGCTTCCCAGGATCCAAGGGGCAGCACAGCAAGGACGAGATTTTTGAGTGGGGTTATTTTCTGACTGCCTCTCTGGAAAACATAGCTACTGCCATTGGGCATTTGCCACTATATTCCTTTTCTTCCATTCCAAGGGTTTCAGTTTCAGACATTCATAAAATGAGAATAATCCATCATCTTTTTCTTTTTTTTTTTTTTAATTTCAGAACCATTGTCCTAGTTTCAGCTGAGATAATTTTCTTCCTAGTAGCTGGTACAGTGCCGTATTTTGTATTCAGTTTGAGAATAATGTTGATAACACACTGATACCTTCATTGTTGCTCAGTAGTGCTTACCCCAAGTCAAGGACTTTTCAGTTTCTCATGCTCCCCCAGCCAGTAGGTCACAAGAAGATGGGAGGGAGCATGGCTGGGACAGCTGATACAAACTGGCCAAAGGGATACTTCATACCACAGAACATCATGCCCGGTAAATAAACTGAGGGCAGTTGGCCCGGAAGGGCTGATTGCTGCTCAGGGAAGGGATGGGCACCAGTCTGCAGGTGGTGAGCAATTGTACTGAGCATCACTTGCCTGCCTTGGGTTATTCCTCCCTTTTTGTTGTCTACTTTTAAATCACTATTATTTTATTTTATTTTATTTAAATTACTATTATTTTATTTTATTTAAATTTAATTCTTAAACTGTTCTTATCTTATTTATCTTTTTTTTTTCTGATTCTCCTACCCATCCCACCACAGTGAGGGTAAGAGAATGAGGAGGCAGCTGCATGGTACTTAGTTGCCAGCTGGGGTTACAACCACACTATTTATATCTATAGTTTGTGAATAACAGGGAAAACCCAAGGATGCTACCATGTAAAACAAAGCAGTCAAAATACTCCACTCATCCTTCCAGCCTAGAAAAAAAGATAAATATCATGGCATTTAGTGAAAAGGCAATACAGTCATAATAATGAAGGTACTTATTTTTTAAGGCAGTGATTGAAAATAAGTGGTTTACAAGTAAAATAAGTGGGACCAAACACATTAGGCACACAAACCTAGTAACACTAGTTGAGGTTATGTTCCTAGGAGGAAGAGTGTGACTAATAGAGATGACATGCAATTTTTTTCAAACAATAGGAAATTGTTAAAAGACCTTTAAGTGGAGTAATACAGCACATGAGTGATCTCATCTCTTATTTCTTGTTTGGCAAACTGCATTAAGTTTAACACATACAAAAATCTACAAGCACATAGATGATCTTCCTCTATGGTTATGTAAGCAGGTTTTGACTTTGCAGTAACCTGCGTGCTTCAGCAGAGAGTGAGCAAAACTCAGTTTTGATTCCTGTTGAAAAGAAAGAGGGGAAAATGCAAAACTTATGTGGAATCATAGAATGGTTTGGGTCGGAAAGGACTTAAAGATATCTAGTTCCAATCTGCTGCCATGGGCAGGAACACTTTCCACTAGCCCAGGTTGCTCAGAGACCCATCCAACCTGGCCTTGAACACTTCCAGGGATGGGACATCATCAGCTTTTCTTGGCAACCTGTTCTACTGCCTCATCACCTTCATAGTAAAGAATTTCTTTCTAATATCCAATCTAAACCTACCCTCTTCCAGTTTGAAGTCATTGCCCCTTGTTCTGTCACTTATCAAAACACCTTTCTTGTACGGCCCTTTCAGGCACTGGAAGGCTGCAATAAAGTCACCCCAGAGCCTTCTTTTCTCCAGGTTGAACAACCCCAACTGTCCACTTGGAGAGGTGCTCCAGCCCTCTGATCATCTTCCTGGCCCTCCTCTGGACTCACACCAACAGATCATTGTCTTTCTTATGTAAGGGGTCCCGCAGTTGGGCACAGCAATGCAGGTAGGGTCTCTTGAGAGCAGATTAGACAAGGAGAATCACCTCCCTTGATCAGTTGGCCATGCTCCTATTGATTCAGCTCAGGATATGATCAGCTTCTGGGCCATAAGGGTGCTTTTGTTGGGTCATGTTGAGCTTCTCATCCACCCCACCCTGAAGTCCTTCACCTCAGGGCCACTCTCAATCCATTCTCAATCCAGCCTGTATTTGTGATTGGGATTTTTCCTCCCAAGTACAGGACCTTGTACCTGGCCTTGTTGAACTTCATGAGGTTTGCACAGACCCACCTCTCAAGCCTGCCAAGGTCCCTCTGGATGATATCCTGTCCTGGATCTGTCCAGAACAGAGCTAATTTCTGCAGTAGCCATGAGGAAGCAGAGCCTGAAGCAGTGTGGACATGCCTAGGAAGTTATTCTATACCACCTCATGTCAGTTGCCAAGGGGAGGGGTAAGGCACTCTCTGGCTTTCAAGAAGAAGGGCATGGGGTTCCAGTGGAGCAAAGTATAGTGGTGTGGAGAATCTGTCCACCATTGTTCATTGTCTCAGAGCCCATAGGGAGTATTTTTGCATGTGAATCACCCTCTTTTTGTATACTATTTTTATTAATATTGTTGCTGTTACTGTTTTCTTATCTCATTGCTGTTTCCAGTAAGTTGTTCTTAGCTTGTGAGCTCTGCCTTTTGTGCCTCCCATTCAGGGGAGGAGGGGAGTGGTTCATGGCCTTTTTAGGGGAAGTACTAAATTGGGGAGTACTATTCCTAAACCATAACATGCCCCTTTCCCTCCACTCTGTTGACTGCACTGCACAGCTTGGTATCATCAGCAAACTTGCTGAGTGTGCACTCAATCCCACTGTCCACATCACCAATAAAGATGCTAAACAGTGCTGGTCCTAATACAGACCCTTGAGGAATGCCACTCATCACTGCTTTCCGCTTGAATATTGAGCTGTTGACCACAACTCTTTGAGTGTGACCATCCGACCAATTCCTAATTCATTGAGTGGGCCATCCATCAAATTCATGTCTCGTAAGTTTAGAGATGAGGATGTCATGCAGAACAGTGTCAAATGCTTTGCAAAGTTCCAGGTAGGTGACATCAGTTGCTTTTCCCTCCTCCACCACCACTGTAAGCCCATCATAGAAGACCACTCAATTTGTCAGCCATGATTTACCTTTAGTGAACCCGTGTTTGCTGCCACAAGTCACCTTCTTGTTTTCCATGTGCCTTAGCATAATTTCCAGGAGCATCTGCTCAATTATATTGCCAGGCATGGAGGTGAGACCGACCAGCCTGTAGTTCCCTGGATCTTCCTTATTTTCCTTTTAAAAAATAGGGGTTATATTTCCTCTTTTCCAGGCAAAATGTTTTCCTTATTAGCCCCCCTTGAAACTCAGAAGCCTGGAGTCAGATCCTGAGCTGGTACCAAGGAAGATGGTTCCGTTGGCTTCAGCTGAACTCTCAGGTTTCTAAAGGTTGCAGACCTGGCTGGATCTTTTGCAGTCCATGCTTTCTTTTCAAACTGCTCTTGAAGCTCTAAATAGAAGCAAAAGCAGTAGCCATACAGCCCTTCTCCCTGCCTTTTTATGTGCCCTTCTTTTAGTGTGAGTAATGTAAAGTACAAACAGTGAAAAATCAAAAAAATTATTTCAATTTTTCAAATGTCAGTGGAAAGCTTCTGGTGGCCCATGTGAGGCCTCATGTCAGGATGCTTCAACATCTTCAAAGCTGGGGCAGAGAGGACTTTTTTTTTTAAGAGAATATTTTTAGTGAGGCTGAGTCAGAGTGTGACCTGCTTGAAAAAAAATTGACATGAAAAAGTGGAAAGATGCTCCTCTATTACTTACTAACATATTTGGCTCTCCTGTTAGAGATATCTGAATGCCTAGAAGGTGCATGCAGGAGCATAAGCTGGCCTTCCAGAGATCAGGGCATTGTCAGTGCTCCAGTCTCCTGCCACCCTTCAATAAAATGCCAGGGAAGTTGTGTGTTCCCTGAGGGTAGATTTTCCCCCTGCAGATTCTTCAGGAAAACTTATACTGTTTATGCTGTCATTCAAAGGTATCAAGCTAGAAAGACCTAGGCATTCTCCATAAATTATCAGCACAATTTAAATTTCTTTCTTAGAAAAACAAAACCAAGCGTCTGTTTCAATCTTAAATGCTTCTGACTCACATATCTGTATTCAGTGCACTGGCTCTGAACATGTAAACAACTATTCCACAGAGTCATATTAGAGAGAAATTTTACAGTTTCCATTTTTTTCTTAGCTGATTTCTTATAAAATATCCTAAAGCCATGGGCCATAGATCTTCTGATTAATGTGTACAGAATAGATTGCTTCAGCGCCATAACAAAACAAAAATAAGTTAATGAACAACTAAATTAACACTTTAGCTCTTATCTAAATATGTAAATGCAATTCTTAATTAACACAGAAGTTCAAAATCTTGCCCCAATGGCCATAACAACCACCAACACCTGCAATGCTGTTACGCCTTGCTTTTGTAGTGGGGACCCATCCCTGACCTGGCCAAGGCAAGCTTCCCAGTAGAAAAAAAAATCATAGCTGACAAATAAACAAAGGCTTTCTCCCTCCTTAACAGCCTTGGAGATGAGAAGGGAAGCTGGTGACAGGCTTGCTGCTGTCATGAGTGAGCATAATGTAAATACCTTGACAGACAGAATCTGAGATTTTGACAGATGTAACATAGCTGCAAAGCCAGTAATAACCAAGTGTTAAACCCCCATAGAGAGGGTGCAGCCCATCTCTGCTGGTGCTCTCCTTATCCTCTTTCCCCCACCCCGCCTTTGTAAGATCTTTGTGTTTTTTAGCTTTTTCTGCCACTTCTTTTTCCCTTTCTTCCTCTTGTATTTTTCCCCCACCCCCTTCTCCCTCTTGGGAGCTGGCAGTTTGGGCCCTGTGATTCTTTATGGTTCATTGGCTTTGCTTTGCAAGGCTTCATTCCTCTGCATCAAACAAAGATTGCAAGGAGGAGAGCGGAGGCTATAGAAAGGAGGTTACACCAGGCATGTTGAAGACAGCACTGAAATGTGTTTGTAACCTTGCCAGATGGATGGACAGCCCCTGCACAGCAGGGGCTCTCAAAAGCAGATTCAAAGTCATACATACCAGAGGGTAGGGAGGGAGACAGAGAGGCGGGATGTCCAATTTCCATATATTTCCATGAGTTTACTGTCATTTCTGCCTAGCATGTCACTACTAGCATATTACAAGGCTTTCCTATAATAGTTGCCTATTAAAAGCATATCCTGACCTAGTTGCTTCATTTCCTCCCCAAAAAACAAACCCATACTGTGGAAAGATAGTAGTTGCTGCCTGGAGCTGGTAGGAAGCATTCCCTGTCATGGTTTGCTTGTTCATGCTTGTTGCAGTTGCTGTTCTAAGCCATGCAAAACAATCAAACAACTATAGACAGGGATATCCCTGTCACTCTTTCAGCTTATCAAAGATTTGATTTAACATCATCCAGATACAAAGGAATGTGGTGTAAACATGCAGATGCTTGTCATGCTAGCAAGATGTACAGATGTTACAGTCCATATTGCTCCAGTGCCTGCAGCCACTGCCCTCTCTGGAAAACTGCAGGGCCAAGCACCATTGAGGGGTCAACAGGGAAGAGCCTGGATTGAGGAGCTCACATTGTAAGCACATCTGAATAACTGACATCATTATAAACAGCAAATAAGAGGATTCAGCACTGTCTATAAAAGGGGCTTTCAGCAGTGACCAGTCCTCAGTACTTCTTTGTCAAAGCCCCAAGGAAGAAGCAGCCTCAGAGATACCTCCCAAATGTGGGCTATCTTGTGCATAGTGGGCAACACAAGCCCAGCCCTCCATCCCGCCACCACCAAGCCACAACCATTAGCTTTGCTCCGTTGAAAATCAAGAGGATAGATCTATCCAGGGTGCCTAGAGAATGAGGTTTACAAAGCAGGGTTTATTATAAACAAGCATTTTCAGTGTTTCAAATGTGCTGTAGCAACTGAATCCCAAGCAGACAGATGGACTACTTAGCAATTTGTGCTGAAGGCTGAGCAATGCCCTGCCTGCCCCAGCAGCTGTGACTTGTAAGGGACAGTCAGAAATCTCCTTTCCCTTCTGCCGAGTCCATGATACCAGTCCTCACAGAGAGGACTGCTCTCCTCTGTCCCAAGAAGACAATGTCAGCAACACTTCCTCATATGCACAGCTCCTTCACTGGAGTTTCAGGATGGTGGTTAGGGAACAAGTTTTTCTCATTTGCATACCCCACTGTGTGCTAAATCACACCTGCTAAACTTTGACCCTAGAGTTTCTTATACCGACTGAGTCTTCCTGCATGGTGATGCCCAGAGGGATGCGGTTTAGCTGGTTAGTTGAAGGGTTACCAGCACTTAGAAATGCTCAGCCAGACTTCTGCCCACAAATGTTGCCCTTAACTGGAGAAATGCATAGGGAAAATTCATTCTTTCAATGGTTGTGCCCAAGCAGGGCAAGATATTTTTGGAGGAATTCCTGTCTTAGAAAGATGTGAGCAGGTTTTAATATTCAACAATAGTATTATATTATGCCTGTCTAGTATCTACTTTAAAATCAACTCTAGCTCAACTCTCTTAATTTATCTACTTACAAAAGTGAAACTACTTTTGAGATAATTTTTCCTATTTTTTGTCTTATGCCAGTGAAAATTACATGTGCATGCATGTGTGTTTAAGTTCAGCCAAAGTCAGCCAATTCTTTATTTTAATGGGAAATAAATAATCCTCTTCCTCCCCATTCTGTTATCTACCTTCCTGCTCCTACCACCACTCCCTGCTTCAGCAGCTGAGGGTGAGGGTCATAAAATTTTCAGGGAATTCACAGAATCCTCAGAAACCTGAAGACAGCAGGTTTGATGGAGTGAGAGTGGACCTTCAGCCCATTTTGCCACTGTGCATGGCACCACAGACTCCAGCATGCTCTGGCACACAGCAAGCTGCTTAGCTGCTAGACCACTTCAAGCAGCTTAAAAAAGGAACTTCTCTCAGAAACTAATGCAGCGGCTGAAAATGAGCAAAAGCATCAGAATGAGCCTAGTTCTGCTTTTACACACAGTGGTTTCCATTGTTTTTCTAGAGGCATTTCTTCTCTCTTTGGCACTCTCTAAAACAAGGAGTACTGGCCCCCTTCAGTGCCTTCAGATGCTGCTGAGACATTTGTCACCGAATGTTAAAGCTGTTGTTTAATCACTTTACTCACAGCCAGATTCCTCCTTTTGCTTATAGAAGTTTCTACAGTCTACCATGTGTTTTCAGGCAAGATCAAGCTGTTTTCCAGCAAAAAGGTCTTTTCAAATCTGCAGTCATGTCTTATTTGAACTCCAGCTGGGCTCCTTTCTGAGAGCAACTTGTCATGGTCTACTCTTTTTGTAGTTGTTGTCTTACTGTTTGTATTTGCCATTGACTCTGAGCCTCTGCCATTCTGTGCCTACATCACCTGGTAGGAAGCACAGGGAAATGGGGGTCACCATCACGCCATACTTGGTTTCTTGTAATGCAGAAAATACATAAAGATGCTATGTTACATTATGTTATGCTATGTTATATGTTACGTTGTTTTATGTTTTATGTTACGTGTTATGTTATGTTATATGTTATGTTATGTTATATGTCATGTTATGTTATATGTTATGTTATATGTTATGTTATGTTATGTTATGTTATGTTATGTTATGTTATGTTATGAGCAGAGCGCTGCAGCCATCTGTGCAGGGCTACATCCAGAAATTGTATGATGCCGTGCATGATAGACAGCTGGTATACCCAAATATCTGGTGAATACTTGGAAGTCTGCTAAGATTTGTTACTGTATAACCACTGTTTTCTACATCCATTCATTGGTTTAATGACAGTAATAAGTAAAGTTAACATTTCAGGGGATTAAAATTTTTCAGAATTTTTTACTTCACAGCTCCATGTTGTCTGACGTTCCAAGTTAAATTATCAGTTCAGGATCTTTCTTAACCTACTGTCATGAGCGAGACCTGCCTAATCTTTTTTTTTCTGTGTTGTTTATAGGTTTGGAGTTTGTTGGTTGTTTTTTTTTCCTTGCCACTTAAAATAAGGCAATTCAATCAAAATAATTGCCTAGTAAAGGTTAAGTTAAAAATCCTTCAAGAATAGTTTAAATTATCTTTTTTCTTCTTCCTAATTTCTAAATAATAATAATTTTAAAAAAACCCTTCACCTTACCCTGGTTTCTATCAAGTGTAGAAGTAAATTTTCATTGATGCTTACAATAAATGCCACCTAGGAAATGACAATTCGT
Organism: Myrmophylax atrothorax; assembly: GCA_026770055.1. Taxonomy (NCBI): domain Eukaryota; kingdom Metazoa; phylum Chordata; class Aves; order Passeriformes; family Thamnophilidae; genus Myrmophylax; species Myrmophylax atrothorax. Next base: position 43,543,916 of record JAOXXN010000446.1, on the reverse strand, counting down.
TCTGTCTAGGAAATGACAATTCTTTCCAGGGTTGCTCACACGTGAACTTCACAATGTTCAGAGTAAGCAAAAGTAGACAGGATAGCTCAGGAACTTCCCAAAAATTATTCTAGCAGTGTCAGCTGCTGATCTGCTACTTAGGGGCTGTGGGCACAGCACCTTTTCACTGCACACAGACATAGTTTGCAGGAAACTGTTTGGTCAATTATCTACTATAGCCCTATTTGGCTGTAGGCACAAAGGGAGATAATCCAGGGAAAAAAATCAGCATACAAAACAGTTAGATAATGATGCAGTGACAGGACCTGTAACAGTAGGTGATTTCAGAGCTCACAGATAGCGTAGTCTGTTGATTTACTTACAGCTGCTACCCAGCAATAGTGGTGTGGATGGATAGAAAAGGATACGAGAGGGAAAAAAATCTACGAAGTTTATGTGAAGTTTCACAGCGTCAGCAGACAAAAGGGACGCGGCAGAGCAGGTCACAGCCAGGTTAGCTGCAGAGTGCAGGAGGCCTGCCCAGCACTCAGCCACTGCTGCCTCCCAGTGCCTGGACTGGCCTGCTCAGTCATGGGTGACATACAGCGAGCAGCATCTCCTTCCATCCATGCGCAGGTCCACACCTCATAGGAGAGGGTTTTTCTCCAAATTTCACTAAATTCCTGCTTCAAAAAAATCATAGAGTACCAGTTTGTCCTGATTAGTTTACGTATATAGACAAACTGGTCAGTGGAGAGGGAAACAAAATGGGTTACAAAGCCCTAGAGTTGGGAGATCTCAGTTCCTCCTGAAGTCACTGGGATTTAGCCACCTATTTTTCCTTGGAGGTGATGAAGTACATTCCACATCTTGTGCAGTTAAAAGAATTCTAAAACAGGAACAGGGCTGTAAAGCTTGATTTTTAAAAGAAGCAGTGGACCTTGTCAAAAAACTCATAGGACTCAAAAAACTCATTCAGTGGCTGCTCCAGAAATACTCACAGCAGCTGTTGCAGTATCTTGGTTGGGATACCTCTCACCTAACTTTAGTCTTCCCAAGTGAGACTTCCAATCTAAACTTGATCCCTTGGCCTCCCCTGCAGACAGGCGGCTCTTCCCGATGGTGATTCAGAACTCAAGAAATTTAGTAAGGGGAATTTCTGTGGCTTCAATAGTAAATAGTTGAATTTACTTCAATCAATTGTTTTATAAAGTCCTGCTCTGAGAAAATATCTTTAACCCATTAAAATTCACTGCATTTTGTTACATGGAGCATGAGACACACAGACACCTTGATGTAAAATAAAATGATTGTGTTTACTCTTGGAGATTTCAACTGCTCAGGAACTGTGAATCAGCAGGGATCTGGCTAATGATGATTCCCAGGAGCAGGGTGCTGAGCTCCCAGGAATTCCCATGGACCCAAAACCAGAATATAACTAATTCTGTGGCCTCATTTCTGTCTTCAAGAATCAGGAGGAGCAGGGCAGGATGCTTTTATTTGAACAGCATTACTATGTTTATATTGAGAGTGACGAAACCTGTAGTATCACACTAGCTAGAGCTGGGGTCTTCTGAACCACAGTAAAAAGGCCTTTCCCAGGCACAGGGAAAAAAAGGTAGAGTGAGGGGTTTGCTCTCTGGAGCCCATAACACTCTCCCAGTACTGCAGAAGTAGTTCTGGGGCAGCCATCAGAGCTGAGACAGCTCCCTGGGTGGCTGTAAGGAAATGCTACCTCTTCCCCAAGGTGAAGTCCTCCGTGCCACAGTTTTGTCACATTAGCAAGCTCTACTTGAAAGCAGCACATTCCTCCATGTAAAATATAGACCTTTCCAAAACAGTGATCTCCTCCTAGTCTGGGTAAAAAGCAGTTTCTAGAACATGCAGAACTGAATCCTTTGTTGCACAGAGACACTAAAAAAAAAAATTAAGACAAGCACCAAGACTTTCAGCAGTGTGGTAAACTCAGTTGCTAACCTAGGCTGCTTCTATTGTCCTCTTTCTAGAAGGTTTGAGGGGTTTTTGTTGGGTTTGGGTTGGTTTAGAGGGTTTTTTTGATTCTCTATGCTTTGTGTGTATGGGGATGGGACATTTCTGCTCAGTCAGGCCACTTGAAGGAGGTAATTTAATTTACCATTGTGGTAGTCAAAGCTGAAATTAATCTCATGACTTGCAGCTGTGGTGAATGCTCATCAGCTGTCACTACTGATAAGGTTCTTCTGCAGGGGCCCTCTGGCTCCCCAGCACAGCGAGGAGGTCAGTCCTGTTGAGAAGTGAGGTAGGTCCTGATTGCCTTTGGGTGGCTAATGGTGAAGTGTTGTGAAGCTGTGCCTGCTATAGGTGCTGAGAGCTCTAGAAGCAGTTTTCTGTACTTAGCTTTATAGATCTCTGCAAAATAATCAGGTGCTTATTTCTACCTGCTAAACTCTTATGCGTCAGCTGTGCCACAACTAGCAGAACAGAATATGGGAAAAGCTGACTGCTGAAAGTGTTTGTGTCCTTTCTAATTATATTGGGCTTCCCTTTAGCTGCCTGAGCAGGAGAGCTCTCTGAAGAGTATTGCTTTCAGATGAGGCAGTTGTTTGTTTACATATTGAAGCTCTGGTGCTCTGATATTTAAGTTTGCAGTAGAATTAAATCTGAGACTAATCTTTTTCTAATTATACTTTTCTTGACCCTGCTGAGGTCTGGACACCCATGCCTTTTGGTTAGAGAGACTGGTCCTAGCCAGGCTGAAACAGGTCTGCTGGAAGAACTGTACTTGGTTTGGCCTGAGGTGACTTCTCCCTTCTCCTTTGCAAAGGGAATTACTCCCTTTGAACTGTTTTTTTTTAATCTCTGCTTTCACATGTCTTTCATGTGAAGAGGCTGTGTCCTCCTGGGACATGGTATTTCCCTTTCCTTAAACCCCACCTCCTATAGTCTTTCTATCTGGTGCTGCTTCCAGAAACCAGCTTTGTACATGTTGATGAAGAGGGGTTTCAATCTCTTTCTCAGAAAGCAAAACTTCTCTCTCATTCTTGGGGGATCTGCCTGTGTAAATGGTGTGAGGCCACATGCCTTGGCCCAGGGCCATACAGCAAAGGGGTATTTTCAGGAAGACTTTAAGCTGGGGGGGAAAGGGAGGCTTTTGAGCTGCTGGTGTGTGACCACTGCCACAGTTGTGCTGTGCATATCTTGGCTCTGTGCTGTGGTTCTACTCTGTTGGTAATTGAATTGAAATCAAAACATAACCATATCACTCTGATGCTCTGGCTGCTAAATAACAGTATTGTGAGCAAATCAGTGTTACTTCAGAGAACTGCTTTAATGTGGCAGAATTGCAGTAATCAGGGTATAAAGTTAGATTTAAGAGCATCAGGTAAAGGAGCTGATTGGCATTCAAAGGAAAGCTGCTTTTGTTCAGTCTTTCTGCAAGTGGGGATAAGCATCATCCGGAGGAATTAGCAGTGCTTGATGGTCTGGGTAACTCCTCATTTCTGCTCAGCCCCTGATTTTTACCCTGTTGGCTTCATGTAGACAATTTTGCTTCATGTCTTGGGTTTTTTCCCTAGCTTTGAGAATACTTATTTCTTTGGTTCTTAGTGCTGTGTGAAACTGCTCATTTCACTGTGTAAAGAGCTACATGGGCAATAAAGTGCTTCCTCCTCCCCAGTGCCAAACTAGCTAGGTTAAAGGACAAGGAATGGAATTGCACCATAACCAAAACTGCAAGGTGATAGATGGAAGAACCCAGTGGGGTTTCAAACTATCCCTTGAGAAAACCTTACATCTTGCCTTCTACAATGAAAAATGATGCTACAGTTTAGTATTGCTGCTATTTAGTGCTCCTTTGTGTTGATCTTGTGTACATCCCACTGCCTTTGCTGTTGCTTCCCTAACTTATCTCTAGCATCTGCTGCAGCCTTTGACCAGGCCATGGTCTGCAAGTCTTGAAAAAAAGAATAAACCTACCCAGAGAGGGGGTAAGGAGAAAAAAGATAGATCAATCCTAAAAATAAAAACCACTCAAGAGGTCGTTACTGGTTGGATCATGAAGGAAATGTGTACTACAGGTGTGGTAGGCTGGGGAAGGCAGGGAGGGATGCTTGCTCCCCTGGCTTCTAGCTGTGATAATGGGCAACAAGTGAGCATTGAATAATGAAGCCTGAGTCTTAATGGACTGCATAGTGAAATTTCTGCCTTCAAACTGTCACAGCCATGCAAGATGTGAAAAGGAAGGTTGATCAGAGGGATACCTGAACTTGGTTTTAGAAAACAAATTATCTTCTAAGTATTTTATTTGAGACTAGTTTTTCAGGGAGGTTGAGTGTCTGTGATCCTAATGAAATTGAATTTGCCAAGTTTTGGAAACTCTGGATGCGTTCACTGTAAGCCCATGGGTCAGTGACTTTTTTTTCTTCTCCTTTATTAAACCCATGGGTTTGAATTTTTTTTCTCCACAGTTGGAAATGGACACAGAGACTTTCCATGTGGCATGAATTGGCAGAATGAATGAAATCAAGACTTGGACAGGATATTGTGGGTAAATGTGTGAGTTCTAGTAAATGGCCCTGTGAACAAATAATAAAAATACAATTTGCTTTTTTCAACCTGTTTCATGATGGCAGAAAAAACAGTCCTCAACTCGCCCAATTGAAAATGTTTTTTCTGTGCTGAGCATACGCAAATTAGGATTTTGTGGATTTTATCAAGGGTTATTCTAGTTCTATGAAGAACTGCCTTTAACTACTCTAAAGTTACATTAGCATTGCCAGTCAAAACTAAGATCTGTGGCTAGATATGCCCCCTCAAAAAATCATACAATGTCACTTTTTTATTATGGTAAAATAGAGATAATACATAAGACATGTCTTGATTTAGGCATTCATTAACAGATGTATGAATAAACCAAAACTTTGTTAAATTTCTGATGCTTTCTTAGTTTGATCTACAGAAGTTGTATAAAAGAACCTTTGTATGAGCATGTGCAAGTTTGTTTCAGATTTGTCATGGAAAGGATAGCCTGTAGTTTGGGTTCTTGCTGTGCTATGTCAGCACTAATCTGATTCAATCTAGATTGGGAAAAATGAATCCATTGTTTCTGACCTGTAGGTCAAATCTGTTGCCACTTATAATTGCCTATTTGACAACTTCTGTGCAAAAGGCCTTTATGCTTCATTGGCTGGTTAAAGATGCTGAGAACAGATTTTTTATTATTTTTATTTTCTTGAAATAAGGACTTAAATCTTGGGATCTGGCTATCCATAACACAAAGGTATTTCTTCCTCTGCCCAAAGATATTAACCTGTTTTTACTGCAGCATGATGTGCTTTGAAATACATGATATTGTCTTCAGTGCTATTCCTGAAGGTATAAAACCAAGGTCTAAGGCAAAAGTGGCAATTATCCAAGTGCTGTATGAAACCACCTACAGAATTCCTTGCACCAGTATATTCATGTTGTTCCCCTCACGAGAGTAAAGAAGAGGGTGGAGAGAGCACACAGGGAAGTTCTGACTTATCAGATTTCCTGTATAACTACAAAGTGATATGACAAATAATTTCCAGCACTCTTCTTCCAGGTCAGCAGTTTTGGAAGTCTTTCCAAAACACCTTGGCTATAACAATAGCTGTTCATCTTTGCTGATCCAAAAGCTCCTGCCTACCAGTACAACTATTTCCCTACGTAAAGCTGACAAACTGGTTCTGCCCTGCCTGTGGGGTTCACCTATCCCAGTTTACAAAGCCAGGTGCGAGCTGGAAGGATCCCTGAATGTGTATGGTGTGAAACTCCCTCTGAAGTTTCATAAGCAAGATGAATACATTTGGACTGAAATACAGTGGGAATAACAGGCTGGGGCAGTTTTCGTACCTGTCTTTAGTAAGTTATTTCCTATTTTGCATAAGTCTGGTGATCTCTCACGCTTTGCTTGTAAACCATGTCCTGGGTAACAATCTGGAGTTCTCTGTCAACACCACAGAAGGCTCTTTCATTTTTGTTTTGCCAGTTTCCATGGCTCTGCATTACTCACAAGAAGTGCTCTCTGAACTTCCCTATCCTGACCCTAGAGCACAGATCAGGTTCCACAGGTGGGTTGCCATCTGCTGGGAATTTCATGTTGTCCAAAACTCCTGAAAATATTGTTAGTGGAGTATCATCAGTCTGGGGGCCCATGAGATTATCAGGGATGTAGAAAGAGCAAGACTGAAGCCTCTCTGACTTGGGAGATGGAGAATTTGAACCTTTCTCCAAAGAAATGCCCAATTGCTTGTCTACTAGCTATAGTGGGAAACTTGGGTGGTTTCTTAATTGATGTGTTTTTTGTTATTTTGTTTTGCTTTCCTTTCCTTGAGTAAGAAGACTAACAAAGCATGATTTCCTCAGGATGGACACAAAATTAAGGGGTTTTTTTAATAGGGTAGTAAAAAACCATTTCCTGCACAGCTCTAATAGCAATATAATGTTAGCTCAGACAATATTTCAGGTAAGCAGTGTCTCTGGGCAGATGGGAAATTCTAGGAAAAAAAATATATCTCCCTAAAAACATCTGTTTCCAGTATTTTCTGGTTCCTGTTCAAGTCTAGATTTACTCAAAGATGCCCTCTCATTTACATCCACCCTCTGTTCTTGCGGGATCTCGGGGAAGGCAGAAGGTGCACAGGAAGGGAAGGCTTTCTCATTCATATTTGTGGTTAAGCAGGTTTGAAAGGTGGCTCAGCCTCCATCTAAGCTGAACTTTGTGCTGGCTGATGGCTCTTACTCTGTCAACACTAATTCCTTCATCCAAGTTCAGCAAAGTGATTTATAGAAGCCTGCACCTAGGTGCTCTTCTCAAGGTGGAAGGGAAAGCCATCAGCTCCCATAAAGATGACAGGAACTTGGTTGTTGCTGCTACATGAGAGCAGCAGTAGTAGCTAAGCAGAAAGCTTTCTGGAAGGGCAGTGAGTAACGGGGAGGAGCAAGGATGACTTGGCACTTGAAGCTGGTCCTTGCCACTGTCTCAGCCTCCTCTGTAGCTTCTCAATACGATGTTGTGCTGCTCAATGCTCCTGTGCTGCTATGGGGACAGCTGGCTGCAGCATAGGCTGGACAGGGTGTGATACGGTCCCTGCTGAATTGCTCCAGTCAGGTAGGAAACCGTCCTGGACAAGTCACTGTGTACAGGTTGGTTCCAGCAAACATTGCCATCCAATAAACCTTTAAACAAAACAAATCCTGTGCCTCAGTGCTGGGGGACCTTCCTTAAGAGAAAGCCATGCATTATCAGAAGAAAATATGGTTTAGTTGCTGGATTTAGTTTTTACTCCTCACTTGAAGCTTAGCCATGCTCACTTTCCCCCTGATAGCAATTCCTAGTGTGCAGCAAAAATGAGGACACAGCATGACCAATGTCATTAAAGAGAAGTTGTAGCCTTTTCTGAAGTAAACTGAAGCATTGGATGACAGATGAAAGCCTTTAGAGCTAGGCCAACTCGCATCTGTATTACCAGTGAAATGCAAAATGCTATCTGCTGCCTCTCATTCTGTACAAATTGTCACATGCAAACCTATTGTAAATAGCAGTACTATTGCTGATGCACCTTTTGGTCTTGGTTTTTTTTTAGTTGTTGTGTGTTTATTCTTGCTCACTGTGAGCTGCTCTGCAGTCATAAAAGCACAAACACCTGCACTGGGTCACCTCTTGGCCTGCTGGTTCTGTTAAAGAAGGATGAAGCATCTCTCCTCCTTACCTAGCAGAGTTATCTACTTGCACTGCATCATGAAGTACGGTGTGAGAAGGAAACCGCAAATTATGCAAGGTTGTGCTGCAGAAACAGCCAGGAAAGGCAGGTGTGTGGAGGAAGCATTAGAGGCTTTAATTGTGGGAGCTGAGACTCTGCACGTGCTAAAGGAACAATATGATTCTTGGGTTTTTAGAGGAAAACCCATAATAGATATCCCAGATCCTTTGCTTAATGTTTGGGATTTCCTGTCCAGGCTTCATTTATTTCAGGCTTAAATAAATGAAAAAAGCTTAAGTCCTACTGGGGTCCTGTAACCACAACCTTGAGCAAATTGTGATGCTCCAGAGCAGCAATTCCTATTGGTGCCAATTGAACAGGCAGACAGAAGTGGAGGAAAGGGCATGTCCTGCCTCAGCTGTGAGGGGGAGTGATAATGCTGAGCTCTGGGCCTAAACCCAGCTGAGGCACAGGACTGCAGCAAGGGGGTCCTAATAGGTGGGCTATCAAGGCGAGCTGGTGTAATTCCCAAGAGCATCAGTTGGCTTGGTGTGAGGCCAAGTCTTGGAGGCAGCTCTTCCTGCCCGTGGGTTTGGGCTCACAGCCCTGGTCTTCAGAGGGCTACTTCATGCTACCATGGCCTTTCAGCAAGTGAACACTCTGGTTGTGGTTTTTTTCTTCTCTTCCCTTGATCTTCACTAGCTCGTTTCCTCCCTTCAAAGTTCCACAGCCACCTCCCAGTGATGATGGCACACTGATATGCAGAATAGTGTCCCCTCACAGACCCTTTCTGGAAAGCGAAATCTCATCCCTCTGGCACATAGTTCTGGATGAATTAATTCCTTACTGGAGCAAGTTTGCATTGTGTGCATGACTGTTCCTCTGAGCTGGTGGCAAAGGAAACAAAACAGGGGGGTGCTAACAAAGGAGGAAGAGCCAGTCTGCAGCAGGAAACTTTGAGAAGTAGGAATTTAAGGGATGCAAAGTCATCTGCAGTTGACTTGCTGTAGCTCACGTCAACCTCTGGCAATTCTATGTTTATAGATCTTGCATCCTCTTCCTGTTTATGTCAGGTTCCTCTGAGCTTTGCATCTTGCATGTGAAAGCATCTTCAGAAACTGACACTAAAGCTGAAATTCATGCTTTAAGCTACTACTTCTTTTAAGAGAAAAATCTTTATGCAACAGTGTTTTTCATGTGTGCAATTTCAAGACCATTGCTCCTTCATAACTTACAGCTGCTGCTTGGTGGTAGTAAAAATGTGTAGACATTGAAATTGTTTTCATCCTGCCTTGGGTTTGAAATGGTATAGAAAAGTATGTTTAAAATAACAGAATTCCACAGTAGGGACTTAATCACGTGATCTCCTTAGGAAGATGTGATGCTATGGCTTTTGAGGGGACGTGAGTCTTTTGAAGTTTTGTACCTAGCTTTTCTTGTAGGAAGAGCCGGGTTCAAAATCCCATCTGCACAGTGTATGGAATTAAGCATATAGGTCTTGTCTCAACTTTGGGTTTGAAGATCCATATTGTACACAGTTGTAAAATACTTTGAAAGTCCAGAGTCACAGGCACTGTGATGGCTGGCTGAAAGCGTGCCACGAACTTGTAAGGAAAGCCGCAGATGCTGACCACAAGGTCTGTGTGCAGCCAAGGGGGTTGCAATGCGCCAAGGGGAATTAATTTGTTGCAGGTGCTCTGTCTGTGACTGAGCCAATGAAAGAAGGGAAAGAGGGCTGTATTACCTCTGATCAGCATGTCACAAATGCTCTCTTCTTTTTTTTTTTTTGCCCCCTCACCAGCTGCATTTTCTGTGTATGTTTGGGACAGATGAGAGCTCCAACTTGAAACCTACTACAGTTCTGTATGGTAAAGAATTTGGCTTCCCCTCCATCCTTTCTGCTCTGCCCTTTCTCTCTCTGCCCCTGATACCTATAGCAGTAAGACAGACTACTCAATGTCTAAGAGTTGAATGCAGCACCTAAATAAGTGAGAAGATTTCTGGAGTCCTTAAAGCTGTATAGCAAGAATGTGTTCTGCTAATCTTAGCTGGGGTTTTATGTCAGCTTTTCAGAAAAAGCCCCGAAGTATCCCTTTTCACTGCAAGTACAATAAAAGAGAAAATATAAGAGATGACTCTTGAGATGGAACAAAAGCTTGTAATTGAATTTCTTCTCTAGCTGGCACAAGCAAGTGCAACGATACCTGGGAAATCAATCTGAAAGCACTCAAAGTCAGGTTAAAAGGTTGAAGGCACTTGCAGGATTTTGCCACAACCAATTGATTTAGTATTCACTATGAAATATTTCTTAAAAATGGAGATGTTTCCAGTGTCTCACTGGATGGTCAAAACCAGAACCTTGCACTCCACTTGGCTCTGCTCATTCCCAGCCTCTCTGGCGAATGGCTCTTCCTGGGACAGCCAAGTATTTTTCTGCTCTGCAATCATTTTCTTCCACCCTTCACCACTGACCTCCAGAGCCCTGATCCAGGTTGCTGTTAAATTGAACCAACTTGACTCAAAGTATGTATGGAAGCACCTGATCTGAAAGGTCCTCACTGCACCTGCAGCTTCCTCAGAAACTGGTGAGAAGCTTGAGCACTCCTCTCCTTGGACAACCAGCAAAGCCTCTTTACCTCCTAGAAGACAAATAGAAGAAGACAATATAAGAGAAATACAGTTATCATATCCCTGTTGGGATAGAATCTCGGATGCTAGTGAGGTGTAGCTGAGAAAACATAATCACAGGTGTTCACTGCTGTCTGGGAGGGGAGCAGTGTTTTTTCTATTATCTTCTGTTTTATCTGTGGAGTTCCACTTCCACAAATAAAAGATAAGCAGAGTTTTTACTCCAGCCCCCTGGTCATGTTATATTTGGCAGCCAGAGGTTCAATAAGGAGCTGCCACAGAGGACAAAGGTAGTCCTGCTTTTTCACTTGAAATACTATTACCTGAGTGAGTTTTGGTCTGTGGGTTTGCTGTCCAAGCACAATGGGGGCGGTGATAGCAGCCCAGAGTATCACTGTATTCACTGGTATTCCTGGGTCAATAAATGCTACCTGCTTCACTGTGCTTCACAGGCAAGTTCATCATCATGGGAAAAACTACACTATTCTGGGTTAAACTGAAATACATGCTAGTCCCAGCCTAGCTACCTGGAAACCTGGCTTTCAAGACCTACTTTTCAAAACAAAGTGCTGCCTCAAAGGGGAAAGGAAACATTTTTCATGTGTTGGAAGACGGCAATACAGGTAAGCCTCAGACTTAGGAAGGAGCCGCTCTTCGGAGACCATGGGTGATTTCTGTTTGGTTTGCTCTGAATGGCCAGTGGACAGGTAACTAATGAGCCAGTACTCAGATGTAGTCCTTGCTGATAAAGCTACATCAGATGTTTGGGACCTGGCTGCTCAGTGAAGCCAGGCAGGCTGTTTGTTTTCTGTCCCAAATGCACATGTTCACATTAGGAAGCAAAATTAGAACTGATACTAATTGCCACAGCAGCAGCCATCTGCATGTGAGGGGAGAGTGAGCAAGCCCTGAGCACATGGGCTCTGAGAAGACTGGACCCAAGCAGGGGATGCTCTTGTTTGCTGGCTGTGTTGAAAGCAGAGGAGCCAGGCTGGTACTGAATTTGCTTTAATGACCATTGAGGCTTGCTGGAGATATAATTCATCATGTGAGAAGTCAAGTTGTAACTCCAGACTGGGGAGACTAGTAAAGACTGGGAAGGGATAAACTTTCACCAGCTGGGAGTGTATCAGAGAATCATAAAATGACCTGAAATGAAAGGGACCTACAAGTCCAACTTCTGGCCTGGCACAGAACCATGATGTGGTTTGTTGAAGTTAAGAACTTTCTGCCTGCAGAAAATGTCAGTGGTTCAGGAAAAGTTTCTTGTTCCTGTCTAGCATGCCTTGAGCCCTCTTCTCAACTGAGGTGTTAGGGCTACTGGCATTTATGCAACAGGTCTGCAACTCTGGTTCACATGCCAGGCCAACTCTTCAACTTCTGAGCTGTGAGTCTGTGCTAAAGGAATACTCTGCATCAGATACCGTGATAGGGAATAAGGCCAGTTATTACTGACTCCCTACTCATTTTTCAGGTGAAGTGCACTGTAAGTGAGGCCTCCATTAGCTGGAGGGGAAGGTGGGAATGCTATCTGCATTTACAGATGCAAGAATCCATATGGAGAAGTGTTTTACAGCTGAGCGAGTAACATTTGTGGTTTACCTATTACCACTAAATGCCTGGCATGTCTGCCACATGTGCAACTCTGCCTCTTCTAAAATCCACCTGGGAAAATAAGTGAATCATTTCTTATCTGGCTAAAAGAATTTCGAAACTCCTCTCCAGGGTTCCTTCAGCACTCTTCTGCATGCATCTTAATTTCCTGTAACAGTCTTAATCTGCTTCCCATAGGTACCCATGGGAGCCTTGTTATCGACCTCAACTGGAAAAAGGATTGTTTCTCTCCCTCATTATAACTGCTATTAACTGGCATAGGTCTTGTCTGTCTCCATCACAGGGGCCATTAATGTAATAGGTCAGAGGAAGTGAGTTCTGCCTCTGTCCCAACACTGTGGGGATGGAGCATGTTGACTGTTGTGAGAGGGAGCTGGTCTAGCTCCCCATCTGCTCTGGGAGTGCTGAGAGCTGGGTCTGTCAGGAAAGGGCATCCTTTGTCAGCATTTACATCCCCACATGGCGTCTGGGAGAGTGATATGGGTGACAGGTTGGAAACTGCCTCTGATGGCTGCTTTTTAATTGCCTGTTCCTGAAGCAGCCTCTGGGGTGAACTGACACTCAATAGCTTGTTACCTGTGTGGCCTTCATAGGATTCCCACAAAGCTGGTAGGTAAGAGATGCTGAATTGGCCTTACAGCTTGCCTTCTTCCTCTGCCTTCCCAGAGTAACCAGGCACCGGAGCGAGTGTGAGCTGCCAATGTAATCAGTGTTCTCCCTCCTGCAGTAGCATCACAGAGCACAGTGACCTTCCTCTCCAGCACTGGGAATACTCAACTCTAAGGCCAGGTTTCAAGTGGAGGAACTGGAAGCAGATTTGGTGGAGAAAATACATGGCTAGTGGAGTCCCATGTGTATTCTAGGAACAGGTCACAGATCTGACAACAAAGGTTAGCTGAGGCACCCAAAAACCCTGCCTAAGTTTTGGCTACCTAAACTAGACATATGTAGGGCCAGAGGCAGGTGTTGTACAGGCTTGTCCAGGTCCTGAACTGCCCCATGGAAGGTGTTTCAGATGATGGTGCCTGCCAGAAGAATCTTTTCAAAAAGCAGCCCTTTCCTCCCTGACTGTAGAAGAGGAAGGGGATGCTTGTTCTTCTGTGCTTGTGTTCTCATGTTTGCAGTGCCTTGAGCTGCCCTTGCACAAGGCATTTGAGAGGGAAGGTCAGGGCAAAGAGACAGTCCTGTCCTGTACACCCTGCTGGCATGGGCCAGCTGCAACCACCTGTTATGGTAGCAATCCTAATGTCCTGGGTCTTGCCAGCTATGCCCACACATGGCACTTATCCTGAGAGGAGCATGGTGTCTATGCTAAGTCTGAGACAGGCCTACAGTTAAAATCTGATTGGTGTTACAAACCTCATTGCCTCATGTCTGTACTGAATGTTTTCTCGTGGCCATAAAGACTAAAAGGAATGTGGAGGAAGAGATAAGAAAAATAAGCTTCTGTGATGGGCAACATATAGCCTTCAGTCCTGAGAGATCAAAAGCATCAAACTTCACTCTGGGAAAGGAAGACTTGGTGATGTGCTTTTGGGGAGAAAAAATAAAAATCAGGAAATGAGATTACAGAAGTACTCATAGTTCTGCACATGGCCAATATGCACAGTTTGCAAAGAGCACAGAGAGCTGTAATTACATTTGTATGGATTATAGTAATCCATGAATTTGTAGCCCATGGGACCTGGCCATGTTGGGCTACAGAAACACACAGCATTATCAAGTAGTGCTTTGTGATGTGCTAGTATGTGTCTTGTGGCTTTTTTCCTTGACCCCAGCAGGACCTTTTCATCTGCCCTACCCCAGTCTGCATTCTGGTTAACAGTGATAATTTGTCTTTTGGGGGAGTGTAGTCTCAATTGTACATTTAGGAGGCAGGAAAACCCTACCACCCTTTGAATTTGCCTTAAGGGACAGCATAATAAGGGATTTATTTAAATATAACCCAGAAATTTACTTATGTGTTCTCATTTTCTTACTGTAGTGTTGATTATGCAGATGCAAGCAGTCTTAAAATCACAGATCACATTGGTCACCTTTGAGATTAAGCTCACCCCAACTTCACCTGTTTGACTTCTAACATTCCTCATTCTCTGGCTTAATGCTGCAATTTCAGGGTCCCAGTCCCCACAGGCGATGGCTCAGCTTAGGCTGCTGACTGGCATTTCACTGTTTGAATCTGAGCTTTCCCTCTTGGCTTCAGTGGTTGCTTGGATATTCTTCACAGTACCCACTTCTTTGAGAATTTTTTTTTTAACTTACTAATGTCTCTGCTGGGACAAAGGGAACACTTTCATATTCTCATCTGAGAGTACTATTCTCTATAGAGGCTGTTGAGGTGTATGACTACCTAAATATCCACCTACAACCTGTACTCAAAGGAGGTTGTGGACAAGTTGAAACACTTCACATGTTATTAAATAGACTGAAAGACAAATTTAAAAATCATCAACATGAAGGGATCAGGGCATGGGTTGACGTAACTGACTCTTTCACTAAGGTGTTGAGCATCCTCCATGCCTCCATGAAACTGAGGATGCTGGAGGGGCTTGTGAAGGGAACATGCGACACCTCTACTATTGAACACTTCATGCTTAACAGGCAACAGCAATGGGATAGCATCAATTGAAAACACCAACTCAATATTTGACTGGACAATGTTTTGTGTTACAGTTTGCATTACTAGAGTTGTCTGAAGCCAGCTACTGGAGGTCATGTTACTGTGGGCTCTGCAACCATAACTTGTTGTACCTTGGATCTATTCAAAGTGTTTTCTTTAAAGATGTACAAAATCAGGCAAGGCAGGTGAGCTGTGCTAAGGATTAATTCTGCAGACTCTTTCTGAATAGTCTTTGTGTTTGTAGGAAGCCATACTGGGGGAAAAACCCCACATAAAATGCATCTTCCATCTACTGGCGGCAGGGAAATAGTAACAGAGAGGGAGCAGAGCTCACAAATGCCACTTGGGAATTGTTGGGACATCAGTAAATTAATTTCTGAACTTTGGTGTGCTTGTGAACTGCTAACCTGATGTGACTGCTTCCTGGCACATAAAGCACTTTCAAAAATATTTCGGTGTGTGATGCTGCCATCTGATATGAGATGGTGCCATCTTCATAGTGGCCTATAGAAGGGTTTCTCCTTGCAAGCTTCATGTGTTCCTTTGTAAACATGAATGGGCTCCCACTACCCTTCCCAGGCTCTTTTATTAGGCTAAAAGTCAGGAGCTGATCCAGAGCATGGACAGCCGTTGTCCCAGACACTAGTGGTTGTAAATTGCCATTACTTTTGGTGGAACTGGGATTCAATACCTCTAGTGAGGGGTGTGGGAGGAGGGAAGAGACAAGATGTACCTATATGAGCTCGTGTGTCTGGCACTCAGCACAGGAGGGCAGACAGGCAGCCCTGTCCTGCTTGGCTTAACACAGCCATGGCTGGACCCAGTTCAGATTGCGTGGACTGATAGGTGTTAGAGAGGGATAGCAGTCTGTTGGTCCTGGTTTGCTCCAAGATTGTTAGTATTCTTCATCCTGACAAAGCTAAGAAGTACCTTCCCAAAATAGAACATTCTTTCTGTCTTAGTGCCATAGTGCATCTGCTCTGGGCAGAAGACACTGTCTGTTCCTCAATATCATCTACTTACTGCTGACCAGAGCATCTTGGTTTGAGCTGGAAAAATGCCAACTGTCCAAGACAGAGTAAAAGTGTTCCTCGCCCCAACCAGCCAAGAGGAGAAAAAGGAGAGGGAAAAAAAAAACTTCCAAACTAGGTTTATGCTGAAACTAACTATATGTATTTATACAGAACAGAGAAAATTAAGAGCAAAACTACAATATAACACACACTTACACGAGTTATGTATAACAAGAAATAATTTTCCACTTCCCAGTTAATACAAAGTCTACTATTCTAGATTTATAAGTACTCTAAAAGACACTCTGCAAGAAACAGAAAGAGTAACAACAAAACATTTCTACTTCCCTGAAACTAAAATGAAATACGATGTAGCAGCAGCAGGAGCAGGGCCTAACAGAGCAGAAGAATGGCAGTACATCTTCTCTGTACCTCAGCCATGGTGGAACTGAATAAGACACCTCCCACTGCTACACTCATATCTTAGGTTTGCATCATCTGGTATGAAATATTTCCTTGGTTCCCCAGACAGGTGACAGCTGTCTCCCAATCCACACAGATTCTCTGAGCCTGCTAATTTGAGGCCTAACTGAAACCACTACACTACCTCAACTGCAGTAAGCTCTCCACAATCTTTCTAGTTCTACTGGTTCTTCTTCCCCGGTCTAGTTTAATACATACTGTTCTTCCAACCAGCACAAATCAAGATATTCATAGAATCAGAGAATGGTTTGGTTTGGGTAGGAAGGAACCTAAAGATCACTTAGTTCCCTCCCTGCCAATGATCACAGACACCTTCCAGTAGACCAGGTTGCTTAAAGCCCCATCCAGCCTGGCCTTGAACACTTCCAAGGATGGGAATCCACAGCTTCCCTGGCAACCTGTTCCAGTGCCTCACCACTCTCACAGTAAAGAACTTATTCCTAACATCTAACCTAAGACTACTGTCTTTCATTTTGAAACATTCCCCCTTGTCCTGTCACTACATGGTCTTGTAAACAGTCTCTCTCCTTCTTTCTTATCGGCTCCCTTCAGGTACTGGAAGGCCACAATTAAGTTACCCCAAAGCCTTCTCTTCTCCAGGCTGCACAATCCCAACTCTCTCAGCCTTTCCTCATTAGGAGAGGTGCTCAATACCTCTAATCACCTTCATGGCCCTTCTCTGGACTTGCTCCAAGATGTTGATGTCCTTCCTGTGCTGAGGTCCCCAGAGCTGGATGCAGCACTCCAGGTGGGGTCTCACCAGAGCAGAGCAGAGAGGCAGAATCACCTTCCTCACCCTGCTGGCCATGCTGCTTGTGATGCAGCTCAGGATATGGCTGGCCTTCTTGGCTGTGAGCCCACATTGTCGGGTCATGCCCAGCCTCTCATCCACCAGCACCCCAAGACTGTCTTCAAGACTCTGCTCTTTCCCACCTTGCACAGCATCTCATTTGCACAGCATCTCCTATGCCCTGCACTTCTCACTTCCACCGCCATTCCATCACCAACACCACTCCTTCTGTATGCCATCTACCTGAACCCAAAAATGTTCCCACCTTCTCTACCTCTCTCCCTTCCTTTGGTGAACATCCATCCCCTTCAGTCCATATACAGGCTAATACATATATTAAAATATACCTAATATATCTAAAGTATATATTGTATACATACAGTACATATATATATTTAGATACACGAATACATAAAATTGACTGAAGGAATCTTTATGTAGCTGCTGTGATGTAGCAGCCATACAATTAGTTTGCTCCTTAAGATACACACTAAAGCTGGTCAAGGAATGAATGTCTGAAAAATATGTAAGGTTTCGCTACAGTGAATCTTCCTTTTAACACAACTTCTCAGCCCCAAGCTCTGTGCAATCTAGGGAGGCCAAACTATATTTCTTAAGAAACTGGCACCACTTGCAAAGGAATCAAAGAGTTAAAAATTGTGTGTACTAGTACTTAGGCATGGCATTATCGATATTTTTAGAGTCCTCAGCTGAGCATTTTGTTTTAATTTTTGTGGTTTTCAATGGAATTATATACTAAACTTGCTGAAATATCTGAAAAGTATTTTATAAAGCCATTAGCAATAAAATATTCATTTTTCATTTATATTATGTCCAGGAATACAAATGAGTGTAATTTCTTCCTACCCTTCAACATTAATAGGGAAACCAGGGAGAAAAATTGAACACACCTTTCACATTCATTTAACTACAATAAAATATAAAGAGCTTTTCAAATGGAAAACACTTTAAAAATAATAATCCTGTCTGTTTTCTTTTGAGGCATTGTTACACGCATCTCCACTGTTGTATTTATATATTTTCCAGGTGGATAATTCCACAAAGAAAGGTTAAGGTACTGGCTCTGTAACCATGTGATCAATCAGTATTCCTTGAAATTGCTTTAGTAGAACCATTAGAAAAATAAATCAGCAAGAGTCAAAGCAAATGAGGAGACACATGAAAAAACTCCTAGGTTCATGCTACAGGCTAGGAGTTTATCCATACTCACATTACGCCACAAATCAGGTGGCACTCTGGCTTATCTGATGGCACTCTCTGCAGGGCTCCATGGAGTTTCTTTTATCTGCTTCTTTTCCTCTTGAATCCACCACTATGATTTTAGCTCTCAGCAGCTGCCACTGCTTACAAGAATCTTGGTAGGCTCAGTTATGGTAAAAACAGAAGCTTTTCTTGGCATTGCTGTTGCATCTTTCACTCCTCGGCACCACAGAGGTGATGGCAGGTGCTAACACCACTTGGCTGCTGCAAGGAGGCCCTGTGGTTGTCACTGCATCAGCTGCTTCCAGAGGCAAGCTAAAGCACAGCAGACTGCATGTGCCTACCTCATCCTAGGCACGAGCTGTCATCTCGGTTATAAGAAATTGCAAGTTCTACAACTTCTTCCTAAAATCCCCAAGAACTCCAAAAGAAACTGATATCCAAAAGCATACAAAAGAATACCCTGAGAGATCATAGGATCTGCACGCAGCAAAAATACCCTGGGTTTAAATGACGTCCATGGGTGGAGCTGGGCTGAAAAACCTGGCTAACATTATTCCTGGTCAACTCCAGCTCTTATCCTATTGCTGCTCTCAACATTTCAGGAGCGATAAGTTCAATACAAAAATTTCATCAGTCTCCTTTTTCATGCCTCTTAAAGTTGGGACAATTTACTATTTGTCTGCAACAGATAATGCATACGAAGTAGAATCCTGAAAAGGAGACTGCTCTGAGAATACAGGCAAATGTTTTTTGGCAAAGAGTTTGCACTGGAATACAGGAAATGAACAGATAAAATATAAGGAACTTTCAGCAGATACACTGAAGATGCAAAAATACACTTGTGGAACACTGCATTTGCAACAGAAGAAATCAATATTGAGGGAATGTTAAAATCAATATTTCCATGTCTATCTATTTTATTACAGTTTTCAGTTAATGGCCTCAGATTTTTTTTTTTCCCCCATAAGTTCTGCATCAATCAGAGCACATGAAAATGGTCTTTAAAAACTTCTCAGTTTGTTTTTTTTTTTTTTTAACAAACAGTACTCATATTGCAACACTGGGATGTTGTAAATGGTCTGGAAGCTGCCCATATAAGACCAGAAGCAAATTCTGCTGCCATGTTTCAATCTTTTCTAGTCTAAAGGCTCCATTTCTTTCACTCAGTTATGATTGCTCTTCGGTAGTATGAAGTCTAATTGGTTTCTGTATTAGAAGGGCAATGGACAGGTGCCCAGAAGCAGTTTTAATCCTTGTCATAACCAGAGACACGAGAGTTCAGTCCCAGGAGTTCTGGTAAATCTTACATTAAATAACACCTCACTGTTTTTTTTTTTAAATAAGGAGAACTTGCAACTTTTACTGATGGCTCTTAAAAACAAGATATTAACAGTGAATACAAATTACTTGTACATCACTTTTCAGTTTGTTTTCTGCAAATTAGGCAGTGTCATATCTAGAAAGCAGGGGGAAAAATAAAGCCGTTTTGTAGCTTTTTGATAAATGCGAGGAAAAATTCAATGGAAAATCTTCATCACGTAAATATGGTTTTCCTGAAGGAGAATAAAAATTTTTATAGGATTCTTGCTGAACGCTTTCAACAGGTACCCAAACTTAAGTAAAAATACTAAGGTTAAGAAAGCTAGTTGCAGGGATACATTTTTCAGAGGATTTTTACAAAATCACCCAAAATAGAAAACAATTCATACTATTATTGCCATCTCTTTACCATAAGTTTCCTAAAACCGAAGAACTTTTTTTTAAATGTCACTAGTAAATGTGTTTGTTTGGGTTTTTTTAAATGTTACTAGTCTCCAAGGTGCAAGGTATGGTCGACATGCTAGAAAGATGGCATGCCCACCAAAGGGATCTGGACGAGCTCAAGAAGTGGGCCTATGGGAAGCTCATGTGGTTCAAGAATGCCAAGTGCAAGGTGCTGCACCTGCACTGGGACAGCTCCTGACAGCAATGTAAGGTGGGGGATAAAGCAACAGAGAACAGCCCTGACGAGAAGGACATGGGACTTCTAGAAAGCAGAAGGATGGGCATGAGCCACCAACGTGCACCTGCAGCCCAGAAAGCCAGTGGTGTCCTGGGCTGCATTACAAGCAGCACGGCCAGCAGGGCAAGAGAGGGGATTCTGCCCCTCTGCTCTGCTCTGCTGAGACCCCTCCTGGAGTGCTGCAACCAGCTCTGCGGTCCTCAGCACAGGAAGGACATGCATCTAATAGAGCAGGTCCACCGAAATGGAGCACCTCTGCTATGAGGAAAGGCTGAGAAAACTGGGTTTGTCCAGCCTGGAAGAGAGAAGGCTTTGGGGACACTCTCCTGTGGCCCTTCAGTACTTGAAGGGGGCCTGTAAGAAAGATGGGGACAGACCAAGCAGGGCCTGTGGCAATACGACAAGGAGTTTTAAACTAAAAGAAGATTGATTTAGCTTTGCTTTATAAGGAAGAAGTTTCTCTCAGTGAGGGTGGTGAAACATCGGAAGGAGGCTGAACAGAGGAGTGGTGAATGCCCCATGCCAGGAAACATTCGAGGTCAGGTTCAACAGGGCTCTGAGCAACCTGATCTTGTGGAACATGTCCCTTCAGCTCACTGCAGATGGGTTGGACTAGGTGGCCTTTAAAGGGTTTTTCTCCTTGAACATAAGATATCCCAGAATTCCAAATCTTCAGAAAGACAAGCACAGGCCTTCAACAAATTTAGGCAGCAGTGACTTGCACTGAACAGTCACAAATTCAAGTTACTGATGTTCTGTTTCACAAGCCATTTCAAGCAGATGAAAGGTGCTGCCTGTAGGGAGTACCATGTATAAATGGGGCCTGAAGTAGTGAATCACGATTAATAAAGTTCAATTTATGAAATGAACAGCAATGGAAAAAGACAAGAAAAAATTAAGTGGAGAAAAAATGTAAAAATCCATGAGCATCAGAATAGCATTGATATCTTTATTTTCTATTTTTCTATTTTGAGGTGTATGATCATTTCCACAGTTCTGTTTGAATTTATTTATAAATAAACCTGATTAATGGATTTATATTATAAAATGAATTCAAATGTCGATTCTTGTGATAATTTCAGTACTTTTCAAGACAAACATGGTTTTCTTCAGCTGCTCCTCATTTAAATCTGTGCCTCAGGTGCACAAATTTAACCTTTATCTTACAGCACTTGTATAAGCAAGGCTAAATTAATCTGTGAGACAAAGTCAGCCAGTTCCTCCAGGACTAAAGTATATTCTCCCTATGGACTGTGCAGGCAGGGAGCTACTGCTGTGCAGGTAGTCAGGACATGAACAGCAAATAATCTGGTATAACTTCCCACAAGAAAACTCTTCACACAGTTGCCAGGGTGAAATATAACTAAACTCTATTTTAGAACTGGAAGAAACTCATTGCTCTGTAAATGCAAATTGTAACTGTGCAGTAAGCACCTCTTCTGGATAAAACCTGAATTTTCTTCCCCTCACACTTTACATTATAAAGCAAAACAGGGAAACCGGAGATTTGAAAAGGTCAAAGCCTTTTGTACATCATCATGCAATTCTCCAGCTAAGAGTACAGCACTCTTAACAACTCAGTTTAAGGTTTGCCGAGTGATTATTATCAGAATGATTTCTAAAAATAACATCAATTGCTAGATGCTGGGAGGAAAGAGAGAAAAGGGTGTGATTGCTGAGAAACAAGCCTAACAAAAAGAACCTATGCCTTTCATGCTTATTTTGACACCAGCTTTTAAGCATTTGACTTACTGAATTTCAACTGCCTACACAAAGATATACTCATTTGATACATTAAAGCTCACAGGAATTGTTCCTTATTTTTATGTGTTTTGTGGGATATGGAGTCTTGGTTTTCTTTATCCTAAGCAGACTAAAAAATAAAATTTAACAGCATGCCAAGCGAAAAATAATAAGATACTGTGTTGCTACAGAAATCTGAGAAATTCTGAGGACAAAATTCACATCTCTCAGATTTCAATTGTATATTAAATACTAACAGTAATTTTCATAAAATATAATAATATATTTCATGCACTCAAAAGTCACAGAATGAATCTGAAAAAACTCACATCATGTAAAAAACCTGCCCTATAACTCAATCAAGAGCTAGAATAAACTGTCTACTTTTTGTTTATTCTTTATAAAGAATGGGTATGAGCAGGCTTCTAATGTTGCATGATAGTCTTGTGAAAACAAATCACTTCTCAGATGTGTTCTTGAAGGCCAGCAGACAAGAACAGAGACATTTTGTTTCTGGTTGCCAGGGGATACAGAAGACCATTTTCACATAGTGAATCATCACTGCATTTGAAAAATGGTGTTAGCAGAAATTTCTGTCACCAATGTGTGGATGAGTCTCTCTTTCTCACCTTCAGAGATCCTGCAGTGGTCTATGGTCCTGATGTAGAACGAGATACTGTTGGTTTGGGTTTTTTTAATTTTCAGTAATTATCTATCCCCACAGCCTTTACAAAGAACATACTGTCATTAATACATAGCAAAACTCAGAACCATGATTACACAAGGGCTGAAATACTTCTCTGAAACAACAGAATGTTGGGCTGAAATGCTTTGAAACAACAAAATGTTGGTTAACTCCCTACTTATTCAATTCTATAATAATGTATACAGGCAGAGCAATATTTGGTATGACTAAAGGCTCCTATGGCATGATTTTCACCCAGTTAAACAACAACAGAAGGCTTTACAAACAGTGGGACAGTAGTATCTGATCATTTACTCTACTCCAGTGGTTTCAGACAGCTTTCTGACATGTGGGTTTTGTGCAAATCCACTTGTACACCACACTTGGGAATAAGAAGCAACACCAGTTGCAGTTAATTTCCACTGAGCAACAGAAACCTGGAGAAGGGAAGGGAAGCCCTCAAAAGATAATTTATCTGGAATGAAAAGAACTATGTTAGAGAGAAATAAAACTACAGCTTACTAAAGGATTGTGTCTATAAAACGGAGCTCCTGAAAAAAGGTCTCAGTGGTATAAATCATCAACAACAGCTTTGGTAGCTGATTTCCATTACTAATTATGTACATTTTGTACATTATTTTTTATGAGAGGTGAATAATACATTTTAATATGCAAAAATTAATAGGACAGTCTTTATTGTATCTTTATCAGTACAGCTGATGCCTAAACTGCTTGCAGTGATGACATATGCTTCTGAAATGAAGAATCCTTTAGAAGAATTGAGTCCTAAGGCATTTTACTGGAACATTTTTGTAAGAGGATGAAAAATCAGGAAGCCAAATACAGTGGCATCATGGTGGTGTAATTGATTCCAGAGAAGTGCACATAATTCATTTCAGAAGCAAATTCCAAGGTATAGTTAGGATGGATTGATATCAGGGCAATAAACAGGGGGTTTATTCCTGAACCCAGTCAGATTTAGTTTCAACAGAACAAAACTCTTTTCTAGAGAAGATTATGGTATCTCCAAGTTAACCTTTTATCTGACAGATTAATGCAGTCAGATAGGATAATTCAATGAGGTGTGAATGAAAAAGAAAAGGACACTGAAGTGATTGATGACATCTGACAGTGTGCTCGTGAGAGAGCCAGGGCATTCTGTACGGAAGAAACCAACCAAGAGTCAGAAGCAAGAGAGAGACACACTGATGCCAAAAAGGACAAGACCCAAAGAAGAATGCCTTGACATTGTGTAGAATGGAGACAAGGATTTTCAGTGAAGAAGATGAAGGATGCACTTGAGGAAGAGTAGGATGACTGGAGAAGCCGAAGTCTAAGTACAGCCTAAGAGGATTCTCAGTAAATCTGAAAGAAGGCATTAAAGTGATCCTAAGGTTGTCCTCAGTTATTACACAGGATATTAAAACAGGCTTGTGTTGTGACAAGACATGGAAGAGGTTGGGGAGAACAAGTAGGAGGAAGTATTTACATGAGGTTTTCTATCAAAAGCTAATTGAAATACAGTGGGCTGGCTGGAGTAAGTGGGGAGACTGGAGAGTAAGAACAAGTGAGGATCTTGATATGGAATGAACAAGGAGCCTGATGGAACTGTCAAAAGAAAGAGGGAGGTAGAAGAAGGTATTATACAATTTCTTCGCTCTGAAAGGGAAAAAGAACACTAAGAAATAAAGCAACACAACACTCTCAGTATTATTTGTTTTGTTCCAGGGATGGACTTTTTCAGTTTCACAGTGTGCTATACAAAGTACAATCCAAGCCCGGAAAGAAAGAAACCAATACAAGAAAAGAGAAGTCTTGCTATTCCTCCTATCTGGATAACAGTAGATTTCTTGTACCATTTCATGTGTGTGTTCTAATAGGACTTTAGCATGTAACTGCAGACCTGCTAGATCTGGAAATAAAATACAATAACAAAAAACTCAACAAAATAAAATAGTGATGAAGCATTGAAATCAGTTCAAGGCACTAGGCAATATAAAGGATAAAATAATTTCATGTGCTTACAAATTAATACAAAGAAAGCCAAACCAAATCAAATTAAAACAGATGACTTTACTGCACATAACTACTGTTCTTCTTGATCAACATTTTCTTTGACTTACAAAAAACTCCAAATTATAGCTGTGTGTCTTTCTATCTATCCTCAATACACATCCTCAATACGTGTGCTTCACACTCTACTGATGTTGAAACAAAGCAAAAGAAATGTTTTCACTTTCCTGCAGAAGAATTCTATAAGACAGATGAAAAAAACATATATGATGTCTTGTGAGACAATTTACAGTGTTCAGTGCAATAGAAATCCAATTAACCAGGTAATCACAGATTCATTTCGTTTCCCAGCAGAGCTCACTTTATTTTTTTCTCTCACATTGATATTATATGCAAATCACTTAGCATGTAATACATAGGAACACAGGAGACAATTATTTTCTCTAAACCCTAAAAAGAAGTGAAATGCCAATTTAAGATCAAGAAGTCTATCAGAGAAAGGAATGGAAAGCACAAACTCTTGATGTATTAAACAAAAAAACCCTATCTAGAGCACAAAAAAACCCCAAAACAAACAACAAACCACAAGTATTATGTAAAAGACCTCTTCAGTGTCTTGCAATATAATACTAAATTTATATTAGATAAGTTGCCGTGTTTCATTTACATGGCTGATGCCTAAAAATCTAGATTATACAGAATTTAGTATGACTCTTTCAGACATTTGTACTAGCACTTTAGTTAAGTGCCTTTGTATTAGATTCCTAAAATGTTGTTTAAGGGTGTACCTAGAAGAACAGAACAGGCACATTATTTGGTATGTCCTAGACAAAATTGCCCATAGAGGACTCAGAAACCTTTAAATTGTTCCACAGAGGGCAGAAGATGCTGATAAAGACAAAGGTAGGGAGGAAGGAGAGGTCTTTGTGAGACAACTCACTCAAATCCAGAAGGGAGATCCAAGGGGATGGACAATTTTCAGGCCAGGTGTAACTATGATGTAATGATTAGATATTATAATTAGCTAGTGTTATAAAATTTTAAAATCTATGTTCTGTGTGTGTGCAATACACAATACGTATATTGTGAACCTTAGGCCTTAATTATAGAACTGCTCTTTACCTTTCTATAATAAAATTGTCCAGAGAATTATTTCTGCATTTTTTTAGGCAACAGGCCTTGTTCTGACAGCTAAAGGAGAAACATGTAAACTAAAGATCTTAAAAATACTGAAAGATTTCAGTTTGTCTTACTGATTTGGCAGGCACACAAAGTTACTCACATGTTTGCACTTAATTGTTTCCAAGATTAGGCCTCCGGGCAAACACAAGACAGCTTGTAATGACACCTACAGGCAGCCTGCCAAATGTTTTCCATTATAAAGAATCCCTCTGACCTTTTCTTCAAAGCTTTCATGCACACCCTCTTCTCTGCAGGTCTTTTATATGTAGTTCAGAAGACAGCCTTGAACTGAAGAAGTGACTTTTCTTTGTGTGAAGAAATCTTGCTGAGGTATATATCACTTTAAAGTACAATTTATCTACACTTTTTTCACATTCCCTGGGAAAATGTTGGCAGTCTACCTAAAGCACTAACCCATTAAAGGAAAACCCATACAACTCAGCTCACTGCACTACTGAAGTACTATTGGGTGCCACTAAATCCACAAAGGAATAGCTGTGAGCTGTCAGTGGGAGGAAACTGTCCATTTGCTGTGTTATACAAACCACTTTCTGCCAGGAAATAAAGAACCTTTCACCTGAATTGAACCATAAAGAGAAATCTACGGACACAGAAAAAAATCCTTAAATGTAAATTGCACCGAAGACACCATACCTAGATTATATAGTCGACATGTGACCTTCATTGCCAAGAAGTGCAGTAGCACATACCAGATGCAACACCTGCTTGCAAGGAAAATATTCAGGACAGTCACTCTGCCACATTCAAACTGTCAAAATTTCACTTGTGCTTCCTGACTGCTGTTGTAGCTGACGATTACAAACACGGGCAACTGCTGTGAGAGCAGGCAGCAGATGTAGGAAATTTCTGAGACTCACACATGACAAGTACAGGAGGTTAGAAGCAAAATGCGCCCAATGTATCTGCCAGCAGACACATGAGTCCCTATCTGATGGGATATACAATGCCTTTTCTGATGCACATCTGGGAACTCAGGAAGAAATTCTCTGAAAAGGAAGTGCTACAGCAGTTCCTCGTGGCTTGGTATGGAAAGACACCAAGGCTGCCTTCAATTAGAGAGTTTAAAGGGCAGCCCAGGAAAAGGCAGGCATGTACTGAATTTCCCCTGTGCCCTAATACTGGTGACCCTCAGATCTATAGCAGCAAAGAGAGCAGTTTTTTCTTAATATCCCCGGCTCTTTTCTTATAGACACTATTTCGCAAATAAAGAAGTATTTGAAAGTTAGAGCACCTCAACTATCTGATAATGTTCTTCAGTCTCAAAATGTGGGCAAAAAAAAACAAGACCAGGTTCAAGAGACCTTGCAAAACATAGATAAATATTGCATAAGCATAAAAAACAACCATTAAGCTTTGTTATTACAGTTTAACATTACTCAGCAGTCAAAAACAGGCTTGTTTATTCAGCACCATAAGTGTTCTTCCCTTGCTATCCTAATATGCTAAAGGCATTAACCATCACTCCTTTCCAAGACTGAAGTGGCTGCTACCAAGCCTTGTCTGTTGTTCTGAAGCCAGATGGTGATAGTGCAGGCTCAGAATCTCAGGTCTGTGCTGGCTCCATCTGATGCAATAATTTTTCATTCCCAAGTGACAAGCTTTCTGGAAGTATCAATGAGGAGAGGGCAAGATAGAGGAGGACAGAAAGGAAGCCTGCACAAGGGAAGTGATGGAGATTGATTGAGTTTGCTACAGACAGACCACACAGCTCAAGGTGGATTACGTGTTTGTTTTCACAGGCAGATTTAGCAACTTGTAAACATCCAGGGTTTTTGCAACAGGTATGCTAAAGCTATGGTTTCCACTTACAGCAGAAGAGGCTAGAAATAGTTGTTGGTACCAATACAGTGACGATGATGGCATTTTATGTGATTAATACTGCATGTGACCTACTCTAACCATCCTCCTCAACATTTATCTTTCTCCTGTTTACATCACAAATTGCTGTGGCATAGCTCACAGACAGCTAACTGCAAGTAGAACAGTAGAAATGTTGTATTTGTGCCTTCACCTTTAAAGTATGAACAAAAATTGTCTTCAATTCACAATTATGTGAGTGAAAAATACTGTAATATTTAATCTAACACTCCTGTCCAAAAAAATGGCACCTCTTCTCAGACACTGGCATCCCTAGAAAACCCTCTTTCAAAGTCAGCTACACACCAGAACATGTAAATGATATTCAGTAAAACATTTCCTTGGGTTTGCAAGTAGCAATGCAACATAAACAGAACATAAAACACTGCTTTACAGCTTGTCTATAAACCTATTTCCTTCTAACAGTATTTCTTTCTTCCTTGTTCTCCCTGAGACATTTGTCACAGTATCTTTAGCATCTCCATGAAGATTAGGCTAGAGCATACACCTTTTATGCATGGTGTTGCATACTTGTTTTTAAGTGCAGGTGTCTAGAAGTTGGTCTGTATAATAGATGTGCAGGATACTAATGAACTGTTTTTTGTTTATGATTAAGTTTATAGTTCACTGCTTAGTTCTACCTAAACAGAACACATTCAAGATGAACCTGCCCCCTCAGTGGTAACTATAAGGAATGAAAGAAACTGTGAAAGCAATTACAGCAGTCTGCAATCAAAGTATGTGCAATGTGTAACTTTTCCTGTGTTTTTTTCACAGGCCTCCCAGAAGTCACAGAGATTTCCTCAGAACCAGAAAAGTCAAGAGGAAAATCATCCAAGTAAATTCAGTAAGGCTTCAGACCAAACAATCTCAAGTGAACCAGCACAAATCATAGGTTTCAGGGAAGGGTTTGATGCACTATTATTTTTACCCCATACAAATCATGAGGGATAAATAAAGAGAGCAAGTGTAGGAGTAAACAGAGATGAAAAAGACCTGGAAGTCCTTCTGCCTTTGACTGATTTCTCCAGCGTGTCTGATCAGCCCTTCAGATTTGCTAAATCAAGATGTAGGCTGAAGTATCAATTATGTGATTCAAGCACTTTTGGCTAGTGCCAGGGAAACAAAGACAGTATGCCAGACTTGCTACTATCTCAATCAATGCAGATGAACTCCAATAAACTGAATAATAGCTGCTTCTGCCAAAACTGAATTGAGCAAACACCTTCAGTCTACTACTTGGCTAACCAGCACTTCCTGGTTCTCGCCTGCCAGCCTCTCAAAGACTCAAAACCAACACTCCTTACCCTACCTGCTATCCTATGGATTAAAAGAAGGATAAATTGTGTTATATAACAGTGATAACTGTGATATAACAAAAAATGTTATAATTAAGCCTAGCACCAATCCCTTCATTTTGACAAAGGTCTTTGATAGTAAGATGCAAAGAACAGACGGCCCAAAAGTCAAAGACTCCCACGGCTGATGCAGACAACTAATCTTGTATTTGCCCATGTCTCAAATCAGAGCTTCACCAACACAATCTTTTTTCACCCTTACTGGTTTTAATCACTTGCTCACAAACAAAGAGCTTACAAAGTAAAAAAAAAAAAAAAA
>JAOXXN010000446.1:43482627-43508677 GCA_026770055.1 Myrmophylax atrothorax | reverse complement strand
AATTCAATAAGTCAGTTGTTCCTTGATTTACAGGCACAGCCCGCCCCCGCTGAAGATTCCTTTAAGGACTGCCAATCATTAAAGGCCACCAATTCTGTAATGAACTGATTTACTCTGTAAATAAATATTTATGCTTTTAAATACATTATTTTTGTTGAATGTGACTTCAAAGTCCTTTGAATAAGAAACGTGCAAAGCTTCTCTCCCTAAATATGTTCTGAAAAGAAAGCAGGACAATGGAAAGAAAAATATAGTGAGCTCAGAGGGAGGGACCCAAGCTTTCCAAAGCAATTCTGCTGTCAATGGTTTGGTACAGAACAGCTGCATATGAAAAGCAAAACCTCAGCACTTAAAGCCAACGCCCTGCTTTTCAACAGACAGTGATGGGCAACTTGGATAAAAAACAAAAGAAAAGAAAACAAAAAACCTTCTGCAACAAGTAAATGTTACCAAAGATATCTGAATCCTGTTGAGAAAATATTCAAAGGCAAATTGCACCTATTTTGCTAAGCACATATTTTGAAAGCTTACAGGGTGCAGCAGTGCAAACAGTAAAAGGCAGGGAATCATTGGAACAAAATCTATTTAATTTCTGCCCTGGACTATGTGCTTCCTAGAATCTCAGACTCTGTCCACATGTCTTGCTGCATTATCTTGCTGAACTATTTAGCTGTACTGACACGTATATTATTATTAGACTTTAGAGCTAATGGCCCAAGGCGATAAGGAGGGCTGTTTGCTTAAACCCATATGTGCAAATTCAAGGTAGACCATGCTGCACTGGATCACAGTCTGAAGCTTTTCTTTGTAACTACAAAAGGTCAGAGACATAGAGTCTGCTTTCAAACCTGCCAGGGAAGTGCAGTACCTACTACACTGCAACAGTCCGGACAGGCTTAACCCAAGCTGGAAGGGAAAACCCACATTCTCCTTTTAGCTACATATACCACATAACTGAATGTCAGCAGTCACCACAGACTCACACCACGGTGCATGAAGGCAGAATCTGGACCCATGCACTCACAATTAATACCAAAATTTCATAACAACAGCAACCATTTTGTTGACAGCAATTATTTCTTGCCAGGGAAATCAGATGGGAAATCAGCACCAGGGACAACAGAGTTAAAGACAGATGGCAAAGAGGGGTGGGATTCATCTTGTCCAACATGAACTAAATTTTTAAGTTTAAAAAAAATCCTACAGACTGGAAAAGTCTAAGAAAACTAATTCCTAAAAATTATTTTTTCAAGTTCCATCAACATGAAGAGACAAATATTTTCAGAGGTTTTTTAGTCTTACATATCTTAGACATCTTTTTGAGGAGGAGATAATTTATTGTCCAGAAATGTCTATATATCTCTGTTACCTCTTGGTGAAGCCTTACTTAAGCTGTATACCTAAGTTTTAAAACCACTCCAGTGAGGTAAAACATTACCTGCATTAAGAATGATAGTAATATACTTACTGCATGACTCTTAATTCTAAAATCTCTTTTTTCAGACTAAAAATTCTCAGGTTTGATGGGAGCATCTATATAATTTTAAGTTTTGCAGCCATCAGCTATAATATGAAGGGCCACGTTCACAGTTGCTATAAGCTGTAACAGCTAAACGAAGCTGGTAACTTGCGCAGGCTTACACCAGATGGGCATTGGGTCCAATCAGTGTGAATGCTACTTATGTAAATACTCATGTCCTCAGCTGGGCTTCTAAACCTTGTACTGCCACTTCTTAGAAAGACAGGTAACTCAAACTAGACTCCTTTTACATGGATCACCTTGTAAATGCCACTAGATGAGAAGTGCCAGTGGAAAAATCAGTGTCAAACCAGTAAACACCACAGTGCAATAACCATCACTCTTTAGAACTGGATGACGAGCCTAAAAACCATCAGTAGTGTTTAGAATTCCCCAAAATCTCCAAACAGAGCAATTGTAACAATAGCTGCAGAGGTTGTGCATAATAATTCATACAGAAAAAAGATGATATTTGTGACTAGAAAAGAATGTTAAAAGCATTTGTTGCCAATGATACAGTTCATGAATATGAGGGCAAGTTTTGGGTGTGTTATGATACCATAATTTCTAGGCAACCACTTGGTAGAAGCAATGAATAGTCTTGTACACAAAACATTCAAGTTCATGATGAATGTCAATACATAGAAAGTCTCTAAAATTCAGGTGACATTTCTTCATAAACCTGAAGGTTCAAAATGAAGATTTTCCTCTTTGGAAAGTATAATACAAACAAGCTGGTCTATGTATTTTAAGTTTGTTTATTTAGCCTTATCTAAATATATATTTTGAATGTTTTTATACTAGTAGTGCTTTGGAACTGAAGGTGCACTCACTTACAAAGTCATGTCTATTCACAGTTCAGGAATGATTAATAACCTTATCGTAAAGCCAGCACAATGCCTGTCTCAAGTGAGGGTTATCTCTCAGTGTTCCATGTAGGTGAGCTTTAAGTCCTAACTTGCAGTAATCAAGAGAACTTTAATCATGACCTGCCAATCTCTGTTGTCCCTCCACTGAATTCTTGCTATGAATATGGAAGTTATTGGACTTGTTCAAACCTCTAGTCCAGTCAGGCCAGCATAATGGCACCATCCACAGTCAGTAGCAGACACGGACAAAGCTGCAATAAACTTCAGAGGTAATCACGTAAAAAATTATCCATAGAGAGGTTTTTTTCCTCCCTACATGTGTATGTAAAAGTACAGCACGTATCATCACTTTATGGAGTTCTCACCATCCAGTAGCACACTGTGAGCAGAAGGTGTGCTAAGTGACAGAGTTAGTGGCATGAAGGCAGGCTGAAAGGGGAAACAAAACCTGGGGTTCAAAGTTGTGTGATGCACCTCGAAGAAAATGTGTTAAGTAAAGCAGGTGGATGTACCAGCTTTTATCCTTACAAGAGAAAGTGCAGATTTGAAGCATACAGGGTCCTGATATACTAAAGCTTGTGTTTAGTCAAAACTTATCTG
Organism: Myrmophylax atrothorax; assembly: GCA_026770055.1. Classification (NCBI taxonomy): domain Eukaryota; kingdom Metazoa; phylum Chordata; class Aves; order Passeriformes; family Thamnophilidae; genus Myrmophylax; species Myrmophylax atrothorax. The sequence goes on along the minus strand of JAOXXN010000446.1, from coordinate 43,505,689 downwards.
AAAAGGCAGTCGCATGAAAGAGAACAACAGAAATGAAGACAAGGTCCCAACAAGATTTCTGCACAGATTTCTGAGACCACTCAGAGAAACTCTTGCAGCATCTCTGGGCTGCATGTTTTCCAGCGCAGCACTATAGACTTGTTAAACATCTGTCCACCAGTTTGCATTAAAGCAGAGATTTAACCTCTCTTCTATTGAAATTATACTGTATTGCCCCAGAATATAATGTAACTTTGAGAGTATCAAATATGCCTGATAATATTCAAAATCTCAGTACTCTGCCAATTACAATACTGTGTGAATTATAGTTGTGCAATTCACTAGCCAGTAAAACACTTCCCAGAAATTATGCAGTACCAGCTACACAAAGGGAAAAGGGAAAGCTTCCTTCAGAGCCTCCTCTGACTGCTCTTTACAGCTTTCTTTTCCTCTTCCTTCACTCATACATCACAGTCTTATACACACTCTACTTGAGTATCTCTCCTACCTCTGCCTGTGATTTTATCCCATTGATTTAAGCTGTCTTTTTTCCCCCAAGTATCAGTACTTGTAAAGAACTGGGAAGAAAAAGGGCAGATTAGGTGCATGAAAATACAGCAATTAAAACTTGACAATTCAAAGAGATAATAGTTATGTTTTTTACTTGTCCCTCATTGTCTTAACAAAAAACAGCATCACCAACCCCAACTTCAAATGCTTCCCTTTTAGGTATAATTTGAACCAGCAGAAATTACCTCAGTCCATTCACTGCTGTGGTGTTCCAGCTATGCCAGCACAGCCACTGCAGTAAAACATGCATGTGTAGACAAGCCCTTTGAAAAGTGCTGTAAAACCTGTTTAGGTCAAATCAGCCAGGTTTCTGCAGGAAAAAAATAGTGTCTCTTGCAACAGCAAAGCACATAAGTGCTGCTATTTTATTGCAATTTACTCAATTCAGGCACCAGATGGTTTTTGGTTGAAGTAACAACAAGAACCATTACCAATTCTGTGCATCTGTTTGCTTTAGAGCATAGTTGTGACCAGGTTTGCTCTTCTACTAGATTTTAAATGAAATCTGAAGCTAATGCTAATTTAACATATGATTTTTTCAGTTTCTCAGGGACACAAACTACATGACTTTATGCATCATTCATCTTACTATGTGAATCACAAGACTAAGAGAGACCCTTTGCACTGTCACTAATATGCAAGATATCCCACTGTGAACCTCGTGGCCCTCAACAATCAATTTCCCTTTCCTGTGCTTACAAAGGTTTTACATCCAAGAGATTGTTTTGTCCTTATGCTTCAGAAAAATTCATGGCACTAAAATTATAACAGGTCCTCCTCTGCTCATTCAACTTTAGACAATGTTTATCCTAGTTGGCCATGCATTTATGAATTGGGAAGTAATGGAACTGGTTCTTATTCAACTACTCTGGACAGCAAGTCTAGTGCAAAACACAAACAAAACAGTGGAGCAATACTGGATTCCCACCGTCTCTCCTATTTACAGTAGCCATAGTGACTGTATGTGGCATAAGAAAGAAGTGTTAAGCATTGCTGTGGTAATATACCTGCTGATCCAAACCAAGAGAAGGAGGTGGAAGTTCAGAGGCAAGTATGCAGGTTATTCAATGTATTAGCACTACCTTATTTCTGAATTAGAGCTGTCATGCAAAGCCTTGATTAATCTTACTCAGGGAAAATTAAACTCACATCTCCAACTAATTTGCCTAATTCTCCTGAATGTTCCTGTATAGACTTGCCTTTAGTCACAGTTCCTTCCCAGGTTTGCTGCTGGTTTCTCATTTTGAGCTGTAGCCCAATGTACTACCACCAGGTTACACAGAAGGTTGTTAGGTTGATGTGTCAGCTCAGCTGTGGTAATTGTTCAAACGAAGGCTCTTAGCAGTACCAAAAGTGAACTAATCCAATCACATTTAATTATGTTTGCATAAATATTGTCTGTCCTGAGCTCTTACATTTTGATCCAGACATACTTTTAGCATTCTTTTAGAAGCTCTCAATAACACAACTTGAAGAAGATAGAAAGTTTGCTGAGGATAATTTAGCAATTTTGAAAAATAATATGAAAACAAGCCAAATCTTTATTTCTTCCCCTGTGATACGAGAGCAAAGGCAAAAGCTAAGGAAAACTAACATGGAAAAAAGAAATATGCCGTTTGACTGCATCACTGCAGATGCAACTTGGGATCAAGAATTGTGTTAAAATTACAAGATCAACATAATTATTTCTCCCTATACTAAGGACAATTCCTTTTTCTAATTGAGCACATAATGACTCAGTGTCCTGAGGAGACAAACCCTTGCCTCACAGGATCAGAGGAAATGGCCTCAAGTTGTGCCAGGGGAGATTTAGATCAGGTATCAGGAAAAATTTCTTCACTGAAAGGGTTGTCAAGCACTGGAACAGGCTGCACAGGGAAGTGGTTGAGTCATCAACCCCAGAATTATTGAAAAGACATGTAGATGTGGCATTTGGGTACACGGTTTAATGGTGGACTTGGCAGTATTGGGTTAATGATTGGACTCTACAATCTTTAAGATTCTTTCTCAGTCAAAATGATTCTACAGTAAAGGTGCTAGGTAGTTGTATGTATGGCCAGACTTCGAGAAGGAAGATTTGGGCAGGGCTCTCTCCCCACATGGGTGTGCCCTTCCAGCCTGCACAGGGGATGTTTTAGGTGAGGCACAGCGTGCGCAGAACTGGCCCCACTGTTTCAGTCCTGAGGTCCATCTGCCACGGTGGAACGAGCTTGGGCAGTGACAGAGAAGTCCTCGGGACTGTCACAGCACCCGGTACTAACCGGGGCTGACCCTGCTGAGCATCCGAGATGTGACGGGATGGGATGGCAGGGAGGAACTGCCAGGGGACGGTTCCACTGAGACTCGAACTCAGGTCCTTGGATTTGGAGTCTGAAGTGCTCTCCATTACACCACAGGACCGCCCCTGGTGTAGAGTTCTGCTAGATGAAACAACCAGTAGGCATTGGAAATCCTTATCTGTGTAAATACTAAAGGGCATGAGTGGGTCATCTTTTGGGCTTTAGTTAGCAAGGTGTCTGGTTACCAAACTTTGCTGGTCTTCTGTTAGAAGGAAGTTAGTTTGTCCTAATCTTCAAAGGTGTTCTTGTACCTCTTCTCCTGACACTTTGACTGCTTTTACTTTGTGGAGGCACACCAGAGGTGGCAGTGCTCAGAGACTTGTCAGTGCTATGTGCAGATGGCAATGCCATGTTCCTGCTCTTCAGTGTTGCCCATCTAAGGGAGGGAAATAGCCTGGTCAATTAGTCAGCTGTTGCTTCAGGAACTCATGTTATTGAAATTAAAGGAGTAAACTGTGTCCCAAACTCATCAGACAATAGCTAAGAACAAATAGGTCTGACAGCTTGACCTTACCGCAATTGAGCCAGGAAAAATAAAACAATCCTGGTACCTCTAAATTTCAGGTTATGGAGGACGCAGAAGGAACTTTCTGAAAACACACTTTAAAGCCAAAACAAGATGAAAAATTTTAAGTTTCTAGAAGACCACAGAAATAGAGAGGTGGATACATCATTATCACCTCCTCCCAAGTTCCCAGGAGTGGAACAGCTTAGCTCTGGTACCTCTTGCCCAGTCCCTGTGACACTGACTCCCAGCACAGTCCTGAAGAAGCTCCTACAGGCAGAGCTGTGCCTGGCTCCCTGCTGCTGATTCTGAGCCTCGCTCTGGGCTGCTACTACCAGAAAGCCTGAGAGCAGGCACAAAGCTCTAGGTCCTGGGACTGAACTGATGACTTAAAATATAGAGTCTATTTGACAAGAAAACACAGAGATCCTTCCTTTGGTGTTTCAAAGTCTCATTATCAGAAGTAATAAATTTGAGGCTGTTTTCTTCTTATAAATTGGACTGGCACTGTGGAAAGGTATCTTAATTTTCCATTTCTCCAGTGGGATCTATCATGCATCTCCTAGCTGTGACTGACTATTCTCTCTCTTTTGCCACTTAGTATTCCTGTACAGCTGCTTATTATTACAAAATATTTGTTCAACTTTGGGGGTAATTATAAGAACAAATTGCCTAGTGATGTACTGACACTGTGTGTGTCTTTGACAATGCCTCAACACCCCCTTCCCAAAGACACTGCTCTTCCAGACAAGAAAACAAGAACAGTGTTACTGAATGTCATGCATGTGCAGAACTCAAACATTTCCTTTACTCACTCAACCCCAGATGTTCTTTTCCCAGGCTTCATATTCAAGAGTTCATTAGAAATTTGAGAGAAATGCTTTACTGTGGCTGCTGGTTTGGCTGCTTTTCAGGTTCAGGCAGAATTTTCTATATTCCCAGGCCCTTTTTTCTTATTTTTTTAATACTTCTCCAGAAACTTGTATTATCATCTTTAGCAAGGCAGAAAAATATTCACATGTGCATAATATTTTAGAGCTTCTTTGTAACATGTTAAGCTCTGAGACTAACTAAAAAAACCTCTTGGTCCCAGTCTCATTTTTAATAGGATAGTAAACTAAGAGGATACATGAGGATTATTCTAATCTTACCCTGGAGCTCTCTCCAGCACTACTGCCTATCTGGGACCCATTATTGAACTGCCTTCTCCAGTGGTCTAGAAAAGAGGCACTTATCTTGATTTAACAAGTAATGATAGCAAAAGCCTGAGCTGTCATGCTTTAGAAAGAATGGATTAGCTAATTGATTGTGAAGAAAAGAAATATTAGGATGGAGCTAATCACCCTTTGGGGTGCTGTCCTTTACTCGCTTTCTCCTTTAGTCCCTTGAGAACATGTTTCTACACTGAGATGGGGGGAAGGTGTGCATGTGTATGTGACACAATCAATTACCCCTATGAAGCACGTGTAAGGGACTGCTTGAGGTGAGTTGCTTTCTCATTTTGCAGCTCCTCTCCAGCAGTCCATTCCATGTGCTTTGGAAGAGCAACAGAGCTGGTGAAGGGGCTGGAGCACAAATATTAAGAGGAGTATCTGAGGGAACTGTGCTTGTTTAGCCTGGAGAAAATGAGGCTTGGGGGATCTTATTGCTCTCCACAACTATCTGAAAGGATGTTGCAGAATTTGGAAGTCAGTCTCTTCTCCCAGGTAACAAGTGATAGGACAAGAGGACATAGCCTTAAGCTGAGCCAGGAAAGGTTTACGTTGGGTACTAGGAAAAAATTCTTCTTTGAAAGGGTTGTCAAGCACTGGAACAGGCTGCCCAGTGAGGTGATGGTGTCACCAATGCTGGAGGTATTTAAAACATGTGTAGATGTGGCAGTTAGGGACGTTTCAGTGGTGGACGTGGTAGTGCTGGGTGAATGGTTTGGCCCAGTCTTAAAGTCTCAATCTAAATTATTATTCCATTGCTGTGGCAGAAGGTTAACACCCAAACCCTTACATGCCTATGTACTCTTCAAACTTTTTGAGTCTAGTGTCTTGGCTAGGGACAGCACATGTCCTGGGCAGGAAAGGGGCTTATTACTGGTGACATTATTGTTTTCAGGTGGTGGGAGAGCAGTCCACTTGGAAGCGAGAGTTCTAGCAAGCATGTGAGAAACTGGGCCTTGGGACACTATACACACTCTCCTACCTCTATTGTGGCAATAAATGCATGTAAGAGCATGACTTCAACCTCAAATATTGCTGTAGCAAATGCACAGTTATACTTTCCTTCCCTTGACCCTTAGCCATGGGTGAGGAACTGAGGGAGGGCAGGCAGGATTCAGTTGTGCGCAGCAAGACAGAGTAAAGCTGGGACCCAAGTGCAGGTTTTACCTGTCTGTATAGTTCTGCATGATATTTCTTTCTCTCCCTCATACTGAAAACAGCTACATTTCACAGTCAGATTCCAGTCTTGAATATGTCTTTAGACTGTTTCCAAAAGGCATAACAGACTCCCTCATGCAGACGAATTACTGCTGTCAACAGCACAATAACAGTCACACACATGGTTTCTTTCTCCTTTCCTCTCCTCCACTCCACATGATGAAATTTCTAAAATGTTGTACACCGCACAGAATACAAACAGACATTGGGTTAGTTAAAAACATATTTCTCTTTATTTGAAAGTTTTCTATCCATAGATAAAAGGCAGTTGACACATTGCATAGTATACTTTTTTTTAGTATGCTTATTATCAAATGTATCTGAGAAAAGGATGGTTACTGGCTGTAACTTCCCACAACAAACAGTGAAGTTAATGGAATAATAAATTAAGTAGTAGTAGTCAACAATACATATAAAATAAATGTTAACAGATACAAATATAACATGAATGATGACTGATTCAGTTTCCCTTCTCAGGAGTTCAGTGTCTTACTAGAGTGGTTGTGTAAGTTGAGTTTTTATTAAAATGCAGTCGTGCTTCAAAACACAAAAGCCACACAGGTTTTTTTTTACTGAACAGGAATGTCTTCAAGAACTCTTGCTAGTGAGAATGAGAGTGCTGGTTTTTTGCCCTGTGATGGCTGGTCACTATCCCTGCTGCTGAGCCCTTGCTGCTGCAAGGAGGCAGACTTCATACAGCAGCTGTGGCTGATCCTGGCTCTAAGGCACTTCTAGGGCCTACCAACTATTAATACTGCAGGCACTAATTATTCAAAAGACAAAACTCCACATGCACTGCAGTGTGTGAGAGGACTGTCATGCAATCTTAATGGACTGGCCATCATTTCTGGGATTGTCCTCTATAAATGATCATTGCTAGAAACTCAGTACCCGAGCCCTCTGCAGTATTAACTCCATAAGGAGCTTCCACGGATCTTAAAAAAGAACAGTTTCAAGAGCTCTATCTTGTCGCTGTGCTCCCTTTCCTGTTACTGAACTCCTGTGGGTTTCCATGAGTGCTTTCTTGCAGGCAGGGGTTCCTGTGGAGCTGGTCCTGTGCATTGTTGGATGTCAGGGTGCTGCAGGCTGCCACCTGTGCTTGTTGGGCTGCCCTGAGCTGGAGACAAAACACCTTGCTCAGCTGCCAAAGCTGCTGTGGGGAGGTAGGTATTGAGTAGGTACTTGGAGGAAGAAACTTGCCAGAGCAGCAGCAGAGCAGCAAGAGACCTCCATTTGAAACAGGATCGGAACAAAGCAGCAGAGTCCATGCACGCTCAAGAGCCAAGAGTCTTTATGGCAACATGGACAATGGCCTATGTATTACATAGTGGGAAAAGTCAACCAGGCTCTGAATTACAGAGTTATAATTTGACCTTGAGGTCTGATGACTACAGAAATTGCCTGAGCTCTGCTACCCTGGTTTGACAACTGTATGCTCCTCAAGGCAATTATAATCCTGTTGTATGTCTTAGCTGCCTGGCACTGTTTTCCTCCCTCCTTATGTACTTTACGTTGAGGTAGAAGTTTCAACTAGTATTTAAACACACAAGAAAATGAGCACAATCTTAGTGGGCAAATAGTCCAAACACCTTCAAAATTTACTAAAACATTGACAACATGGCTATAAAATAAGTAATTGAAGTAGCAGTGAAAAGTAATTCTAAATGTGACAGAAAAACAGTAGCAAAAAAGTACAGCACTGAGTTGCAAGACATTTTCTTCATCTATTGGATTTAAAACAATTCAGTGGTGTTTTTTAAAAAAAATCCTCCCTCTGGGACAAATGAGAGAAGCAGAATTTATGACATCAGATATACTGGTATCAAAGTAAGAGTACACAATGAATTTTTGAAGGCATTAACTCTTTTGAACAATATCTAAATGAAGGTAACTTAAAATGGTGTTGGCTTCAGTTGAGCATTGCCTTTATTGCCTATAAAATTACACATTTAAGTAAGTATATATAGACATACGTGTCTTGCAGAAAATCTGCATTCCTTCCTAAGTTCATAAGGAAGATCAAAGTAATAGTAATAATATTTACATGGAAAATTAAATGTCTTATTTTCATACAAAATTTAAATGTAAGGAATACATATCAACATAGAATTTTTTTTTTTACAACCCCTCTTAATACTAAAGCAAGTTTATTTACTACCTAAATAAAGCTAGTTAAACTACTGCTATAAGGGCTGCTGTTAGTTACCTCTACTGTACTCAATACCACAGAGTAAATGAGGTCCAAATTTCAGTTGAAAGAACTTGGTTAGCTTGAATTTCATTCTATTGATTTAATTATTGGCAGGAATGTGAAAATACATTCAGTGTAAGAAAGCTGTTAAAGCCAAAGGAAAAAAATCTTACTCTTACAGCTAGTTTCCAAGAAATATTAGATGTTCCAGCTTTAATGTTGCATTTTTAAATCAGGGGGGAAAAAATAAATCCATGAGTAAAGGAAGACAGATAGTGTTTATGAGTCTTCAAGGAGAACATTTCACTGACATTAAAGGCAACTTCGCAGACTCACTTGAAATGTATCAATTTGTAATCTACACATTTACAGGAGCTGCTCTGTTCTAAAAGCTGTTTCCCAATCTGTGCCAAAACATGTGAGACTGCATAGCATACTTCTGATGATAGACCTTCAGGCTCTGTTTCTCCATAATTGATTTAGTTATTAGTTATGCAGGGGAGAGAAGAGATCCCTGAGGCTTAGTAAAACAGTATTCAGTTACTAAAAGCAGCCCTTTGTGAATTACTGTTATCCTACCAGTTCTTTCTGCTCATTATTCCTTCAAGTCTTGTTTTCCTGGACACCAGCTGTCACAGAGGAAGTCTCCAGCCTTTTCTTCTCCTGCCTCCTTGCCTGACTGAAGTTGCACCAGCACGGTCTGGAGTGTCTCCTTCACCACCTGGATCTCCCTCTGCAGAGACTGTGCACACTTTATTAAGGAATAATCTATAGGTGATTGGCAGTCCCTTTCTCTTTCCAAGTTATTAAGTAAGTTCCTGTTCTGCTGCTCATGACAGATGGCCACGGCTATCTAATTGTAGCTTCATCTTCTTCCAAATTGTTTGGATTAAATATTAATACATTTCTCACACTTGCTTTTGAAAGAAAAATCCAGGCAAACTCAAGTTCTCAAGTAGCGTTATTTAGCACTTTAAAAAAGGGAGGGGATGGGAGATACTGTTCTCATGGGAAGGAAGGAGATAAATTGTACCATGGAGGCAGCACCACTAGCTGTGAGTTCCCTGCTGAATGCAGGGTGGATTTTTAAGGTAGAGACAGACCCCAGGTGAAGGAAACAGGGCAGTGAGAACAGTCTGAGACATAAGCCAAGTGACTGCAGCTTGTGTGGCATTAGTGAGCTCAGCAGTATGTGCTATGCAAGGCAGGGTGGTAATCTAGGTAAGCTGCAAAATGAGCTTATAGCAGAGAAAGTGTGTCTGCTCCACTTACCTCGAGAAAACCTTAATGTTAACTGAATTATCAATATAAGTGTAAGGCAGAACATAAAAATATAAAACTGTACGAGACTCCACAGGGAATGCTTTGAACAAGTTGAAAAGCAAAGAAGGCAGTAGCAAGATTGTACTGTTGTGCACCAAAAGGAAGAGGGCCACCTGAAAAGTATTAAATAATTCAGTATAAAATGCTTCAATTGGTTAAGAAAGAGTTTTCCACATTTTATTTGCCTCTGTCTAGTTCAGGTTTCCTGCAATGCATTCAGGAAGAATGCATTGATGTCTAATGGCTCAGCTTCTGAAAAAGACTTTCCACTTCCTCCTTTCCCCAGCTCCACAATGACAGGGGGAAGGTGTCAGGTGCTGGCAACTAGAATCCAAGGCGTGCAGCAGTGAACAGACTAGCAGAAGAAGGTTAAGACATGAATGGAGACAGTGGCAACTGCTGACATGTGCACATGTCTTTAAGTGGCTGAGCTTCCTAGGCAGCACAGCTTTTTGTTATGACTAGCCTCTCCTGGGTGTAGCTCAACAAGACAACCAGCCTTATCTTCTCTTCCATAGCTTACACTATGTGGAGAGGAAAGCAAGCAGAGACAAGTCAGAGCCTGCTGAAACACTAAACCAATGACCAAGTCTATGTGAACAAGCCCTAGAGCCTGGCCCAACCACACTGAGGCCTCCTATACAGGTATGGCTGAAGGTCAAGGACCCCAAAAGACAGAAATAGATACCCTTCTAGCAGTACATCATGAAATTATCCACTTCCAGGGAAGTGAAATAGGATGACACTGAAACAACTCAGTTTCAGGAATACAATGCACAGAAAGGATAATGCATGAGGACATGCTTCATCTTTTACAGAGCTCATATGTTATGAAATGTTATTTTACTTGACCCCAAAGTCAATGCAATGTCAGGAAAAAAGACAGCCTCAGGATATGTGACTGCAAAAAGTGAGCAGCTTCTTTTGAAACATTGCAACTAGAGTGGACTGTGGTAATGATTATACAAATCACTGCTATTTCAAGAAGTCATTATTATGCCTCTAAAAAGTCTTTTGGTTGCTTTTGATTCTGTTGTCAGTTCCTCAGAATTTCATCTTCGTGTATTTATATGCATTTACTAGGATGTTTTGCTCTTAATGTTCATGCATATTTCTAATTTCTGGACAGCTCTGTTAATCTAAAGGTTTTCTGTCTCTGATTACAAATAATAGCAGTAAATGCAAAGCTTCTCCTATCCAAGGATCTCAAAGCGGTGTACAAGGACAAATTAATTATGCTTTGCATCTTCCCTGAAATAAGAAGCATTATTATCCTCTTATAAGTGGTCCTGGACTCTCCACCTTTCTGTAACTTAATCATGAGACTCTGCTGAAAATCTAACTGGTAAACCAGAAATTCTTCAGCTTATGAACACCATGAAGCTTCTGAAATTTAATTACTTCAGATGTGTAGTCTCTGATACATGCTGTTACTTGTACTATCCCAAGCAATTAAAAAATTCTTTTCAGGTAGAGAGAAAAAGCAAAATTGAAACGTTTCTCCATCAGTGGATGAAAAATCTTGCAGGACGGAAGGAAACAAGGAAGACCTGGAAAGAAACTCCTAACCAACAGAAAGATGGAACAACAAGAAAGATGATCTTATAGTCTAATTACAGTGAGTTTCAATAACCTCAAATAACACCACAATCATCTGTAGACAAGTAACTGTCAAACAAGCCTTTATGGCTAAGCAAAATCTATGATATATGGCAGAGCATGGAATCTCTATCCATATACAGAGGTTATAACTGGATAAACAGCTTCACCCATTTTAAACATTCAAATAAGAGTTTTGCATGGGTCCACATGCAAATGTGCCCTTCATGCCTAAATTCTCTATCCAGTGCTGCAAATAGTGAGCCAGCATCTATGGCAGAAGCAAAACTGGGTTTCAGCTAGGAATACTTTCTAGTCCTGCTGTCTTCCTGTGAAAAACTGACATCTCCCCAGTGTCTCATAAACAGTAAATGAAACAGCTTCACACGAACACAACCCATATTCAAGGATGCTGCAGCTCTAACATTGTGTTCCATGAAGCTTTTCACTTTCTTCTCTTTGAAAAACTTAAGCATCATGGCAAAGTCCGAGATCTACAAGGAGATAAAAAGCAGATCTCATTACTGTAGAGAGTTATTTAATTTTTGGAAAAAATGAGCCCATCAATACAGCTTCTGTTCTTTCAGCCCAGATGTTTAGGGAAAAGAGACAAAAGGTAGATATTATGAATCACTTGACTTCCTATAGGAGAGGTCAGAAACTAAGATTATATACCATAAACCAAAAGATCTTAGAAGGACAACCAAGGACTACCACTGAGTCGAGATAAGGGCCTATGGGATTTTGAAGCAGAACAGCAACTTTTAGACATCCGAAGAAAAATTTCTTGAAGAACAGAAATAATCAAAGATGTTATGGGGTTTTTTGTTGGTTGTTTTTTTTTTTAATTGGTTAACTACTCTGCTTGGTTCCAACAGCTAAAAGTTACGGTGTCTGGAGACAGACACTCTACTAGATGCACCACCATCTAACTGCAGATGTCAAGCACCAGTACACATGGAGGGGCCAGCCAGCTAGAAAGGGGCTCTGCAGAAAAGGTCGTGGAGGCCACGGGTAACAGAGCTGAATATTTGCCAGCAATGCTTCTTGAGGCAAAGTTGGCCAGCAGCCTTTCACGATGGATTAAGAAAACTACCAGCAGGTGGAGGGAGCTGATACTCTTACTATACTCAGCACTGGTGAGGTCCCATCTGGATGCTGTGGGCTCCACAGTAAAAGAAAGAGATGAACACTCAATGTGACTCACAGTGGGAAGGGCTCACACTCCTGTCATCTAAAATAAAATCAAAGAGGGCACCATTCCTACCTCTTACTCCTGTGGGATCCCAAAATTTCTTACAGTTTCACCCAGGGTGAGATTTCACAGTGAGGTACAGACAACAATAACCTCTACACTCACAATTCTGTTGAAAACCTACTCTGGTAGCAAGACTTGTATGAGAGCGTGCCATATGATAAAGGTCTAAGGTTAGCAAAGTGACCTGCAATGCTTAACAAACATTTAGGCACAAAATTCTGTTTTCAAAATAACCGATTAAAATGTCCGTTTTAAGGCAAGGGATGAAGATTGCTTTTATAATAACACTCCAGCCAGGTTTTCTTCCAACAAAGCATTTTTATGAGGAGGAACTATTATACGCAATCAAATTGTCTATCAAAATGTAACTGCTAATTAAGAACAAAAATGACTGTGAAATTGCAATATAGGCTCCATTTAATTTTAGTGGGAATTCCAGGCCTTTACTGTCAGCAAAGTAACACCTCTCATCAGCTCTGCAGACATCAGAATGAGTCACCTCTCATCCTTTGGTTTTTCCAATTAATGATGCGGACTGTTTTCATACACTCACTAATGATTAACCATAATTGAATGTTTTGTGGGTTTATTTGGTTATACTACATAGAATTTAGAGAATTTAGCAGATATGTCATGGTGTTTATAGAGAGCTCTAACACCCCCCCCCCCCCTTTTTTGATGCTTTTTATACAAAAGTAGTTTAATGTTTGCTGTGAAAGATTTCAATAATAAATTAGAATTGCAAGTGGGTCTGTGCCTATACTCAGGACCAAGAAATATCACTAAATTTCTCCTTTGTTCAGGTCATACTGGCAATTACAACGAGCAGTATGGTTGATTTAAGGGTGCTATCCCATCAAAACATAGAATGAAAAACAATGACATCTGGGTTTTTCCTTCTAATTCAAACTTAATTATTAATCAAAGCTATGACACACACTAAACACTGGCAAATGGCTTGTGAGCATCAGGAATTTATTTTTCTCAGTGGAGTCTTTAAAAGTCTTTTAATAATCTGACAACAAGACTAATTTACATCTGTGCAGCCCTTAGTTAGATTTTTGACCTAATACAGTTTGTAACATTCACGTGCAAGGCAGTTTTGTGGGGGAATGATGGGAAAGGTGAGAATAATGAGTGAACAAGAGTTTGAAAAACTTATATTGCTTTCATTACAATTTCAGATCTTTAAACTCCTGCTCTCAGAGTTCTACAGATTTTGAATGAAGACTGCGTAATTGTTCAGTATTTGCAACAGGAAATGGTTTATTTAAAGCCAAATAAACTACCATGCAAACAACACATACATCTATTAACAATAAATTCTTCTATGAGGCTAATTGTTGTCTCCTATCTCAGTGCTAGTTCCTGCAATATATTGAAGTTACCAATGAGTGAAAGCTTATTTTATAGGCACTGAGTAGTTTTTATTTAAAAAAAACCCCACAACAATCTACAGGTCTGGAGCAATGTGGTAGCTATTTTTCTCATTCCTTTTTGAAGTATAGCACAGTGATTACATGTACCAGATGGTAACATTTTATGCACATTGATCTGGACTACTTATGGAATAGCAACTGAATGTTAATGAGGGGTAGCTGAATCGCTGAACTGCTTCTTTGTATGTCCCTGTTTTAAACACAGTTTCTTATTTTGTGACTGATGGCCTTGCTAGGACCAGGATATCACACAGCATGCATAAAATGAGCTGAATTTCACTGATAGAGGAAATCAGATCTCTATCAAACAACCATGGCTTAAAACAAGACTAATCTACGACACTTCTGAAGCATCTTAAGATTAATTTCATTTTTTCAACTAACTCCTGCAGTTTGAACAGCTATGAAGAAATAAGCATGCCCTATAGAAAGTATACATACTATTTGGCATACTGTAGTACATTATCTTCTGGATCTAAAAATGCAGTTTACCAGCTTATTTCACCTTACCTAGTAAATTATAATTATGATCAGACCTGACTGTTCAGAAGGTCATTAATTTAAGTTCCCTGCAAACAACCCATAACTCCAACTCCCAGTGTTCTTTAAGGCCAATAAGAAAAGCTCAGAGTAAATAAATGTAAGGGAGAAAGGAATTAGACACTGCACACACAACCAAGTATGTCCACTGTAAATATAATTAAAAGAACACCAAATCTCTCTGTATACTGTCTGTATATTGAAATGCTTAGAAAAGAAAGATTTGTAGTAGTAACAAATTACTGACTGGATTTCTGCCCTCCCATGCAACCTTCCCCCACCCCTTAAAGTTTATCCTTCTGATACCTTTGAGTAAATTAAGTTTTTAGAATAGGAATGTTGCAATGACTTGGCAACTGATGCCCTATATTTTACACACTGTGGCATTTCCTCACACTATTTTTATTCCTTTCTCTAACCTATCCCCACCTCAGCTTAGCAGGAACTATATCCTTTCTAGCACCATCATAAACTCACGTTCAGGTGTCTGCAAGGGCTCCTCTGCTAATCTATCCAACCTGAACTTACTATCTTTCTTCATTATCCCCTTGACGACACCTCTTCTTCACAAAAACCCTAACCAGTTAGAGTACTCTCATCTTCCTTGGCCTCACTGGTTCTTACTCTTTTTAGCCATTCTTAGAAGAGCAAAATCTCTTTTATGGTACATTTTTCCTATTAAAGTTGCAAATGAAACGAAACTCTGTGCTCTTAGATTTTGAAATTTTGAAAAATGCCCAGTGAATGCCTCATAAAGAATAAGGAATCTTAAAAAAAATACTGACAGAGGAAGCACAGAAAGAGACAAGGGTGCATAAGACAACATCTCATCTGGTTACTTGCACTGGAGTATTAGAGGCTGAATAAATTCTGTAAAATGTCACATAATACATCTGTTGCCCATTTTTTTAAATGAAAAACCCCCAAACTATATGTGACACTATACACAATCTGAGTCAATAATGTAGCATTTAATTTAGCTAAATCACGTTGGGAAATGCAGGTGCATGAACACTTGTATCCATGCAGCTTTTGGTGCACTATGTATTTACTTATATGAGCATTACAAACAAAATTATTGTAACAGTAAAGTAAAGGCTTTTCAGTGCCTAATGTCAATTTACAAAGAACTAACTTCTATTTAAATCAGTTAAAGCTGGATCCACCACAGTGAAAATGCACTGTAGGAAAACTTACTACACAAAAATGCCAATTTCAGCAAGACAATCAATTCTACCATTCTTAATGTATCAAATCTACAATAAGAACTAGCATTCCATGTGAATCTGAAAGGCAAGTATTTCACGTACATACTTACACAGATTGATATGTATCTATAGCTATAGCAAAAAGGATATGAATAACTCCTTCATCAGCTCTGCAGGTGGAACTTTGCAATTGATCTTCCAGATGCGTCAATTTCTCACTTATTGCTTCACATTTTTCTCCCAACTCTGCAGAAAATATGAAGAACTCCTACAGAAAGTTGAAAAAGGAAAAAAAAACATGTTTGCTGCTGGCTGCACTTTTCTACATCAAATTTGCATCAAACTAAAGGGAAAATAAAATATTAGTAAGGCGATATGATGCTTTGCAGTGCAAAAGATACTGCCTAAAAGTGAATTCCCATTAAAGAGACAGAAAGCTGTTACTGTATAATAAACTAGCAATTTATATGAAATGGAATGAGTCTGTGGTCTCAGTCTACTGCCTAGCAGAAAAAAGCCATGATCTCACTTTCAGCAGATGATTAAAGGGGTGTGAAGACCAAACTGCTCTCTCTCTTCCCTGTTGTCTCACCACAGCAGGGGAGAGAAATCTCATGCCGACCACACCATTTAGGTTCCCAAATTTCAAGTTGTTCATGTAAATATCATTTACCCTTTTAGGTAATTTAAATATTTCAAGCAGCATCACTTTTTGTAACTCTTATACACACAAAATGTACTTATATTTTTGAAGAAAAATCTGGCTAGTATACTTAGGGACTTTGATTCATTTTCTTTGATCAGTTGAACAAAGTCTTGGAGATTATAAGATGAAAGCATACTATTTACTGAGTTTCATTAAACAAACAAAATTTTCAAAAATAATGCTTCTCTGCTTAGAATTTTTACAGACAAATACTTCTTCTCTTTTATACCAGTTTCAAAGTCCTTTCCATAAGTTTTTTTCAGATATACTGCACAAGAGTAATTTCTATCTTTTACATTTTTCAGTGAATAGTACTTTGAGAAATGACCCAAGTAAGCAGCAAATATGAATAAGTTAAAAAAAACACCAGTCTATTTGTGCAGCTCTTTGATAAACCTTTCCTCTCCCTCCCATGGTACCACAGTGCTGCCTACAGTGAATGACAGGCATTATTTGTAAGGAAAAGATTATGGTGTCAAGATGAAGCTCTGCTGGAACCATGTTAAAAAAAATGGAGTAATTTACCAGCTGGAATCCAGAAAACTGGATTTTCTCTAGACCTGGTCTAGGCACTCATTCATAAAGCCAGCATGTGGCCATATACAATTTACAGAGAGTTTTTCTCTGCTGAAAGGTAGTACTTGGGGTCCTTTGCACTGATATGTTGCTGTAAGAGCAATCATCAGTGCTTAAGAAAAATCAAGCCTTCAAAGGTCTTCCAAATAAATTGTGCTAATACTTGTTGGAATGCTGCCCACTGTGAAACAATCTGAGCATTGGAAAACACACTCACCAGGCCTCAGTTCTGTGCTATCCTTTCACTTTGCATCGGACACCGCATAGGCAGAGTCAAACGCGAGGAGAGCTTTGCTTGCTGGCACAAGAGCTTTGGCCCTTCTGCTTTCCTAGGGCTCTGCCACACATGGCTATCCAGCAGATTGCACAGCTACACAACCAGCTGCAGCTCAAACCCTGGACAGGTGGGCTGGCTAAGAGAGGTTATGTTGCAAACATCCGCAGCTCAGACACAGAGGAGCACCAGGGCTGAGCCCCTGGGTCTGTGTACAAGACCTGACATCGCCAGAGACATTACCAAAAATGAGAATCTACAGCAGCACTTCACAGAACTTAGAGATGTGAAAACAACCCACTGTTTTTAAAGAGAGAACAAGGAAGGAGAAAAAAACATTCTCCTTGCAGCAACTAGGAATGTCCTTTTCTCAAGACCAGGGACGGAAGATGAGGAAAAAGTCTTCCATCCAGCAGCTAAATTATTATTCTGAATACCAGCAGGACTCCATATGCTGTTATGGAGTAGGATAACCTAGGCAATTTCTATCAACAGAAAGTTCTTAGGGAATCATTCTGTGACTTGCATGCAAGAACAGATTACAGTTGTCTAACAGACCTTAGGTGTCTAAAAAAGTCAGTAAATTGCAAAAACCCCAAGTACTCTGAAAGCACATCTAAAATTATGTCCATGTAGAGAAAGCTCCACCTTTGAACACTGACTTTTTCTCTAACAATTCATTACATGCAAGAAAATCAGGTCTTCACATAACCATCATTTCAAACAGCAGCTTAATTTCTCTTTAATACAGCCATACTAGTGTAGGGATAAATTATTCCTGCATCTATGTACCCCAGCTGCCTTTTTAGTTGAAATGAGAAGTTCCTTCAATACTTTAGACAAGCATCCTCTCACAGGAACTTAGTTACATGTGCCATGTGAAAAATGCAGGGGACCCACCACATAAATTATGATTTTCCAGAACACACACATATACATGAAAATGGAAAAAGTACACACTGCTCTCAAAAATACGCAAAAATAATTCTAAATATTCAACCAATTCCACAGCTTCTGCCCTCAAGGCCTCGTTTGAAAAAAGTTTGGTAGCCCAGAGAAGTAGATAGCAAAGATTTCTCCTAGTGCCTTTCATGCCTGGTAACATCACTGGTAACATTTTTATTTGACATTTGTCAATGCAGGCAGGGAAACCACTGTCAGGGACACACAACCACTCAGAACAGCTCCCAGATGGAAAGAGGCACTTTACACTTATCAACAATATCTCTGAGAGGAGAGTGGACTCTGCCTCAAGCTCAACATATTAATAGAATACAACTCATCCAGGGTTGTAGGTTATGTCAATGCTACAAGATGCTGTAGGTTTTAAGACATCTTCTGGTTATTTTTGCACTAACAGCACTGTCAGGAAGCAGCTAGGAGAGATCATGGAAGAGCTCAGATGCAATATTGCTTTATGGATTTTTCTGTGAACAGGGAATGTAGCTGGTTACAATTTTTTTTTCCCCTCTAAATCCTTAAGCAGGTAAAACCAGCACAAATACAGGTGTGAATTATTTTTTAAGGTGACATTCTTCTGCCTTCTCACACAAAGTAGAAATTCTTATCGTTTCCCAGAGATGCGAGAATCTGACCAGAGAAACAGTAAAAACAATGTTCCAGCTGATGCACTGCTGGAACGTCAGCAAACTGCATCAAGAGCAGAGGGAATGGCCTCTGGTTTATTCTTTTGCATTTCATTTTATTCTTTTAGAAATCATTTTAGTCACCTATGAGCAACAGCTCCTTGACAGCATTACTCAAGGAAAATGTTTGATCAGCTTTTCCAGTGCAAACACCTTCTGTGCTCTTCAATCTAGTTCAGCAATTTTATATAGAAGAATAAGTATTGTAGTAGCTAGATTAATCCAATTCTATTAGGGATTAGAGTCCATATTAGAGTCTTTTGTCATTGTGCTGAAAAGTGTGATTCCCAAATATATCCTTAAAATTCATTCTTCCCCCAGAGGAACTTTTGAAGAAAGACATCGCCTTACTTACAAATAGCAATATCATAATCCCAGTAAGATACAAGCCTTAGAAGACTTTCAGCAGAATCAAAGCCATGTTTCTTTCACCTGCACTAAACTTTCTCTCTCCTATAACAGTTAAAATAATTCAAAATAACACGAAGAATAAATAAAAAGTTGCCCTTGCAGGCAGATATTTCACATTATGGCACAAAGTTTAGAACAGTGACCTACTGTTGGCAGAAGCGCTGCATGTTTGACCTTTGCAGAAGTTAATGGCAATTCTCAGCTCTTGAAACTCCAGAGCATCTGGCCAGGGCATCTCTTAAATAATTTCTAGAAACAAAATGCAACCATCCATATGTTTGTCCTGATTGAGCAGATGCCTCAGTCACATGCAGGCCAAGCACAAATGCCCCCAGACAATGAGCTACACAGCCATGAGGTGTACAAAGTTCAGGTGGAAGAAGCATTCATTTCTGCTCTGCATCCCAGATTTCCTGCCCCATGTGAATTGTCCTGGGCAACTGTTGTAGATGTGGAAGGCAACCTGGTCACTGAGAACAGGTCTAATCTCTGAATCTGAAAGTAATGCATGGTACTTACGACCAACACCATCATGGCAAGGTTGACCAGAAAGCAACCAGGGATCACCAAAGCCCACTCTGTGATTTGCAGTGTGAACAAGCCTACTGCGACTGTCCACGGCTGGTGTCTGTACTCATGGCTCATAGCAGCTGACAAGGGACATGGTGGTTCTGGGTGCATGGTACTGCTCCAGGGCTAAACTGCCTTTGTCATAGGCAAGTTTTCCTCCTGCAAACTTCTCTTGCTACAAACCAAGATGGTTACATTTGCTTTTGCCCTTAAACAGTACACAATGATAACTAGTAGTTGTCCTATTTATCATTATCTTTTATGTGACTGAAGATTTTGACTTTCAACCAGATCAGGATTTCTAAACCTTTTATTTCTATACCTTTCCTTCTTTTCTTCACTGTGTTTCTGTCTTCTATAGATTGAGGTGTCCAGACTAGTACCATAGTCCTCTGGAGGCTTTGGCATTCTCAGCTAAGCACAGTAATTATTTCTGTCTTACAACTGACATTCCCTTTAATGAGGCTGCAAATGACATTTGCTCTTTCTTCTAACACGATGAAGGTAATGAATCCCACTACATTTGTAGTCCACTATAACCCTAGATTCTTCTTCTGCAATATTGTCATCTTAGTGGCTATTTACCATCTGTATACATAAATCGAACTCTCTTTCTCCCTCAAATGTAATTTGCACCTGTCTTTTAACATATCCCTTTTTATTGATTTCAGGCTATTCTTTCAATCTATCAAGAGCATTTGGAATTCTAATCCTAATTGAAATTATGTTGACTGGCACATAAAACTCCTGGCCTACCTCCTTTCTAAAGGCAAATACCAAGTCTGCCTTTTAGTGATCCCCTGGGACTTCAGGCTTCCTCTAGGAGTTTTCAAAGAAGCTTGTTAATGGTTTGGAGATTGTTTTTCTTGGCTCCTATGCACTCAGAAAAAATTTTATCAGTCTAACCTGACTTGAGTACATACCATTTGCCTTAGGATCCTTTACTGTGCTTGTCACTTGCTACCTTGTAGCAAATAAAAAGAGCACTACATATTTGGACATAACTTACCATTTTTAGAAAGACCAAGAGAAAAAAATAAGGAAGAAAAAAATAATTCTGCTCTCATTTCTCTTCTCTTTTCTCTCTCATTCACTTTCGTTATTAGAAGACACACATGCTTTCTTTGACCTATCCCTTACATTTAACTTATCCCTGAACACCTCTTGTCATTTCATGTCTTCTGTTTACAGTAACTTAGTGTTCTCAGTGCTCCTGCTGCTTCACTCATACACACTACACTACCCTTCTGGGGTCATTGTTTGAACATTTTTGTCCTTTCATTTTCAAGATTCTTTGGAGCCACTGAAAAGCTGCTGACATAGATATGTATTCTGTGACTCTACCTGCTCTTTTCTACTCGAAAAAGAAGAGAGTGCTGTACTATAAACCTGATGTCTTCTGGCGAATACCAAAGAACATCTGCTGATTCCTCCTCCTACAGAGCTTTTCCTATGTAAACTCACTTGTTGATTCTTCCCTGAGTTTGTTTAGGTGAGTTTTTCTTTCATGGAGGTACCTATCCACCTTTTCTCAGAAAAGGAATCAAGGTTGTTTCCCAGTTTCTCTTGCTCTTGTCATCTGCCACTTACAGACTGCTAGCTTGTTTCATCAGCCTCTTTATGCATATTTAGGCGTCCTCAGCACTACAACACACTCCCCACTTTCTCATATGCAACAATTTACACATAAAGCTTTCCAGACAGCTGTTTTGCAACTGTGACCTACCTCCTTCCCACTATCACACACTTTCCCCATACTCCCCTTGTTTGCCCTGATCCCCATCCCTCCTCCACAGGGATACAAGAACACATGGGATTGTTAAATGACTCATCAGAATTACAGTCTGATGTTGGCAATTCTTCCCTTCATTTATCTTCCATTACAGCTATGGAGGAGTGTCCTTGGAAAAGCATTTATGCAGGAACAGAGCTTTTCACTGCCTTCTAGCACCCTGCTGTAGGCTGACAGCAGTCTTCCCATTCTGATCCCTAGCAGACTGAAGATCTTCCCTAACTGCAGACTTCCTAAAATAAGAGCACACTACTGTATAGGCTTATTTAATTAAACTGGGACAATTCCATTTCCTGCTGCGGGAGGATAAGGCTATTTACTGACTTAACAATAAAAATTCACAGTGGGTCAGGACTTGGAAAAAGAAACAAATCCACCACACTGTTTTCCAGTGTCAATACTCTACTGTGCAAGGAGTCAGCATAGCTGGGTATCATTTATAGGTGGTTCCTAGTACTGTTCACTCCCAACTCTGCTCCTGAGTCACCAAGATGTAACAATCTGGAATGACTAACTGGGTGCTCTCCTGTAGATAGTGGGGAGACTGACAAGAATGGATTAGGGGACCAGAGTGTTAAAGGAACATTTAGGCAAAGCTTTGAGATGGTACAGGGTGCTGACAGTTTCACAAAGCTTTTATAGAGCTGCCTAAAAGTCAACATCAATCCAGCTATGGCAGTCTGGTAGAGCCTGGCTTTCTAGTGTATTTCCATTTCCTTTATTTGTATTGTTCCTTTTTATTATCTTTATGCACTTCACTCAGCTCCCTCCCCCAAATCTTCAAAAGGGAGAAGCTTCTCCATGTCTGGGGACTCTAAGATATTCAGCTCTTGTTGAATACATCTACAGTGACAGCCCTGTATACCTGTGAGCTCTGGTGTCCTCAGTATTTTGCCCTGATGACAGTAGGGCTTTTTGCCACCTTTATTCCACAGGACTATCTGCTCCTAATTAATGTCATCTGTGGACACAAGCACCTGCACAGTTTTGCTTTAATTCACAGCAAAGTTCACTGATCAGAAAGGCCATTTCCATTTTCTGTAAAGTTGACCTTCACTCTCAAGGCTTCCTGTTTTTATTTATGCTGAACTCAGATACAGCCAAGCAGTCTGTCCTAGGTGTGCTCTCATGTCACATTCTCCTTGAACACAAGGTCAACAATCTGAATTTGGACTCACAGTTAGGTTATCTATCCTAGACCATTCCAGCTGCTCTAGACTTTGGATTCATTGTTGAGAATCTAAAATGCCTCATGTGAAAAGTTATCCCAAACTGCAATATTTATTTATTTAATATTTGCCACTTGACAGGTGGCATGTATGCTATTATGGAAGGTCAACTGGGGGTTACTTGTTCATGTAATTTATTTTCTGGCTGGATACAATGCTTGGATACTAAATTTACCTTATAAGTAAGTTGCACCCCAAGGCATACTGAAGTAAAAATGGACCAGTCTAAAAAGTACGGCTCTTAAAACC
Organism: Myrmophylax atrothorax; assembly: GCA_026770055.1. Taxonomy (NCBI): domain Eukaryota; kingdom Metazoa; phylum Chordata; class Aves; order Passeriformes; family Thamnophilidae; genus Myrmophylax; species Myrmophylax atrothorax. Next base: position 43,482,856 of record JAOXXN010000446.1, on the reverse strand, counting down.
AGTATAACTCTCCTTAAATATATATTACCTAAACTCTTTGTAGGTCGACAGATTCTTGTATGTAAGCAGATTTTTCTCATAGGAAATGCATCTCATGTTACTTAATTATCCTAGCCTTCTTAAATACATGGACTAGGATCTGACATATTTTTGTCTATGAAAATAGTGTAAAATTACAAACCCAGTATTTTTATTCAGATGAAACTCCCGTTACTCTGTATTCTGACAC
>JAOXXN010000446.1:43472512-43482594 GCA_026770055.1 Myrmophylax atrothorax | reverse complement strand
ACAGTGTGTTTGTATGCTTTTATACTTCAAAAGTAAATTCAAAGATATTTTTAGTGGTACACAAGAAATCAGGTTAAGCATCATGATTTTGTTCCATTCCTAAGCAAAGTAGGGCTGGCTAAATATGATTGGTTCTACTTTTCCCAAACAGATTCATCCTGTTGGTTGTATGTGTTAAAAATATTAGCACAGGATTTAACTATAAACTCCATGAAATACTCAGCAACTTTGCCACTGTTTTCAATTAAAAAAAATAAAGAAAAAAAAAAGAATGTGCCCACTCTTATTGTGACTGTGTTGCTTTTCTAAGTGCTTACACACTCTCCAACAATTTTTACCCCAAGGTAACACTATAAAAACAAGTGTCATTAATTCCAATTGAGACAAAGAAAAGTCTGTACAATATCACCACTTTATACTGCCTAAGAAACACTTACCTCAGATAAATGACCCTCTGCTCCAAATGAAATGTCTTCCATAACCTGTTAGAGATAAATTATTAAGTATACAGTAGATACATGCTATATAAACAGTACAATTTCAATGGAAATCATAAAAATCATATAGCACAATAAAAATTTATATAAGCTGAACAACTGCATCCATTTGCTTCACAGGCATGAAGGATTTAAACTGCATGTTTAATGGGGCAGTGGCAGTCACCTGATATTTAAAACGATATTTAAATATATTTTATTAAAACCTGTCTTTGGCTTCCCAGTTAAAACCCACAAGGAATACTGCCTCTAAAACTGAAAGACTCACTACAGATTAAAACAAACTTTTCTATCAAGCTCTTGCAGATCTGCATTCAAGAGTCTATAGTAGGTTTTTTTTTGGCACAAACCCTGTAAACCATTTTGGGCAGGAGAAATTAGTGACCCCACCAATGTTTTCTGCTGGTAACACACGCAAACTATAGTAAGTTCCTCTTTCAAAACTTGCTTCATCTGTGAAGTCTACAAGAAATTAGCCAACATTTCACTGATTGGATGAGGAGCAAAGAAATTTGCTGTTAACATTAGTGGAAAATCATTAATACTTAGCACACATTACAGCATTGATAATCTTTAAATAAACTGAGATAGGCATATTGCTTTGGTAGGGCAATCCTTAGTATCCCAGGTATGTACATATAGATACAATAAAGTGCAAAATCATTAATCTGCCATAAAATCATGGGTTGCCTAGATTTTTTTTTGCCTGTAATATTAATTTTCTGATGATATTTTTACTGCAAAATACATGTAAGCCTTGAGCTCATTAAGATGCTACAAACCCCTAGCTAAAGAGCTACCATATTTACTACACCACAGTATCAGATGCAGCTGAGGGGTGTCGTGCTACACACCTACACACATGACTCTACAGAGATGATCTGGCTGTACAAGCCAGCTACCTGTTGCTACTGAAATCCTTTCCAGCTTGGATCATTACAAAAACCCCAGAAACACTGACATTTAAAACTAAGATCAAATTTAAAGTTTCCAAATTGTTTTCAAAGCTCCACAAATGCAACATTTCATTAAAATTCAAATGAATGCACAGTTTATTTAGCTTTTTAAAGGCTTTGTTAAAGCTTGCACATTTGCTTCATGGACCACAGGCTATCTAAATGCAGAGTAATGAGTTACCGCCTGCTCACAAAGGCTTTCTTGCTGCTTGCTACCACTAAATTCTGAAAAATGTTGTATTATGCCCTGTGATAACTTCTTTTTAATGAGACACACCACACTAGATGTTATTTTTTCATGATTGTCCATTTGGCATCACTCAGTACCTTTTAAAAAGTTAATCACATGAAGGCTTTACAATTATAGAACATCTTTGCAACACCAGAGTGATCTTCAAAAGAACCCGAAACATCATCCCAGGTGGAAAAACTGAAGTATGCAGAAGTGAAGAACAGGTAGTAGCCCTTACTTACCCTTATCCCTGTTCTCTATTCTTTCATGGTGAAAAAGGGCAAAGTGATCTACAAAGAATTCTCATGAGAAACTACCAAAAATGCTGACTCACAAAGGGCAAAACTACTGAATTTTGGATTTTACCTTGTAACTTTAATCATCTGAATTTTCTTGAAATCTAGTAGGTGTTTCTTTCCTTCATAGTGATTAAGAGGGAGCACTGCACAGCATGCCAGAGAGCAGAAGAAGAAGAAAAAAGGATAGGTCAGGAACTCAAGCCTGCAGGTGCACACATACTCATGTTCATCAAGTTACTTGGTGTTAGGGAGGTCCCAGCACACACACATCTCTCAGTTTATTAGTTTTCATTGGTGTTTCTGCTGTTATAAAAAGCTTTTGCTTACACATATGTTATCAACAAGCAAAAAATAAAGCAAGTTATCACAAAGAGTGGAACAAGCAAGCACTGTCTGAAGAAAAATGAAATGCTACTGTGTATTTTAGAAATCACCCAGATATGTATCTAACCATGTAGTAATGATCATAGTAATTTTCCCCTCACTCATATGTCACCCAGGCAAAATAATGTGCGATCAATTTACAAGTATGGAACATTTCTGGGATGAAAACTGGAACCCATCTTTAATTCCTCAGAGACCTGGGAGAAAAACAAGCCCAAATAGTCATAAAAAGACAAACTACAACTGCAATGATGGAGTACCCTAATTTCATCAATATAGCCACCATGGAAAGTACATGCTTATATGAAAATTCAGGAATCTATATCAAGTACATTAGACAAGCTGACTTTCACATGACTGACGGTAGTAATATTGTCTGCAACTTTGCTTCAGTGTTTTTTTTATAATACTATACTCTAATGAGTTATCTGTAATTGAGAGGAGTACATCTTATTTTTTAAGTAACTCAGAATGTTCTACAGGATGATTTTTGCTGGTCCCACTTTATTTAGTTTTGACCAAAACATTAGTAATGATGCTTCAACAAGCTGAGCTGTCAAAGCATCTGATTGTGTTCCCTGGTTAACAATCAGTGTTATAAAGGAAATCTAATTTACTGAATTATTTTGGGATGCCAGTGTACCACATAAAAACTGGGGAAGAAAAATCAGCAGTGTCGTAGAAAACACAGTTATGAAAACTATAAAATAACTCTTGACAGTTAATAAACTTGTGCTCACATGACAGTAGAACATCAAACTTCCAAAGAATTTATACTTCACATATTTTTGTTCCAGAACATGTCACATTTTATGATCTAGTGAGGATAGTTAATTAAAAATGATACTTGGCCCCTCTGCAAAGCAATATCTGAGGATCTAAGTGAAGGGGTGTTTTGATTCATCTATTTTACTTTTCTTATAATTGCTATGTTTCTTATTTGGTTTTTTGCTTTCTAATGAAACACATATAGTAAAGCTACAGTTATATGCAAGAACACTATTTATAGTACACATCAACAAAACCAATATCCACCCAACATTAATGTTTAGCTAGAAATGACACAATAAATAACTGGAGAGCTTAATTTCTAGCATTTCAATGTAAAGTAAATCAATCACCTGGGAATGAAATATACTTTCCAAGGCATATATGCCATTATTAGCCCTTCCTATACTGTTTTGAAGTAATTCAGTAACCTCTAAATACAAAACCCACCACTTTTTCCTTCTGCTTCAATGACTGACAGTGCTCCCTAGAAACTCGCCAATGGGGAACAAGGGTTGTGACACAGTTAGAGATTAACCATTTCTCCTGGTTTTGGCCATGACAGGGTTAATTTTTTACAGTAGCTGGGAAGGGGGCATGGCCAGACCCTAATATTATTTAATACCATTACTCTCTCTCTCAGGGCTTGTTGTGGTGGGGAGGAGCTAGTCGGTATTTTGTTGGGTTTTCCTTTGTAAATGGTTTCTTTGTCTCATACCTTTTGTTATTAATATTGTTGCTGTTACTGGTCATCAGCTCATTGCTGTTTGAAGTAAATTGTGCTTATCTCAACCTGTCATTTTCACCTTTTTGGGCCTCCAATTCTCAGCTCTATCCCCAGAACAGGGAGTGGGAGGGGGAAGGGGGGAAGGCAGGGAGCAATCTTCTTAGTTTGGGAGAGTCTCCTTGGGGATGGGGCACTAAATTGGGGAGTGCCATTCCTAAACCATGACACCATTCTAGAAACACAGCAACCAAAGCAAGCTACTCCTCTTCCAGGAGCACCACAGCCTTGTTAAATAATATCAAACCAAGTATTTTGACAAATTCATGCTTTTCTATTAGGTATCCTCACTTGCTGATAAACAGCTATAAAAAGGTTCTCTATTAATGGACAACAGTTAAGTTTTTCCATGAAAGTCGCATGAATGGTTAAATTTAGAGACTAAGCACCACAACACTATTTTTTTTCTTGCCACAAATATTAAATTAATTTTTAAATAAAAAAAATCACTACTATATAACAGAGCATTTAAATGTTTCAGAAGTGGTTTGTTTTCTAACTCAGGCCATTTAAAAATCAAGGCATATTCTCTCTTACAGTTTAACACAAAACAGGAAGTTAGCATGATTTGTGTCAGGTTTTTCTGCTTGTTTTTATAGTCTGCCTTGTGATGAATTACTAGGACATGTTAGGGATGTTATTCTGCTATAGCTCTTCTCTGTCACTCCTACTGAGATCCTACCAGTTTTACAACCTAAAGCATTCATTTCTAGGTAAAACTTCTATATCCCACAACAAATTAAAAAATCTCAGCCTCTTGAAGTATAAAAGCAGGTGGCCCAATCCCAATTCCAGAGCCAGAAAACAATTGATACACTGGGGGCTTTTATGTTTGCGTTGGGTTGCCATCATCACTGATACATAACTTTGCCTTAATGGTCAAAGCTGCAGGCCCCACTGAAGCAGAGGAAAGCTGGTTAAATAAGCCATGATAAAACAGAGCTTCAACTTATTCTAGAAGTTGGACAGTACACGAGCAGTCTCATACCAGCAAAATTGCTGCTTTTTTTCTTTCAAGTTTATCAGTCATAGGAGTGCTGTGGAAACAGATGGAGCAGTACCTCCGACAAGTCCTTCCCTGATGGACATTTTCATGTTTACACATCAGCTTCTGAATGGATTTTGGCACAGTCTAAATATGGAGTTTATTAGGACATCACAATAGGCCAGATCCCAGGCAAAGGCATTTATACCATGAAATCCAAGCACCTGGATGAAGAGCTAAAGTTAGTGGGTCATCTTCCAAAGTTCCCTCTATGGCTGATGGAGGCAGAGAGGAAATTACAAAAAAGCCAGTTCAAAAGGAGGAGTTTAATGGAAGCATACACTTTCCTCTTCCATTTAAGATATGGGGAACTTGTTCCTTGAGTCCTACACCTGTCTCCAGAACTAGAGGTCACCTCACTTCAGCTGCCCAGATATCATTCTAGGATAGCAAGGTTGATTTTCAGGGAAGCAATCTGGACTTGCATGGGTGAAATAGGTGATAATCTACAATAGAAGTCTCAAGAGTGCTAAAGAAATAGGCAGAAAACCCTAAACCCTCCAGAGTTTCTAAGGTGCACTTCTGAAAGATGAACACAGCTTTCCACAACCAACAGAACTCCTCACATTACTTCAGCAGATTCATCAGAAATATAAGGGAGAGGTGGGGGTGGAATCAAAGCCACAGCTGACCATTTCTAATTAAAACACACTCTCTATGTGGAGTCCATAAATCATTTTCCTTGGGAAAAGACTGCAAGAACTACTAAAGCCCAATATAAAAACAGAATTTTACTAACAAGAGGAGATTTTACAGTAGGGTAAGGGTCTTCCTTCCATCAAGTCTCAGCCAGTATAAATGCAAAATTAGGCATCAGATTTCAAAGCAACACACAGTTCAATGGCTCTTAATGTCAGATGCAATTAAGCACACTTTAAATTTTTGTCAACTCAATTCCATGACAGTAAAAGTAACAAATCCTGTTGGAGGGTCTTTTTGTCACAGTGGTGCTGTTAGATGATGAAGCATTTTTAACATCATGCTTACCTTGGCAGTGCAGTTAAAAGATTATTAGATGTACATTTTTCAAGGAGGGATGGCATTGCAGATCATGAAAATTTAAAAAAAAATTGTCAAACCTTTAAAGCTTCACAATTTTTCCCTCCTCCTAGTATTTGTTGGATGTTGTAAGCCTATTAGCATCTGAACTCAAAAGTCTTTGACCATTTCACTAAAGGAGGAAAACTTACTCTCTCCTCATTGTCCACCAACACACATTCAGGCTAATAAGTCAGCAGAACCAACTCAGTGAAACTTGTCAGCAAGATGAGGAACATCAGATAACTTCAGTTAAATACTTAATAGTTTTTCCTTTAAACCTGATGTACATTCTGTATTTATTGCCTGAATAATTTCCACATTTTAAAAAGACTGATGGTAAAAGGAAAAAGGGTTGAAGGGCTTCTGAGAAGCTAATAAACTATTTTACTCATGTCCCAGATCAGAGGCCAGATGTTAAGTTCATACTTAACTTGGCCTGCTGACCTTTCACCAAGATTCAACTACTCTCAAAAGGAAAAACAGTAGTATTGCTTGAAATACAGCTGTAGACTATTTCAAATACCTCTTTCAGCTCACTGTGTTTGCAGCAGGAAACAGTACCCCACTCTATGCCCTTTAGAAAGTGACCTTCTTTTCTTTTTTCAGAGTCAGGTGGGCCATCAGCAGTCATCTCCATCTCATCCATTTGGTTCTCTTCTTCCTCAAAACCACAGCAATTGGTTTCTTTCAGCTGGAACCCTCGGATCAACAGCTGACATGCCTCCAAGTCAGCTTCCCACACTCTTTGGAGCAGCTGGCTCCCACAGCTGAAATAAAAGCCAAAAGAAAATAAAACAGCAGTTCAGGGAAAATAGTTGCTATTTCAAGTAACATTTGGGCTGTTTATTATTAGACAGGAAAATAAAAACAACAAAAAAACCCAACAGCACCTCAAATAACCCCACAGAGATAATGAATGCTATATCAAACTGAGAAGCAGTAAAATTATTGCCTTATTACAAAGCTAATGACACAAACCCCTTTTTGTGTTAAGGTGTTGTTTCCAACTGCACAGCATACAATGGTTACATGTGACTTTCTCCTGTTTGGACAAAGGTCCATGGGTCTTTTGATCACTACCTGAGCTTCCTTCACACTATCAGAAATACACGACTGTCACCCTGCAGTCATGTGGCTTTCCTGAATTTGATATAGTAGATCCTGTATGAACAATCACCGTATGTACTGCATTAAATCAGCTCTAATTTTTGGAAAATAGGTACATTAGATTTCTTGTTAGACTAAAGTGTGCTTGCTTCAACACCAGTGAATCCAATTAGATTAAACTGTAATAGTCTTCCTTTCCTTCAGTCTTACACTTTTGAGTGTAATCTCTGACTAATGTGCTTTGGTTTCATTCTACTTTGTTATGCCACCAATGCAACATCAGAAGTATTAGAGAATTCAAAATACAAAACTTCTACATACATTTAATCCATTATCATCTTTCAGACATGTCCATGTATGTCACAAACACTGCTCCTGATATCTGTCCCTATCCACGAGTTATATTCACCTTAAGCAAATGAGAATTCTAGGCATAGATAGTTTTTCAGAATGAGACACTGAATACTAACATCACACTGTTTATAAGTGTCGTGGTCACATCTCCATTTAATACATGTTGTCTCTAAGGAACCAAAATATTAGGTTGCCTACTAAAACATAGCAGATCAGTGGCAGAGCCTGGGATGTGACTCAGAAGCAAGAATTCCCATGGCAATACACACTGCCAGACAGATATAAATGCTAATATATAATAACACTTCTAATATTCTAATAATAATTTTTCACAGTTCTTTTTCAAATTGTATCATTTATTATATATGTAATTGTGAGCAATTACAAGTGACTAAAAGAAGAAAAATAACAACTTGATTTTACCTTTTCTTACTAAATTAAATACCAGCTTATCATTTATCCTAAATGAAGGATAAAGGAGCTGCACTATTCACAATGAATTCATCAATCTAACAAAGGTGGTACGTTTATAACTCCACAAATTTTACATGATGTCAAGCTGTAAAAATCACACAAATATACAGAGAAGGAAAACCAAATTAGGCTTCAGAAGCTGAGCTCTTTGACCTGTGCTAGGAGTCAGTATACTTGTTTATTAAAGGCATAATGCAGCATGGGGTCTACAAATTGGTCTCCCCCAAGGAATTCAGAATATCACTAATTAGAAAGGGGGAAATTCTTCACTGGGTTACACACCTTTAGTCCATCCAGGCAGCATTTCACTTACAAGGCTAGAAAAATAAAATAACCCCTACTGTTTCTCTACTTCGCAGTCCCATCATCATGGTTACACAGTCAAAACATTTGTCTACAGACAAACATAAGCCCATTTACTTGCTTTTTGAAAATGTTTGTTTGCAGCTATATATGGCTTATTATTAAAAGCTAAAAAAATACTCTAGCGATCTAAATCATAGTTTCCAACGGATAGCTTGTTTTGACTGTTTGATTTAATAAAGAGCACTATTGAAAAAACTAGGGCAGAGATGGTGATGTATGCTGTGTTCACAGTGGAGAAGATGAACAGTACACATAAAAGGACAGCCTGGACTGCTGTTATTTGGCCATGACTCAGCTCATCGGTCAACATGTTTTTGACCGTGTCTAAGTTTTACACACATTTTAGTAATCAGCACTTACTGAAAACACTGCTAACAGATGGTTTTTATTTGAAGGCCATCTTTGTTTTATCATTATATCTCTAAAACTTTGATTTGTCTTGAGCTAAGATATTATGTTGAACATTTCAACCAAAATCAGTAAACACACATACACTTGAATACTCTGACCTTATCTAAGCCCATCATATCTAAGCCCAGCATATCTAAGCTTCATCTTTTAGTCTGCATTTTGGAATTCAGTGCCTTGAAGCATTTGTCAAACACACCTTTTGAATGAAAATTACTTAAAATCTGCAAATAGCTGACACAGACACACATACCAAATGATTATTAAAAATTATGTTGTCCCGAGCATGCAAAAAAACTTTAGCTTTTACAAGAGGTATAAAATGAAGCTTCATTTCATAGTTTGGTTTATTCATGATCAATTCACATTAAAACTGCATTTGCAGTCTCCATGAAGCCTCCATTGTGGCTGTACTGAACAGAGTGAGATTTTTCAGGTATGCAACTTTTCAAAATGATGGATCAAGTCTGGATCAGATTTCATATTATTTCTATACTTACAAATATTTTATGATGTATCAAGCTCTAAATTTTATTCACCTGTCTATATACTACTATAGAAGTGGCATATGTGGCAAGGAACTATTTTCTGCAATCCACAATGAATCACAATCCCTCAACCATTTATATAGACCCAGCAAGACAAAGCATACCCTAATCAGCTACTGATTGTGAACTGCCAAGTGCCAGAGTATCCATGATTCCAAAGTGCCACGCTTTGTACAAACATCAAACATGTTACAACTACAGCTTTTTCTCAAGACGACTTTTAAGTTTCAAACAAGCAACAAGAGCTAGGATACAGACAAAGGTGTTCAAAGGAACACAGTGGACTGAACGTGGCATGTTAGTTACAGTACAGCAGTTTAATTAGTTACACAAGTACCAGATTAGTCTAAGTGGTGTCAAGCATACTGAGACATCACAGTGAATGAGCATATTAAGGATTTGCAGGAGGCCAATAAACCACGTCATTAGACATACAAGATCTCCATCCCTCCATAAAGGACTCATAAGAAAGGCAAGAGATGTTAGTAGAAGAACATAGTAGGCAAGTGATTGACACTAATGTGTCATCTGCAAATCAAAGTCAGTCTTTGGATACTAAAAAAGAAAAAAACAAACCCCAAACTGAGCAGGGGGTAAAAGATTGTGAGCAGCCCTGACATTGAAGGCTAGTAGTTAGACTTGATGTGACAGAACAGAGGAAGTCAATGGAAAAAAACAAAGTGAAATGAACAAGAGGCAGAAATGCTGACTGTCAATGAATGAGCATGGGGTAAGACAGCTTTTGTCAAGTCACGGCCAGGGAAATGGATGTCGAAATAAGTGAGATGCAAGACTCAACACAAGTAATTTTTCAGCTGT
>JAOXXN010000446.1:43459811-43472412 GCA_026770055.1 Myrmophylax atrothorax | reverse complement strand
AGTAATTTTTTAGCTGTCTGGATAGCTGGGACAGGTCTTATCTCAAGGATACTATGCAAAAAGAATCTACAAGATCAGGCCTAAGTTGACTTGAAGAATGGCTGAGACATCCCCAGCAACATAAAAGGACACAGCAGAAAGAATTCTGTATTAAGTCAAGTTGATGATGATGAAAGAGTTGTCAGAGAAACAGTTGTTTATGGACAGGAGGAAATTAATGTGGAACAGAGAGATTTGTCCTTGAGTTCTCTTCATAAAGCGGCAATTGACATTGTAATTGCAGATGCCTTTACAAAGTCCCAAGTAGTTTTCTAGGAAATGCCACCAGAGATCAGAGGGTAAAAGAAAACCAGAGGATATCTTCAATCTACTCGTGATATTGGCTGAAATTCGTGTCAAGAGACATATCCAGCAAGGATTATCTCTCTCTCTCTCTCAGTCCAAAGAACATTACTCCTCTGACTTTTCCCAAGATTCCAGGAGATACCAATGGGGACTCTCTCTGTGGCTCTCAGCACAACATTATTCTAAAGCTATTTATAGTGCTAATTGGAACTACAAGAACATGACTTTTCTATTGAGGGCTCTGCATACATACAAAAGGCACATTCAGTTCCTGAACATTAAAGTCTAAATGAAAACATGCCCATGTAAAAATAGTCAAAAGATTTTATATTAAACCCCATTAAAAAACCAAAACAAAAGAAAGTCTCCCAAAACCTCCTCAAAAGCAAATTGGAATCAACATAGGAAGATGTCACTACTCATAAATCTCATCACCTATAGTTTTCAGGACTGTCCCATAGTAAGTGAATTCTTAAAAGTGGTTTATAACACCCTGAGGTCAACACTATGTGTCGATAAAATGATGTTTGTTTCAAGGGAAATCCCAGTAAAAACCCACACACCGAAAGGCAAGAGAGTGAGACTGAAGCTTAAAAGGTTACATAGTAAGACATCTATTTAGAAACTGCATAATCAGAAACAAACTTAAGAGGGGAGATTACCCATCACTAAGAAAAAATACCCTAGACAACATTCTTCTAATAGGTAAGCCACACTAAGGTGCAGATTCAGGAAACCTTGTACTTGCGGTTTCCCAGTACCTGCCACACGTACTAACACTGCGTTCACTGACCCTAAAGGCAGTTGTCTCTGACAAAAAAACAAAACAAAACAAACAACAAAAAACCCCGAAAATTGTCTGGCAGAAAGAACAGGAGAACAACAGGCATTTTCATTATGACAATTAAAATTACTGGAAAGTTTTGAGGCTTGCAGAAAATCGCAACGTGAACCAAAAGCCTTTGCTCTATATCCCCATTCTTTATTGAACTATTGTACATACTAGGGAAAGTTTCTCTATATTTTGGTCACTCACTTATATTTTGCACCACAGGGAAGGAATGAGCTCTTCTTACTAAACATTTAGTTATGTCTTTGTTGCCTTTCTTAAGGCAATAGCCATGAACAAATGAGGCAAGCAAAAGAAAGTAGCCAGGAATAACATTTAGAGGAAAGAATGCAACCATATTGTTCTACTGTTAGCAGAAACCCACCATTTTATTTGCTTTATCATAAGAATTCAGAGTCATGCATTAATAATCCTTCCCATATTTAACAAGTATTTTGCTTCTCTCATTCATTTAAAAAAAAAAAAAAAAGGTTTGCAGCCTGATCAGCTCTTGCTCTTTAAGCTTGGCTGTTATTTTTTAAGATGCCTTAAAACAACCAACCTGTGGAACAAAACAAGGCCTACAATGTGCCTATCAGTGAGTCAGACAAGACTCTAAGGGGAAGGAGGCACATAACCTGTTTTTCCCCATCTGACTGGCGTGCAAGGCCAGAGTGATGAAGGCAAAGGTAGAGCAAGGGCCCACCAGATCACAGCTCTCAGCTGATAAACTTAAAAAGAGAAGAAAGAAGGTGTAGGAAAAACGACAAAGAAAACTTGGACTCTTCCTGAACAGCAAAACCTTTTTCCCCTTGACCTGCACACTAAAAAGTCACCTTTCCTAAACATCTGAAATCAACACTTTTTTTTCTCCTTCTTGCAAGTCTCTCTAATCCTATAAACACCTTCAATATAAACTCAATTTCACAATTCAATTCCTTGAATTGTGTCTTTCCATTCTCCTCAGGAGCTGAAAATCTGCTGAATTGACTTCATATGGTTCCAATCACGTGATTGTCACCCAGTGCAGGAGACATTCTTCCTACTTTCTTATTTAAAAGCTCACTGATAACACTTGTTTGCTGCTCAGCACTATTGTCACATTTCCCCACATGAAAACAAGACTCATGCCTAGAAGGAGACTCCACCTATACCCCTGCCAAACAAAAACCTACTCTGTCATCTACCTTGAAGACTAGCTAAAGCATCCAGGCAAAGTCTGAAGCTTGCAGTACTTTCCTCTGGTACAAGAAATTTGCTTCTCTGATCTTGCCTTCTCCCTTATAAAACATACAATAGTATGTAGATAACTAGAAGTAGTTGACCCACTTTGAATGTGGAATATTCTGGACCAGAACTACTAAAGACCAAGAAAGCAATTCTCACAATTCCTGTCTAACTTCTAGACTTTTACACCATCAACACCTGAAAAATTTGCTCTGGGCTGATTTTTCTAATATCTGCATTTTATAGCTACAGACAAGTTCCCTGCACAACAGCCTTAATTCAAAAGACATCCAGTGCACCCAGACAGGACATGATAGTGCAGCACAGAGGTGTGGACATTACTTTCATGCACCTGGAAGAATGGGTGACAGCAGTTGCTCTGCTTTCTACAGCATCCCAGGAGCAGGGGCAAACGTGAAGGGAGAGGATGATTTGAGGTAAAAGATGAGCTCAGCCCCCAAACCAGCCCTCAGTGTAGTGGCTATGGCATCCATATCTCCTCAGGGATACAGCAGGACAGAGTACACCTGGAGGTGCAGTAGACGGAGTACGTGGAGCCAGGTATCTGTGTCTTTGTTGAGTGATCTGACCTCTATGACATTGCTACAGAACTCCCACCACAGTCTAAGTTATGTTGGGATTAGGAGCACTCACTTGTTGGCTTAGTGAGCAAAAAGAAGGCCAACAGTTCAATTCCCTCCTCACTCACATCTGCAAGTTTCAGACAAGTCCTAGTGGAGAACCCCAAACACATTCAGTCACTTGGTCATCGGAGATATTTAACACTATGGTCACCCTAGGCCCAGTATAAAAAACACTAAGAGAATGGAACTGAAGTGTAACAACACTATGTTAGAAGGAAAAATGCCATGCTGAAACACTGCACAATCTCCTTCAGACTGCTGCTGCCTGCTGCCCAGACCTTGCTTCTATCAAATCTCTCCTTACCCATATCTCAACTTCCAATCTGGCAATGGTGTATCTCTACAGGTCTGACCACAGGGACAACCCTTACAGGTCTTTATACTCCTTTCAGTTGAAAACTTAACCCTGTTCTTCACTGCCTCTATTTCCTCTCCCTCTCTGTGCTGTTGCCCTGCAGGGAACACTGCCCTTTTATTACTTGTGGTAGCTCCAGGAAGTGTCTTTAAAGACATTTTGTACATATGCATAATGAGGCTACACCACCAACTCTACAAATGGTATAATTAAGGAAAAAAGGGTAAACAAATTCCATTATGATGGATTCTAAGATTCCTAAGGAATTTTCTCAGACCTTACAAAATCTATTAACCCTTCCAAATCAACATATTATGTGATGTTGCGAACTTGAACTGCCTTCATATTTCTCAAAAAAAAATCTTTTCCATTAAGACATTTAGAATTTTTCACAGAAAGAAGCCAATAACAACAAACAAGAAATATATTCATGTAAAAATACATGGCATCTTACAGTGATCACAGTAAACAGAAAAATATCAATATCCGACAGTATTTTCTGACAAATGTTTTTTTTAAAAATTAAGTTTAGCAGCTACACTCATTATCCACATTTTTTTCCACTCAGTAAAACATTACCTACTGCATCCAGCATACTGAAAGATTAGCATCTAAACTGAAATCTAAAAACAGTCTGCTAATTATGACATCTTTCTCTTGCCCATAAAAAACCTCCATCCTGACCCAGCACCTTAATGACAGAACTACCACTTTTTATGTTATATGAAACATGTCTGCTTTTTCTTTCCTAAAAGACCTGTTCAAAACAAAGCAGAACAATTTTTCTAGCACAAAAGAACAATGGCCATTTGATTAATGTTATTAAAAAAAACAAGATACCACAAAATACTGAACAGTATTTTCGTCATTTTCTCTTCAATCCTCCAGCCATTTATTTTACCTGGAACAGAACTTTAATCATGGCCTGTCAACTTTCTATCAATATTTAACATCTTGTGTTATCCCTAAATTATCTCCACTGGAAACACAAAATGATAGACTACTGCAGCTGATATTTTCACTTTGATTCTTAACACAGGATGGATGCAGGAATGGGACCAACATGTCAAATGCAGGAAATTGAGTAATTTACAGGGGAAGAAGGGAGGCATATTGTAGTGAGAATTTACTGTTCAATTTTGTCCCTATATTTACTGTACAGTTTATTTTTACTATACTACCTAATCTATAATATAAAAATTTACTACTTGCTTTCAGGGCTATTTATTTCTCTTTAAAAAAAGGAATGGTCTTCTGCTTTCAACTCTACTGAAACATTTATTATAAATAAACTATTCTGAGAGTAAAAAACTTAACTTCGCTAGATGAGGAGAAAGCTACCAGGGAATTCTGGTTATTAAGCAGTCCACATAAAGCCAGCTTCTCAACCCTAGTTCATCATCCACCTCGTTCATAATCTGATAAAGCACCTTCAAATGCGGGACTAACTCTGATAACTCAGTCTGCATCCTGCCTGTCCTTGCCTCCTGCAATAACAGCAAGGCCCCACAATGTCACTAATTTTGGCAGGATGGGAATACCTGAAATGATATTTTTTTTCTGCACTATTTAATATTTGATCCCAAATCAGATTTAAAGCAAAGGCATGAATTAGGCCCCGATTTTGAAAAACACGCAT
The DNA here is from genome assembly GCA_026770055.1 of Myrmophylax atrothorax. Lineage (NCBI taxonomy): Eukaryota > Metazoa > Chordata > Aves > Passeriformes > Thamnophilidae > Myrmophylax > Myrmophylax atrothorax. The sequence continues at coordinate 43,467,373 of JAOXXN010000446.1, read as the reverse complement.
CTCAGGATTGACATATTCATTAAGCTCTGTTCAGTTGAGCTGCCAAACAAGCCTCAATACTTCCTTGAGCTGGAACTTTACAAAGGATTCAGCTTCCAGTGAATTCCACTGAAACTGAAGGAATTCAGTGGCTTTCAAAGTCACAACCAGTTCTAATCCACGGAAATAGATTTGTTTCCAAAAGTACGCTACAGGATAAAAGCACACCCTTTGCATTGAGGCCACAGTCTCAGCTGCCACAAATCCACACTGCTGCAGTAGCAGCAATGGCTATTTATAAAAAGAGAAGAATGTGTTATCGCAAAGCAATCAGAATAATGAGCCTGATCTCTTATTGCTTATTACAGTCTATGACCACAAGTGTTAGGGAACACATCAAAGGAATTTACAATTCTCCTATCATTTGTATTCACCTCTGTTCTCTGAATAAAAATTCAACAGTTCATAACACATTTCTCTCTCTCAGAGGATGAGAGATTCAGACTTTCAGTGTCAAGTGAATTTGGGAACGTGAATCACTCTTTGTACTACTGACTGAACAGGAATTAAGCATACGTAACAATTTAAAACAACAGGGCAAAGAAATGCCCTTTTAGAAGAGATGATATATTGTCATCATGTGGGAATGTACCTTGAAATTCAACTTTTGTAACCAGGAAGACACACCTGGAAAAATAAGAGTGTTGGCCAAGTATTGATGTCAATAGCCACATGCTTACAGAGTTCATCTGAAACATCCAAGGGCACCTCTGCCGTAGCCATGCAGAGTCATGTAAGTTCAGAAGCCAAATCCTGTTCCAGATCAAAAAGAGCAACAAAGAAAGCGCAACGTCTACAGATCCTCCCTGGTTGGACCCTGTTACCTATAACGAAGCCTGCATGGCTGCTGACAGCACATTTAAAATTGCTGGGCCCTCTGTGTCTTCCCAGACTGGCACAGTACACTCCCAGCAGTAAGTACATTAAGTAATTAAAGCTTCCAAATGCTAGTAGGAAAGACTGTCCCAGTTGCATGCAACATAGAGCTATGCTACATCTTCATACTCATGCTATGCAGATGGCAATACTTCACTTATTTTCTACATCTTTAATTATCATGTTGTTTCTATCTAATTGGCCAGCCAGGGCTTTGTGCAAAGTATCATCCCAAAGACAGGACAGGAGAATTTAGCAGCACCACTGGGCAGCAGGCAGATGATGCCAGGCACCGATCCTCATCTTCCTTGATTGCTCTACACCCATTACTACTGTTGATGGCAATCTTCTCAAGAGAGATGACAAAGCCTCTGAGAAATGCACAAACTGATTTTGAATCTTGTCTTCAGGCATACATTCAAAAACAGTAGCAGTAGGAAAACACACATCCACGCCCAAACTGTTTTCTTTACAAATTCAGAAGGGAGCAGCTCTTTCTCACTACACATATTCACCTATAAACAGCCACCAAGAAAACCTGGTAAGGGAGCAGAAGCTTAATGCCATGGACTCAGAAGTGACAAACAGCTTTACATATATCCCTCCCTCCCCTCACACAATCACATCATCACAACTAGGATAGGTCGAGGTTTCCATGAAACCAGCTCACAGAGAAGTCAACAGCAGGGCAAAGCTGAGCAAGGCACAGGTGATGCTGAAAGGCAAAGAGGAGCACTTTGAAGAGTTTACAGTCATTTTTCTGAGTAAGATCAGGAAAAGTCCCATGACTGGAAACAGTCTTCTATATAAGTGGATATTTTTCATCAATTTCTCACTCAGTCCCTAGTTTTTAGACTGCCTCTCACCTGACACTATGCTCTTCTGTTGCTGAACACCTGTCTGTCCATGGGAAGCAGTGAATTAATTCCTTGGTTTGCTTTGCTTGCGTGCGCAATTTGTAATTTCCCTATTAAACTGCCTGTATCTCAATCTATGGATTTTCTCACTTTTACCCTTCCAATTCTCTCCCTGATCCCACTGGTGGGGAAATGAGTGAACGGCTGTGTGCGGCTTGGTGGCTGGCAGGGGTTAAATCACCAGTGTGTGACATTAATGAATTGCAGCAGTGTTGGACTCTGGCTTTGCAGGCATGACTGACCAGCACCAGAACAATGCAGCGTAAGAAAAAGGCATACAGAGAAAACCAAAATCCTAACAAAACACAATTACTAACCAGCTACAGAGGCTGTGAACTTTCATCACGTTTCCTTTTTAAGCAAGGACAACACTTAATGTATTTAGAAGGCCCAGCCTTGCCCTCTGATGATTTTTGCTATGCTAAGAATAAAATGAATGGAAGACAAAGAGCCTGGAGGGAAGGAGGGCAAGCTTTTTCATGAATAAGCAGCAAAATCCCCTGTCATGTTGTCTTTGACAATGCTGCACACTAACTACTGAAGTTAATTCAGTAACTTGGAAAAAGCCCTGGATGAAACCTGAATTAATATGGATAGGGAGTTAGTAAAAGCTCTTCAACCATGTGCTTTGTTTTCTCTAAAGCTCTGAGGCACTGGAAAGTGGCCTCATATCTGACCTCCCCCCCCCTCCCCCCTCCCCCAGGAAGATCTAGTTTCAATGCTGAGAACAGCTAAAAAGAACAGAGTTTTCTGCTACTTCTCATAAAACAGTATGCTCATGTGCCACAGTTCCCCCATCCGCCAATTAAAAATCAGTATTTGTGATGCAGCACCTCCAAACAGGCAAAACTCAAAAAAAAAAAAAAAGAAGAAAAGAAAAAAAGACAATAAAAGTGCCTAAGCTTGTAATTCTTGTGTCCTTCTTCACTTCTTACCATCTCCTACAGAAGTCAAACAGTCTTTAAAAAATGTTCAATGCACAATATATATCAAATATACACTGGTACACTACTAATTGTCTTCCAGGACTTAAAGTGGAAAAGTAAATTTATTAATTATGTCCCCTTCTCCCAGACTGCTTTTGGCCTGAAAACCTCCCTATCTTATCCCTCCCTTTCTGCAAAAATCTCCCTCTGCATCTTAAACCAATAGATGTTTCCTCAGGAATTTAAACAGAATTCTCCTTCCTTTGCAGCAAGAATTCATTTTATGACCGCAAATTCAGAACATCTTTGCTACTGCCACAAAAGACATGGTGGGTTCCATCAATGCAATTACATCCTATCTTGTGGAGGCCACAGAGAGAAGCAGCAGGGGTTTGTTTGGGTTTTGTTTTGGTTTAGGGTTTTTTGGTACATTGTGTCAGTGAAAGAAGCAGATTGCATTCTTTGCCCCCCTCCATTTTCATTGCTCATGCAATATGCATTTCATCCAAACATGGGTATAAATATTAGTTCTGTCATTGCTGAAAGACACAAGTTACAGATTGGGAATCAAGAGTTCCACCCTGGTATGAGTTTATCAAAGGATCTCCACTAGCACATGGCACCAGATACTACTGAAGATAAAATGCATATTATGCTGAAGAAACATGATTACAAACTCTAATCTGCTGCACTAGAGATGATTTTCTTTTCCACCCCCTCTGGGCATTAGCTACACTTTCCACAGCCAGAAATGAAAGCAATAGTGAAGATTCTTCCCTTTTCCTCCAGACCCAGTTAATCTAGGCTAATCCATTTCTGTGAAGCAATACCATCAAATTTCTTCTGACATTATTTAAATTTACTAAGAGCTTCCAAGATACTATATTCTGTCAGGACACCGAAAACATTTTCAAATAAGTGATTGTGAAGACAATAGGAAAATTTAATGAGAACCGGCACTGTGGTCATGCAGTCTAAGACAGTTTGAAAAGTAATCTGATGTGTTTTAAAGGTGAGAATAGGTATTTTGTGAAGCAAGTGCTATATTGTATTTGTACCATCCAACTTCCTCCACCTCCAAGATACACAAATAAGATATGCAAAAATAGGTGTCCTAAGAAATAACGTTGGAAACAAAACAAAGGTAAGAATAAAATACACAAAATGGAAATGAGACAAGTCTAATGAAGGGAGACAGAGGAGCCACAATAAAGGAAAGACAATGATGAGAATCAGAAAGCCCCCTTTCTAATATTTCTAATATCTTCACGATAGAGCAATTAGAGAACAGTAAATAAGAAAGCACACAAACATTTAAAGGAGAGGGGGAAAATAGAGCAAGAAAGAGTATCTGAGTTTTTCTTTGTTTACTGGATTCATCACTGTGAAAATGAAGTTTCCAAAACTATTAAAAAAGGGGATGTATTTCCCGCATAATTCTGGGTCAATACAGCAACCAAAAAATCACCTGTAATTTATGAACACTTAGCAGTTTGCTTCACTATTCACAGCTCCTTTTGTTCACAAGTATTTTGGGCAAGTAAACTTCTCTCACTACTATAGTACCAAAAGATCAGTGGGATCTTGCTAAATTTCCCCTTCCCTATAGAAATCTATTTAAAATGCTACTTTTACTCACAAGTTTCTATGTTCTTGTTACCAGTTACATGGCTGAAGTGCTAATCCCTCAGTTCATGGTACCCTAACCTTAGCAAACTAAGTAGTATGACAGGGGTTGCCGTTTTCAGGCTGGAGAAGGATATCAAGAAAACATGAGACTTTAAGAAACAATAATCCTGTTTACATGACAGCATCTCTTACACAGACTGAAAAACAAGGTAACTGAAACAAAGCAAATGTCCTTACAACAAGGAGAACTGATCCTCCAAAGTAAAGTGTTTGTTCCCATGAGGGTTTGGTGACACTGCAGTGTTTTTTCAGTGTTACTGAAACCCTACAGGTTATTTGGTGGAGGTGGTGTTTGAAGGCTTTTTGGGTGCCCAATCGGTGAAATAAAACTACACGTTATGTTCAAGAGAGACTATTTCACTCTGAAGAACAGCCATAGTTTAGGCAGAATGCCTTCAGTTGTCACAGAAGTGTGAAAAGATTTCTTCCAAATTTACAAATCTGGCATGTTATGTACCATATTCACTTCTAGCAGCATCACCTTCTAACTATATTCCCAACTTTCAGTCCTTAAGTCAATCACACCAGGCCTAGTCCTGCAGCGCTTTGTTGTGAGGGCAGGCAACGCAAGTCATTTGCTGCCATCCAAGGGCATTTTTTCACAGAGATATGGACCACTCATAAATAACAGCCCGAAGTCACGAGCAAACACCACGTTTTGGGAAACTACCCCTACATAACCAACATTACATTATAAAAAAGAAATATCTTATGTAGACAGAAATAGTAGAGAAAGAGGGCTATGCATCTAAAAGCACACACAGTTCTTTTGATGTGCTCTAAGATCATGTTTAAGACCATCAGCAGTGCGAAACTGTTGTTTCAGTGTGCCGTGTCCCTGTTCACAGCATTTATACCCAGCTCTGTTCCCAAAAGCATTTCTGAAACTTAGTATATTATAAAGAAGACTCGAGCAATGCAGTATGTAAGCTGAAAGAATGAAGGGAGGAGAATAACTTTTAAGACTTTATTTTCACATAAACAGGAATGTGATGTAGTGACATTTAATTCTGACGTCCTCTTAGGGCAGGCATGGGACCCTAAGAACATCAGATGTCTTGGCTGAAGGGACAGATCTCAGTGAAGATAACATCTTCAAATGCATTAAAAACACTGCCTGCATGAGAAAATCTTGTTTCTGATAGAGAATGCATGCATGCCATAGCAGCTTGAGCAACCAGGTTTTAGCCACCTCTGTTCTGAACTAGTCATGTGACATTTGACTGAAACCCTTTAAAAAAACCCAGACTCACAAATGAGATCAAGTAAAACAGATCTTGGGCTCCATTTCTGCTTCTTCAGTAAATGCAAGTTGTCCTAATCACACACAACCACCTTCACATCTCAGTGAACAAGGAACCATGAAGATGAGCACAATTTACAACAGGGTAAGACTCTATGGTATTTTCCATACCGTGTATCCATGAGTTTAAAAAAAGGCATCAAAAAAAACCCCAAACAATGAACCCAAGACAAACAGTGAAAGAGAGTCAATTCAAGAAGAAATGTTTTGCACACATTTGCAAAGTTACCATGTGCTGTATCACTCAACAATGGCAAAGTACCTTCATTGCAGTATTGCACCTTACTATATTTATCCATTTCCCATTTCTTGCATAATAGCACAGAAAATAGCTCAATAAAACACCTTTGTGTAACTGTCACCAGTTATTCCTGAATGATATTATTCCCCCAAAATAATTTCATGATTCCTATCTGGGAATTAGAAAAAGCTACTTAAAAGCCCTGTTTTTGTGATGAATGGAAGTCACAGAATAATCTTTTGAGGCCTGGAGAACAGTACAATCATATTAAATTCCCTCAGCTCAAGAAAATGTCATCTTTACATCAGCTGGTACAAAAAAATTGTTTCCAGCCTGAGGCAGTTATGATAAGGGATTTAGAAGTCATCACCATGTGGGCCATGAGATATAAAGGAATGCATCAATGCATATAAAGTGTCTGCTGCTCACAATTTTAGAGCTAATGTTCTCACAGCTGTGCATGACTTAGACCAGCTGGGAAGAAGAAAGGGACTAAGTGAGTCACTAGAAAGATCTAGTATTTTGTCTAACCTGCATTTAGCACTCCAGCAGCAGAACTGCTGGTAAGCAAAATAAGATCAGATCATTATCCAGCAAGGGACAGGGCTGTATGGTCTCTTGGAAGCGCAGCAGAAAACACACAGTCTTGGAAGGAGGCAGGAAAAGATGGCATTTCAGTCCTCCCTGTGCACTCCTAAGATACTACGAGCAGCTGAAACAGCCCTCAGTGCAACTGAGGTGGGTCACGGGTCACATAAAATTACCACAGGCCATCTGGCACTCCCAAGCACGTCTGCACTTCTGCGTGTACAAGAGGGAAAAGCTTTTGGAAAGCCTAACTCAGCAACCTTAGCACAGCAGTTCTCCTATGGCAGACATCAGGGTTTCTGTAACATGGCATACAGGGCACAAACAGCTCAAGATGAAACCTCACTCCTACAGAAGATAAAGGTCTGTAGATGGCCAAAGAGGGGCTTTTTCACAAAAATGCTCAATAGTTGCAAGGTTGTGCTTATAGGCTTTGTTGCTCTTCAACAGCACAGTGACAGACTGCAGAGTTCTTGGTGGGGGCAGGAGGTTAAAAAGCTCTAGTTGGATGCAGGGACCTCACCTCACTGTAGAAAGTCATTGCAGTCTTGAGAATCATAGAATCAACTGCATTGGAAGAGACCTCCAAGATCATCAAGCCCAACCCTTGATCCAACACCTCTGTGATTACTAGATCATGGCACTAAGTGCCACATCCAGGCTCAGCTTAAAAACCTTCAGGGACAGTGAATCCACCATCTCTGTGGGCAGACCATTCCAAATTACTCTCTCTGGAAAGAATTTCTTTCTAATATGAAAACTAAACCTCCCTGGCAGAGCTTAAGCCCTGTGCCCTCTTGTCCTATTGCTGGTTGCCTGAGAGAAGAGACCAACCCCCACCTGGCTACAACCTCCTTTCAGGTAGTTGTAGAGAGTGATGAGGTCTCCCCTAAGCCTCCTTTTCTTCAGGCTAAACAACCCCAGCTCCCTCAGCCTCTCCCCATAGGACTTGTGCTCCAGTCCCTTCACCAGCCTTGTTGCTC
>JAOXXN010000446.1:43434214-43459267 GCA_026770055.1 Myrmophylax atrothorax | reverse complement strand
GGAGGGGGAAGTGCTGTTACTGGGATTTTGGGGTTGGTTCATTGGTTGGTTTATGTTTTCTTTTTTTTTTATTCTTAAGTTTGGAAGGGGAATTTTAGAAACTTGGCAACATCACAACTGTCTGTTAAAGAAGCTGATGGCAAGCTCTGAAGAGTATGTTCAGTGCACCAGTATAGCTGCAGCGATATCCTTGTTCCTGATGCATTTGTGTCCTCAGCATAGGCTGGGGAGAACATTTACGTCCGGAGCAAAACTTTGAAGCCTGTAGCCCAGCTGCAACAGAGAACCTAGACTAAAACAAGCCCATGTCTGTGTGGTACAGAGGAAGTCAACCCTTACATACAAAAGCAATAAATGCATTACAACACTTGACAACTCTTAATCTGCTACAAATCGGTCAACTACTGTTTTAAACTACTGTTCGGAGGCATTAAAAATGCCCCCAAAACATAAAGTAGTGCCAAAAAGTGTTTAACTTTTTATCCTTTCCTTGAAATGATACTCCTTACAGAAGCAGGATGAATACTAGCAGTTCAGCATGAAAATGTCTTCCAAAAATAGAAGGAAGAGAAGAAAAAAGCAAGCTGCAAGCTCATTAACATCACCTATGAAGACATATAAAAAGGTGCTGCAATTTAAGAAACTGATGGCGAAAAGTCCAGATAGACAATCCAGATATATACAACATGCCCCTCTCCCCCAATAAATCAATTAAAATAAACGACTGCAAATTCTATCTGAGAAGTACCTGGAAGGAGAAAAAAATAATACACAGATTCTCCAAGAATTTAACATTTAAATAGAAATTTACTTCCTTGTGGGAGCCTGATATGTCAATTAAATCCATACAACCTAGAAGTATGACCAAAACATGACACAGAATATGCTGGGTTGGAAGAGACCCACAAGGATCGTCAAGTCCAACTCAGCCCTTCACAGGACCATCCCTAAGAGTCACGCCATGTGCCTGAGTATTGTCCAAGCTAAATGAAGACTATGGCTTTCAAAAAGTCAATGCACTGAAAGTCCTTAAGACTTGTCTTAAAATTATGGACTGGAGCATATGGAGAATAAATGTTATTAAGAAGGTGTTAGGCAGCTCACATATACATAGCTTGATTTTCCATCATTTTTCATTCAGCTCTGAATTACTTTTAAATTTAAGAGTTGAGCAAAATAAATACTTCTATATTCAAAACTATGAGTGAGCAAAACAATGTATATAAACCCTCTCTATCAATACAAGAAAAAACAGTGAGGGCAACAATTTATTAATTATACCTGCTCACTAATGGCATGGTGCTAATTTGGTGCATTGCATTTTATTAAGACTCAAACTCCAATTACTACCTATGAAAGCCTTTCTCAATACAAATACAGGGCAAAGTTCACTAACGCAGAAGATTCCTTTACCACAGCATTGTAATATTTGCTAATCATATTTCAAGGAAAAGCCTAAAGTTGGAGGGGGTCATGTAGACCCTCCCTTATGCAGTGAGAAGAGGAAATAGAAATGTTAGCATTTGTTTTAAAAAAACCCAAAGCCATAAAACTATGTAAATTTTATATTGAGGTTTGATTCTTGAAATATGTCTACTGTTGTCTTGGTTTCTATTCACTTTCCACAACACCCTAAACTGGCATTTTTTCAAAACTCTTGGCTAGAGTGTCATTACTTGCTAAAGACATCCAGAATTCTGGTTAAGGATTCCTTGGCCCTGCTCAGAATTGAGTTTTGCAACCAGCTGTCATATCTCCAATACTTCGGTTTTTCTGGGTGCTTAAGAAGTCACACCTCTGGTTACAGGCCCACAGGCAGAGCAGGCGTGAGCCACAATAACCCCATGCACTTCTATGCATATCAGTGCTACATTAACAAGCATTTTTAAGATTGTAAAGTTTTCCATTATATCATCCTTACCTATGTAGCTTATCCTCCAGAATCTCCATGTACTTCTCAGCATTTTCTTTTACACTGGTCACTACAAAATAAAGGTCAAAGTTAGGTAATGGTATAGCTTTACAGTTTTGTGGGAGGTTTCCTTTTTTTTCTTTAAACCAACTCAACTCTTACCCACATATTTTACATATATCAGTTAGGAATAAGAATTCCATTTATCTTTTCCACATTCAAATTACAGAGTGGGTGTCTTCACCTTTTTTCTATTGTAACTGTCTTACAATAATATATCTAGTAATGAATGCATTAACCTCTTGGTTGTGCCAGAAAAATGGTAAGACTAACAAAGGCACAGTTCGTAGAAGTTTCCTCTTGATAAAAAAAGAAAAATATCACCCCCACAAAAAAAGAAACACCACTCACACAGTTAGGGCCTCCCCTTTACCTTTAGAAGAAGCAAGAGAGCCTAACAAATGCATAACAGTCCTTTTAAATGTTATGAACCTTGTATCATTTTTTTTTCTGATAAAACCAAAAATCTATAGAATGGAAAGAAATCCAGAAAGTTATGAAATTCAAGTTGGCATTTTTTGTAGTTTGGTGTTTTGGGGTGTTTCATGTGTTCGTTTTGAAGTTCAGACCTAGATATTGTCTGAATGAGTCCATACAACTTCTTCACCCAGAAGAAGCTCCATGGTATAAATCAGGAAAAGGTAAACTTCCTCCAGGAAAACAGAGGCTTTTAGATAATAGCCACTTTCACATTATGGTAACTTTTTCCCCTCCCTAACAGCTGTTTGCCCGCTTCAAGTCTAGTAGAAGTGTAAATCAGTCTGTCTCTTTTAAAGTCTTAACTCATTGTACATCAATTAAATATATATTTTATATGAAGATGCATCCTACAGAGCATCACTGTTTCTACAGGCTAAACTTGCTACATGAATCAGGTACCCTGTGAATTTACCCACTCATCTCCCCCACAATACAATGCCTCCGAGCACAGCTTACACATATCAAGTGCTTTGCATATTCCTCACTTTTCTCTTCTTTGTTTGTTTGTTGGCATTTTTAGTTCACAAAGTAGAATGTCACACACACTAAAGCCTAACCTGAAAACTCAGCATTAATCAAATCAGCAGTGCCAAAGTTTAGTTTTCACACACACAGGAGCACACCAAGGTAATACCATTAGCAGTGAGCATCAGGGTCAATGTACCATGGACTGTTTGCAGGTGGTGGTGGGGGTCACCTGGTCACACAGCAGTCACACATCACTGAAGCACTCTGTATCCCAATAGCAAGTAAAGAACACATTCTGCAAAGCTGATTTACTTTTTAATTGTTTTGTTGTTGTGTTTATTTTATGAGTTCACTGGATTAGCAAAAAACAAACAAAAAACCAAACTCACCACAACTCCAATACTCTGGAAGAAGAATTCCGCAATATTATATTGTACATAGACAACTGCATTAGTTTATACATTCACAGATTCAACTGACCATTAGAAGAGTGTTGGTAGATGTTATTAAAAAGGTTCTATAGGGAATTCTGCAATGGCACTGGAGACTCCTAGCTTGTAGCAGTTCTCTAACAACTACCGGGCTTAGTACAAGTTCAGTTTCCTTATCATGCTTTTATTCCTACACTTCCTGCAGAACTGCAGACAGTTTGCAAGACTGCACATCTTCCTTTAATGACACACTTTAATGACCAACACTTTTTTCAAACTCCCTATCCATCAAACCCCAAAAGTGCTGACCTGAGGCCCACTGCATACTTTGACAGCAAATAGCTTCAAGGTGTACAGGTGCCGAACTTCCCCTTCTCTCACCGTTGTCACAGTGTCCTTCAACATGAGCTGTCACCACTTAGGGGTTTATTCTTTTGGATAATAGAGTCAGCAGATATTATTAATTTTTGGAGAGGGATGAGAAGAGCTGGAGAATCTGTTTCACACTCACTTTGTTTCTAACCAATATAGTGACTTCTTACGTTACATGAAACATAAACCTTGCTTTCAATTTCTCCTGCTGTGCTTGTCACTTTTTAATTGGGTTTGATCTGATGGAGTAATTCGCACTTTCACAGTTCAGTCCTGCCCCTACATGCAATTTTACAATGCCCTTGAAGCACACAGCTTAATATATCAGCATTATTCAATGACAAAAAGTAATGGACAAGAATACACCACTAGTCAAAAGTAGGTCAGTAAAAAGCTAACACTCATTTGGAAATCACCTCACATCACTAAACCCCACTCTCTCCTGTCAAACGTTTTAACTACATTAAAAGAAATGCAAACTTTGCTGCTGAAAGAGAAAGCTCCCCAGACTAGCTTTGTCTCCTTGCCTTCTTCTGCATGTAATTGGAAAAGCTGTGACCTGGAGATTTTGCTGGAAGAAAAACACAGCTTAAAAATCTGATTAAGGTTCCTTCCCTCGCAACAAACTGCAAACAGCACTGCAACAAATACAGAAATACTTTCAGCCTTTTAGATCATCCATTGAAACAGAAGACAAGCAACAAATTAGCAGATTTTTTTTGTTCTAATGTAATGAATCTATTCACCAACACTTTAAAGCAAAAAGATGCATACAGGAAGCTGTGTATGCCTTCAATCTGACTGAGGAAGTACTAGATGACAGGAAAAAAAAAGAAATAATAATGTATGAGATTCTTTTCTTCAAGCCAAATCATTTATTTTTATATTTAAGTGAATGGGATTGCCTTTTTATCAGTTCTCTGGGGATTTACATGCTTAGCTCATATTGGCCTTGAGGGGAGTTATTAAAATAAAGAAGTATAAATACTCTATTAAAATAAATAAATATAAATACTCAGAGAAGATCAGACTCCAGAGAATTAGCAAAGACTAAAAATAAACTTTTCTCGTGATGTCTTAATTGAAGAAAAGTGAGTCAGCATTTCTTTCTCTTATTTTATCATAAATTTTTCTTCCTCCTTACAGCAGCAGACAAAGTCCAGTCTAGGAATCAGTCCTAGTCAGACACAGCTGAGGAGCAGCAGAACTCCTGTTGTGGCCTTTTAGTTGTAACAGAGCATAAATCTGCCATTTTAGAAGCTGCATAAATATCTTTCAATAATTAACCCACATAGTGTTCTTTTAAAGTAACATCACATGTCATTTCTCATCTGAAAGCTGCCCCAGTGGAGTAATGCTATTTCTATTACTTACAAAGATTATTCTAGCTTGCATATGAATGTGTATCATCACTTTTATTCTTTGGTCTTTCATTCTTTGATCCTCAAAAACTGAGATTAAAAAAAACCTATGGACCGTGATATACACTTTGGATTCTATGACCAGTATTTTCTAAAACTTTCTGAAAACTGATGATCTGACTGGAGACACCTTGAACCCAGTATTCATATGGACTTTCCAGATGCGCTTGGCAACTCAGAACAATGTCTTTAAAATTGACTTAGGGGCCTAAAGAAAACCGGTAGTCAATATTACAGTAGTTTTTTAAGTGCTACTCTACAGATCTGTAGTTCTCTCCCAGACAAGTGATGCCCTGAATCCCAGAGATACAAAGTCCAAAGTTATTTTTTGCCTTCCACTCTAAAAGGCATTATTTTGAGGTATTTTTTTCTTTCTTTTTCCTTTTTTTTTAATGGGTTGACAGTACGGATGAATAATATGAACACACTATTTTACACAAAATTAAAGGTTGGCAGAGCTGCAATGGCTGCTGGAAGATCAAGACCCAGCATGAAAAGAACTGCCAGACATCACCTGCCTGCACAATGAAGCTGAAGCCTACAAAATTAGCCTCTCTGATCCAGAAGCATTATGTTCCTTCTCAAATACTTTATTAGTCAGGTAGAGCAAAACTCCCACTGGCTTCAATAAGATTTTTGCCTGACTGAAGGATCTAGGATGAGATTTGTCTCTTAAAATAATATAAAAATAAAAGCAACTGCATGGACATACACTGATCCACCTGAGGCAAACTCTGAGGGCAGAATTAGGTGTGAACAAGGCTGACATGTTGCTTGTCCTGTCACTATTCTAATTTTTAAATAGAGAAGTTGTTATTAATGCTAAGAGAAAAGCAAAAGCAGAAAAGGGTTCTATGAAAATGATTCTGATCTTTCCTCTCATGGAAGATGTACTACATTAATGCGCAAAGCTAGGATCTGAAAAAATGAAGAATGGCTTCGATACATTTAAAAGTTAACTTGAAAAGACAGTCAAACTTCAGAGATAACATGTCACCTCCTCAACTACATGTCAAGATCATTTATCAAGCCCCAGTAAGAAGATTTTGGATTACAGAACGGTAAGGAATTTTGCATCCTGCAGACAGAGAAAAGCCCAAAAAACAAGCTCGTGAAGAACAATGGCCTCTCTCCAGTGCATTTTTCCCAAGGAACTCAAGTAGAAAGAACAAAAACGGCCAGGATTAAAGAAAGAAAAATAAGTGCTTCGATAAAAAAGTGCAAATACTCAAAAAAGGGGAATGAAATTCTGCGCTGGTTCACTGACTGTCTTTCAGTAATGAAAAGACACGTAGTTACTACTTGTCTCTTCCAGGAATTGCGGTTTGTTCTAAGGAATGTGCTAATCCTCAAAATATTGCAGAACAACACAAAATTCTCCTGAGGAAATTACTGCCACCAGATTTGAGGTGGCTAAAATTCAGGAGTCCAAATGGACTGATTATTCCATAAATAGAAACACTACATAAAATTGAACTGGAAAGACAAAAATTGGTACTGAACATGCAAGAAATTTAAGCCAGAAATTTAAAGACACAACCTAATCTTACTTGATGGAGTTGAAAATACTCTGCCTAATTGGGGATGATTCCGCAACTCAGTCTCAAGGTTTTTCCCTCCTTCTGAAAACAGCTGGCTTGGAGAACAGGGTACCGTCATTCCACACAAATGGAAAGCTGTGCTTTGTGGTGGCGCGCCACCAGCAGGCAGTTAAAGCAAAGCAGTTCTGCTGGGACTCAGATGTGTGAATGCAGCAGGGCTACACTACACAGGGCTGCTAGACAGTCTCAGTCCCTCTGGAGGGAAAAGAGTCTGCAGCAAGTGCTGGGTGATTCGGTAATGTTGATCTTATGATAATCCCATCCCACAAGAGAACAGGGGGCTTTCAGGGATCTATTGGCAAATGCCACTTCACTGCTTTCAGAGCTCTCAGATGGATGCAGTATGATGTGTCTTGTCCATATGAAGATTTCCATTAACATCACTTGCCTCTCCAACACTAGATGGTCAACTGCTCTGACACTGTAGGGAAGCTCCTCTGATAAACAGAAATAAACAATTAAAGGTTCTATCTGGAGCATCACTGTCTTAAAATACTTTGCTCACCTTCGCATTTAAAATCTTGTAGCATATCTCCAATTCATACCCTCTAACTGTGGAAAAATATGGAAAGTAATAAAAATATATGAAGACTAATAAAGAAATACAAAGTTGGCAGAACACAGGACAGCATAGTATTTTCCCATTTATGGTGCACTGAAACAGGAAAAGACTAAAAGTACAGTGTGAACAACTCGTCTTCCTCAGGAAATTCCCTTCAGAGCTGTGGATGCAGAAAGTCTACTGTTAAATTTCTCTCAAACAGGTTGGTACATCCTGAATAGGAAGAAGCACAGTCTAACCTCTAGACATGCTGGGAGTGGGTGGGCACTGCAAACCCAGGAGAACCAGCTTCTTCTCCCTAGGAGATCCCATAAACACCAAGTACCAGCTCATTTGGAGAGATGGTAGTATTTTCCACATTGCAGAAGTAGGCAAGGAACACACTCCATCTGCTTGTGTCTCTGCCTACAAGGTTCTCAACATTGAATTTGAGCCTGCAATGAGACAAGTGATACCTTGCCTTTGATGTAAAAAATTACAGTTAAACATAGATAATATATAGATAGAAAATACTGATTTTAACAGAGATGCCACATTCTGCTCTCAAGTTAGATGTCAGGGAGGATATCAGGTATGGAAAAATCTCAGCATGAACAGAAATTTGACAAAGAAATAAACTCCAGAAAATAGATCTTACAAAGAAAAGTGACAGGAGGTGCTAGCAGCTCTGCCTATAACAACTGACAATTCTGTGTCTCAGTGGAAAGCATAAAAGATTTGCAGAGGTGACAGGGAACACAGGGAAACCACCCTGCATAAAAAGGCACGTTTGAGAAACAGACATTTCCAGAATTTGCTTCCTGAACCTTCTTCGTTGTATGTGGCACTTTTCATCCAAAGAGACATGTGACCCTTCAAGTTCTGTGATGATTGAATTGCCTAAATTCAAGAGAATTACCATACTTCCTCATGGCTTCTGAGCTTCTTTCAGATTTCTGTAAAATCTGTTGAGCCTGACACAGGGGTTCCTTCCATACTACATGTGGGAACAAGCAGGCATAAGGAAGCCAATGACTTTCAGTAAATAATCTACCTTAAAAAAATCAGCTGAAATTTTATAAGTTATTTTATTATGCAGTATCAAAGCAAACATACTGATTCTAAACAAAAGGGGCAGTAGGTGAGATGTTCACCCAGCAGTGGCCAGAGCACATAATTACACAACAAAAGACCTGCCTTTATACTTTAAGAGACCATATAAAGTGTAGGGAGGATTATAAAGTGAATAGTACAAGACCACCCACCTGCCCAGCCCCAGGTCTGGGAGCAGCCTCCTGGCCTCCCAACTTCTTTTCTGCAGTAACCAGAGGCTAGGTGCAGATCCCCTATCACAGGGTTGGTTGCTTTTTCACAAATTATTTGAATGCTACAAAATTATTGGTGTGCATCAAATGGAGTTTTTAATTGGCTGCTGAAAACCTTGGAGGAAACGGTTCCTACTTTTTCATGTGTTTGGTACCAGATGGCAACACTCACTGCAGGGAAATCTGAACTCAAACCCAAACTCTCTCTCTGCTTTAACACTGCTGACATAAATAAGCCAACTTGCACCAGGAAAGCCTTTCTTCATTACCTGTAGGTTTTACTTTATTTAAAACTAGTTAAGATGTGAATCCATGCACAATTCCTAGTTCCAGAGTGACTGCATAGTACCACTCCTGGAAGAATGCTGGAGATCCACACTGACAACATCCTCAGGGGACGGATGCTCCTGAATTCTCCTATGGGAAAGGTGAGGGTTGAGTTTTACTCTCCCATCCCATCACATGGATGGGACCATCCTGTTTTGCTCGCTTCTCTGCAGCCACCCAAATCATTGTTTACATTTTATTACACAATAACTTATTAACCTACCTTAGCATTGAAAGTATCATGTCTTTTCCAAAAACTAAAAACAAAGTTTCCTTTCACTTTCCATGCCTATTTCCCTTCCACTCTTCACTGAATAACTGGGAAGAAATGAAGAGGAAGGGAGAGGGAGAGAGAGCAATCTGCTTACATTTTCTTCACCTTTTCTCTTACCTGGCTTTCTTCTCTGCCTGTTCGCTACCTATTACTTCAATCCTCTGCTAACCATCTGTTCAGACCCACTTCCCAACCCCCCACAAATATTTTTTTCTCCTTTCTCCTCACAAAGCAAAGTCTGAACATCAGGGAGAACCATGGGTCCAGCTTGCCCTCTGCAGATTGTCTGCAGTCACAAGACATCACCTGGAAATCATTACACAACCGAACCAGGCAACCAGACGCAACATCTGCCATCGGCACCAAAAAAGTTCAGACTTGTTACTTGAATTCCCACAAGTTTTTCCTGGAAGTAAGATTTATTTTAACACTGTTAGATAAGATAAAAGGACCCAGAATGAGTCCTTTATATAGCTATCCAAGACAAACAACAGAGAACAATTAGGCTTTATGCAAAAGCTAAGTTCCGTGACAATGACTGACAACACCTCATGTTTATGTTATGAAAAGCGGGAACAGGTCAAACATTTTTGTTTGAGGGGACAAACTATAAAAAAGTGAAATCACAATTCAATTTTTGGCTTAAGAGGATACTTTATGGCTAATATGGATGATTCACTGACAACTGGACATGCCATAGCCATTCAGCATCATCACAGTTTCTAAAAGACATGGTAGCTGGTTTTGATTGTCCCACTGTGGCTGTTCTACTGAACTTTCAAATATTCAGTATTACATCTAATGCTTCAGTACCAAAATTGAAACAAAAAAATTATATTAAATTACTACCTCATTTTGGCTTGTTAATTTAAGGTCACAAAGGAAAGATGGTCAAAGATTTCTTTGAATCACTCTAACCACTACAGAATTTTTTTTTCCAAGAGGGCTCTAGAAAATTTAGTGCTAGCCTTAATTCTGCTAATTATTTTTTCCCCAGTTGAACTTGCTGACTAGTCAGGTCATACAAATTAGCAAGAACCCAGGCACCTAGAGAGATATGGTCCTCACTCAGAGGATAAAATGTATTTTTTTACTTCAACAAATACAATTATTTAATGCAGAAGATGTTTGTGCTCAAAACTTCTTTACAGAACAAAAACACAGTACTGCAGCACAGCCAAAAAAAAAGCAAAACAAAACAACTGGAATTTGCTCCCAAATGCTGCCGTAGAATCTGGTTACCAAAAGAGATCAAAGCGAAAGCAGAGCACAAGCATAAAAGCTTTGAAAAGCAACAACAACAACAAAAAAATGGTGTTAAAAAGGGCCAGTGTTATCACTGACAAAGGAAAATCACAAACACTTATCTTCATAGTAGGACAAATTGCTGCTAAGACATCAGTCCTTTAGATTATTTTGAAGAAAGCAAAGGAGAGCTCAAAGGTATATACTGAAGGTTAGAAGTAATACAAATTGCAATAGTGACAAGAAAGAATATTCAGCATCGCAAGCTATTTTTTAACAACCTTGAAATGACATCAAACAAAGCAGGGACTTCCTGTGCCAAGGCTTACAAACGATACCTGCAAATAGCACTACCTTGCGTTTTTGTACTGCTGTTCTCTCCAAGGATCTAGAACAGGCCTTCAAACTGCAGAGAAGCAGCAATTTTTTTTTTGAAGAATAGCTGACAATGAGACAAAAATACAGAGAAGCAAAGTGTCCCACATACACTGAAGTTTTCAGAAACTCTTTGTAAACTACTTGACCACTGCTGGCTATACCAGACATCCTTTCTGCAATGCAACTACAGGACTCTCAAACATGAAAAAATGTGAAGCTGCCCAGCAGAGAGGCTGAGCAGATGCTGTTCTGTAGCCATTTCAGGGACAAGGAGTGAAGCAGACAGCTTTAATTTATCACTTTCCTTAATCCCTAATATCTTTGCCCTGGCTGCTTCCTCCTCCTCCTCCTAGCATTACGCAACCTGCACACAATTGCTTATGAGTTTCATTAAATCCATCTATAACATTTGGCTATACTTGACATATCAGTGTAAACATGACACTTCTGGCCATGAACATGCAGTGATGCCTTAAAAACCTCTCTGTTGCTTACACACAAAGCTGGGGCAGAGATTTACACAATGTAATTGGGAGAGTTACCGCAGCTGAGCAAAACAGATGTACCTACAAGAACGTATGTGCACTAAGTGCCTCTACTAATCCTGAGCACCCAAAAGGGCAGAGTCACAGACACAAGGGCACACTGTTGAGTGGGCAGATGTTTTTTGAACTGCTTTCAAGACAGCATCATTAATTTAATGGGTTGACTTAAAAATGTTGCTTAGACTACAAATTTTTTCTTCATTTTCTTTTTAACTTCCTAGTACAAAACTCTACTATACTAGAGCTCTTGAAAGCAACAGCTTTCATATCTCTAAGTCAAGGTGGTCACAATGAAGGCATAAGATTCCCCCAGGATGATAAAGCACATTTTATAAATGAGTTGTACACACCACTTCACACTGTGTAATAAACAAGGGATTCCAATGACATTCCAATGGGAGACAAAACTTACTACATTGAAAATTACCATGTAATGTTCATACACTACTCTCTATTTCCTATATTTTTTCCTTGATACCCTCTTCTGTCACTGGAGCCAGGCATCAATCTGCACCTTCCCCTTATCTGGATCAACTATAAAATATTTGAGCTCCCTGTAACTTTTTTTTTTTTTGCCTTTGGAAAAAGAAAGACTTAATTCATATTTGACTTAAAAAGAGAATGAAAAAAGCAGTCTTATTATTAGTTTAAAATCTCCTACTAGATTGAAGCAGACAGTTTTAGCATCAATAAAAAATTTATATGAATTAAACCCTAACACCTCTGTTTATGTAATGCCCATAAAAGGAGGAAATGAAAGACCTTGCCCTTTATATCGAGTCTCAGCACTGCTATATTGTAAAGTAGGATAAGTGAACTCGTTCTTCAAAGCAGCACAATGCTTTAATACAGTGGCCTTTTTTAAAAAAAATTCCCTGAAAGTAACAGTTTTGGGTGGAGCTGACACTACTTCTTGACTGTTGACTATGACTTTTTTTCCTACATTTTGTCTGCCATATGATCCAAGCTGTCTCCCTCCTCAACTCCTAAGCCTATGCTGTTTGTATCTTGTTTTTTCCTCCATTCTTCCTTTCAGTTTCCACTCCTCTGCCTTTCCAATTCATCTTTTTCAGCTTTTGTCAGCTTTGCTCTTTCACTTAAGGTGTAAATCATTCAATAATACAGGGAATTTTTTTCTGGTTTTGCTCTTCATCTCAAACTTGCAGTTTAATCCACTTCTAGAAAAGAAAGCTTATACATACAATCTAGTAAGGATCCCTGAGACAGCAGTTTGTGGACACTTCATTGGCTGTTCTTGTGATGCTGAAATAATTTCCCAGTGGCTGATGGTGACTCTTACAGTAGTTTAATTGAACATTTTTTAATACCAAATGTTCTTTATGTATGATTTCACATGCTTAGTTGATCTAATCTTTATGACATACATTCGTTTTCAAGTGTCACCTGGAAAGTTTTCTTTTCTTAAGCTCTGAAGACACAAGGCAGAAATTCAATTCTGGTAAAAACCAAGGTTCAAATCTTCAAAACATCCCAAAACTTACAGCAAGAACAGTATTATGAGGCTCTTCCAAAATGTACACAATTAGGATTTCATGCCTTCTCTCTTAACCTTCTCTTCTCACTAAGGCCCAAAAGCAGCAATAACTCTTACTTCTTCTGGACTCTCTCAGGACACACTAGTCAGCTCTACAGACAACATACATCCATTTCACATCATTCCTTGTGGAAAAGGTGGACAGGCAGATGGAATTGTCCACCAGATGGGCCACAACAAATCTGGGCTGTGACATCTAAGGACTGAAATTTTCCACCAGTCCCATGGCCTGAACACAGAGAAGATGAGTTGGATTTCCTTCCTGGGTATCTGGTCTAATTATTGGGCCATTAACAGCATAAGAGACAGACCGTCCCAAAACACACGGGAGTAGTGCCAAAAAGAGAAGTGCAGGGAGTCAAATAGGAAAAATAACTCATAATGAAGAGCAGGTTCAAAAGTGACGCTGAAGAAAGGAGCCCAAAGGAAACTCCATTGGTCCGAACTGGTCTGCAGCAGATGAGCTCATTACAGCTCACTTTCCAGGACACTGTTCAAATCTGAGCACAGTGCTACAGTTAACCACACTGCACATGAGTTTTCAGTGAAGCTGATGCCTCGTTGGCTGGCTGACTCACTGGTATGTCAGTTGAATAATTAGAGTGACTTTCCTGCCATTTTACCACTCCCAGATTTAAAGGCTGGGACAAATTGCCCACAGTCTAATAAAAATGGACTTGTACCAGCCTGCATGTTTATGCAAAGTTGAGGAGCATTCAACAGTTTTCTGAACTTTAAGGTCCCCCACAGATTTTGCTGCTAACACCAGGTCAAGTTGTAGGAATGAGAAATGCTCACACAGCAATGCTTACACAGTGTTGCCTCCTTGCAAGAGGCTTTTCCAAAGCGCTGTTTGTGCATTTTAGCCGTGAAACTTTCAGTGATATCAGTAGGAGTCACACAGCTAAATCCCTAAGCAACGCTTTTGGAAGATGACTTATATTTAAAGGAGGATTAGAAGAAAATACTTCTTAAACCATTTTCCATGTAACATTATCTGTATTAAATTCAGAGAAATATGGAATCATTTGGGGGAAATACATGATTCACTGGGCATCAATTTTTCCATCCAATTAGGTTGGGCAGCCATGCTGAGTATCCAACACAAACCCTTGCTTCTCCCTCCCTTTCCACAGAGTGTATATATTAAACACAAGTTAAGACCTCTGGGTTTTCAACTTTGTTGATTTTACATTCCTTTTGGGAGTTCAAGTACTACTTTGTTTAATTATTTTTCCTCTACTCATCCACAGTATTGAATGACAAGAATAATGAGCTCAGAATCATTGTACAAATCCCAGTAGAAACCACTCATAGTTTGCTAATAGGACATTATATTTGCATTACCAAGTTCAGTTCAGAGCACATTGTGTAAATTAGCTCTGAGGGTTACTACCATGAATCTAAAACCAGAACATCAGGTCAATTAGCATAGCTCCAAAGCATAGTATTTGGGGTGAAAACATAAGGGGTATGATTAGAAATCTAGGAAATCCTCTTCCTGGGCTAAATGCCTCTCCGAAGATGTCTGGTTTCACTTCTGGGATAAGTCAGAATGTCTCAGTTCCCAGTAGCATGGTCTGAAGCTGCTGACCCTGATGCCTGATGAACAGTACTGGCCAATTCTAGAGGGGGCAAAATTAACTTGCAGGAAGTGTGGAAATCTTCAGAATCCCATAGCAACACTTTTTTTCCCCATCCAAATTAAAACAACAGGTATGTATGAGGAAGACTGAGAGGATCTGGGAAATTAACATAGAATATACTGCTCACACAAAAATGCAACTAACACACAAAGGCTATTCAGTTTGCTCCACAGAGACAAACCCAGAACACACTAACTGCACAGACAGAGATTAAAGTCACAGTTTAATCATGATCAAAGGAAGCCCACAACAAATTAAGGCAGAAAACCCCAGTAACAAGTACTGCAGGGCTACTTACTTTTTGGGCAAACAGCATACATGCACATACCCACAACTATGAAAGTAGTTAAGGAGCTTAATGAACTTCGGAGACCACATAGCATCTTTGGATCAAATTATGGGAACAGAGGCATATAGACACAACAGAAAAAGACTTATCCTAACGAAGTTCTACCTCAAGACTACAACTTCAATGAACCCAGAAGGTGTTACGTAAAAATAACAGAAAGGGCCAGTGGGTATTATTTTGGTCAAGTCCATTAATTGGTCTAGACCCTATAGTCAATTCAGGTCAGTCTTATCAAGCCATTAAATCAACACAGTACATGGGCTCTAACTCTGCCTGGCCAAAGATGATCTTAAGATTCATTCCTTGGACGCATTTCTGGTAAAGCCTCTGAAATTGCAGCACAACTGCCTTACAAGGTTGCTTATTCTATAAATGCTAGCTCATAATACATCACTACTCTCTGCAGAAACGTACTTGAAATAACAGTTAGACAACTTCAAAACTATTTTATCTTCAACCAAATTCTGGGATTTCAGATTACACAATATAAATCATTAAATGGACAGGTTTTATAGTCAACTGTATACAAATGGTCATTTTTCACACACTAAAACAGCTAGAGCTGGGACACAGAGAAGTATTACATCATTAATATTTATAATTCTTTAATTAATTAGGCAATGGTCTAATGGATCTATAGGAACAGAACTAACCAAAGCTTCTCACAAGCCCTGAAAGAACTTATTCTGACATATGCACGACCAGGTAGAAAGCTATAAAGAAAAGAGATACTGGAAAATAAACTAGGATGTTTGAGTCAAGTACCTCTGCAAAAGACTTTCAGGTCCCAGTGGAAGATCAGATAAACAGCTGTAACCTCCTGGTGGCAGAGGCAAGAATGAAAGGATTTGCCTGTGTGAGACACTGGACATGCTTTTTGAGAGAAAATAGCACAAGTACCTAACAGATTCCACCCTTGCTGCAATGCAAACTGATGCGCAAAACAGAAAATGGGCTTTTAGTGAATTATAAATAGCTGGCAAGGACTCCTGAATACTCAGCTGGTCAAAAAATGCTTTATATGGAAGACAGTAACACATGAAAGATCAGAAGGCATACGTAAATTGAAAGAAAATTAGTATGTTGTCAGAATACAAACAAACAAAAGGCATATTTTGGAAAGTAAGCACTATAAAATGCTTACTGTTGCACGAAAACTCAGCAGCAAAAAGAGATGAACTAGAGTGCCTGGAAAAGTAAAAGAGATACAGTATAATAAGTGTTTCTGAAACTAGGCAGAGTAACACAAATCAATTGACTGCTTACTATATCTACCTATTTAGTAGCACAGGAAGGGTTAGATTAGCCTTAGGAGTCTTAGATTGCAAGAACAAATGAATTTTCAGAGGCAGTGAAGCAACATTCAAGAAAGATTCATCAATAGGATCTACTACAAAAAAAATTTGTCTTTAAAGGACTATTCAGGCGAATTTTAGTTCTTCAATTTTTTTCAAATCAGCTCATTAGTTGCTTTCCTTCCTTATTGCACTTACAACTGTGCTTTTCAATTTGCTGTTCTTTTTCACTGTGTTCTTGATGGCTAATGTCTCTTCCATCATACTTCATAATCATTAAAGAGGCAGACAAACTGTCAAATATTTTGTTCTGAAGAAGATAAAAAAGAAACAACAAAAAATGTCTGTCATTCTGCATTTATATATACCCACAGAATTATCAGTTAGAAGTTTCCCTTTAAGAAATTCTCTGTTTGAGAATTTGTGTCAAACTTCTAGGTGCATCCACTGAGGGTAAGGGCGAAGAAGAGGGGTGAAAAAAGCTTCTCTTTGCTTTCTCTGTGTTTTGCACGAGACTGTCAGTCTGCTATCATTTCCCTAATGAGTAGTGTAACTATTACTCCAACTGTGCACTATTCCAATTTTCACCATTTTTAAAACTAAATTATCTAAAGAGAAAGATGTCCAAAGGGGAATCATTCCCTATGAAAATGCATTTGAGTAGCAGCAATTAAATACCTTCTAAAAAGTTAAGGCAGAATTGCTTAATAATGATTCATTTCAACTGAACCCAGAGAAGCTCTGATTTTTAATAACTTCATTTTCCTTGGTCTTCCCTTCCCCAGAAGATATCTAAACAGGGCACAAGACTGCAATCAATAGCAGGATGCAAGTACTCTTCCACGAAATCAAAATGGAGCATGTTAGCATAGGAAAATGCAGCTGCCTACCTTGATTTCTAGCACTGCATTTTTGCTCCAAATACATTTTGGTGGGAAGATAGCTATAATTCTCTGAAAAGCATTAACATACCAATACTTTCATGATTTTTTTTTTCTTGTAACAAGAGTTTTGAACACTTCTTCTCCCACCAAATCAGGTGACCTGTAAGAGCAATTAGTCAGCCGATCTGGTCAAACAGACAACAGGCAGCCAGGCACAGTCATTTCACAAAACTCTTGACACTCAGCTCCCATTGCCTGAAGTTGCCACCCCTTCCTCCTGGGCTTCTTAACGATTTATTAAGATCCACTCTCTGTGGTTTAAGGAGCTCTCGTCTACTTTTTCTGTCATGCCTTTCCTGAAAAACAGGAATCTCTGGTTCATGAAAGTTCAGGACCAGAAGCACACTCAAGCCCTGCAGAGAGGGAACAGTGCCACCTTCTGCCCCACTGCCCTGAGCTCCTGGGGCATGTCAGCCCTCTACTGCAGCCAGCCAGGCATGTAATGACTTACCAGGTTCAGATGGCAGGACAGACCCGCCAAGCTCGCATGGTGCAAGGAGGAGTAGAGAGGCATACAAAACAAAAGGGGAATGAAAAGAAACCCTTGTGCAACAGCTTCTGTCACCCTGACATAAAAATCACCTTGTAGTCTAGTAAGAATCATCATTGAATAACCTTTTATCTTCCATCCTCCTTAGCTAAGAAATTAGCAATGAAGGCATTAAATGACTGAATTTCTTCTATTTGATTTGCACTGTCTTGAGACTTCATCAGTTCTGAAAGGTTTAAATGTAATCTGCTTTCTACTGGGGCATGGGCAATAGAACTTGGATATATCTCACCCCATCTACAACAGAAATAAAAGTCCTTATCCTGCTTTGCCAATTACTTGAATATTTCTTCTTTTGACCTAAACTGTATGAAAAACAGACTCTGTGGTTTCAGTGTCTACCTATAGTGCATTTTGTATTTACAGTGATTTCCAGGAAGGGAATGCTACTCTCAAGTACATTTTTATGGTGAACTTCAGTTTTCCCTGAGGGCAACTTAGTTCTTAGAAATGACGATAATGCAAAAGTTCTTTAGACAGAGAAGATTATACAGGCTCCCTAATAAGCTATAAATCCTTTCCACAAACTTCTGCTGGCTTTTTAAGACTCTTAAACTATCTCTGGTGCTGTGGATTTGGTAATCATGGCATTCCACATGCAGATAAAGGGACCAGATGGACAACAGAGAAAATAAAATCCCTCACTGTTCAGAAAAGCCTATTTCAGGAAAAAACTTTTTATAAAAAGCACGGAGGCAGCAATCTACTTTGCCTACCCTGATGGGAATTCTAGCTGATGGGAACCACAACCATTTCAGACCAAGAAACTTCAGACCAAAGTGAGAGTTTGTATGGCTGGACTGTATTTAAGAACAAATCTCAGCCTCTCCAAGTGTATTTTGTCCACTGCAGCTGCTAAAATAAAATAAGAATTCTCATTTTTGCCTAAAACAGTGAGCTGATTGTCTTCCAGACTGGTCAGGATAGCTAACAAAGACCCCTTTGGGAATTACTTGCTAGCAAAAAGAGCAGCGCTCAGGATACTTGGGCTTCTCACCAGGATCAGATGTTCCCTGCCCAGCAGCCTCCAGATGTCATCTGTATGCAACCTCCTCCATGAGGAAGTTCCTGTGCCAAGGAGTGATGGCCCTCAGGAATCAGGACTTGGGCCAATATTGTCCAACATCTTTGTCAGTGACACAGGATTGAGTGCGCACTCCAAAAGTTTGCTGAAGGCTCTGAGCTGCATGGTGCAGTTGACACGCTGGAGGAAGGGATGCCGTGCAGAGGGACCTTGACGCACTGGAGAGGTGGGTCAATGCAAACCTCATAAAGTTCAACAAAGCGATGTGCAAGGTCCTATGCCTGTGTTGTGGTAATCCCAGGCACACCTACAGGCTGGGCTGAGAAGTGACTGAGAGCAGCCCAGCAAAGAAAGACTTGGGGGCAAAGTTTGATGAAAAACTCAACATGAATTGGCAGGGTGCCCTCACAGTCCAGAAAGCCAACCAAATCCTGGGCTGCATCAAAAGGAGTGCAGCCAGCAGGTCAAAGGAGGCAATTCTCACCCTCTACTCTGCTTTTGTGACACTCCACCTGGAGTACTGCATATAGTTCTGGTGTGCACAACGTAAGTACAGATAGTGGAACAGGTTGCCCAGGGAGATTGTGGACGCTCAAACATTGGTGGTATTCCAGGACAGGTTGGATAAGGCCTTGAGCATCCTGGTCCAGTGGGAAGTGTCCCTGCCCATGGCAGGGGGCATTGGGACTAGATGATCTTTAAGGTCCATTCCAACCCCTAGCATTCCACTCAGCATCTTGCCTTTCAACAAGCACCATTTGCTGCTAGATCTCAAAATTGAAGTGATGCTCTTCACAGAGAGAGGAACTCTTTCAGAATTTCACAGTTACACAAACAGATCCAGAAAGACATTGGAAATGTGTCAACATCAGCCAACAGTACGTGAATCAGAGAGAGGAGATGAATCCAAGTGTCCAACTGCTCAGTTTGTTGCTCCAACTG
Organism: Myrmophylax atrothorax; assembly: GCA_026770055.1. Classification (NCBI taxonomy): domain Eukaryota; kingdom Metazoa; phylum Chordata; class Aves; order Passeriformes; family Thamnophilidae; genus Myrmophylax; species Myrmophylax atrothorax. Next base: position 43,439,582 of record JAOXXN010000446.1, on the reverse strand, counting down.
CATACTGCTTCAACAGACCCACAGTCTAAGTCCATTAAACACAATCAAAATTCAGGCTATTTTTTGTGTTTCAATTCTAAAAGCAACACCAAGGTGAAAGCAAGTCCCATCCTCAGCTGTAAAAGAGAATATGCTGCATACTGCCAATGCATATTTCACCACAGGTAATGGGCTGGATCATCACGTCACCTGAAGTACCAGAATGATTCAGAAACTCACTGGGGATATCCTCGATACCAGAAATAGCCAGTGCTCAGGGAGGTTGCTTCCCAGGCTCCTGCACAGGGATGTCCCACCCCTCACACCAAAAGAGACCTGGGACACACCAACAGTTCATGGAGGGCAGAGCATCCTAGGTGGCAGATTTGATGATCGATTGTGATTGACAATGCCCATCAAGGGGGCTCTCAAACTCTCCTCAAAGGGAGACTGTAACTTGCAGAGGTCAAAGCAGAAAGTTGATCAGCTGGTACGTACCACAGAAACAAACTCTAAGCTCCTCTCATCCTCTCAGTGGGGCTCTCCTTTTGACCTTTTTTCCTCTTTTTTTTTTTTCCCACTTCCATTCACCTTTCTTCAAAAAGCTGTTAAAAAAGGCATTTCATCTATCTGCAGTCACAACTGTCTCTGTTCCTATAGAGTTAGTGTCAGCACTGGGCTTAACCCAGAAATCACATGCAGACATCTGCAGCTCAGGTGGGCTGGTAGGGAAGGCAACCTTTGGGATAGCAGACATGTCAAAGCATATCATAAGCACAGGAACTGCTGTAGAGGGAGGGGATAAGAGGTACGAGAATGCTTCATTTTGCATCCAATAGATGCAATGGATGGGAAGGGAAGAGGAAAGACAGTAAAAGAGAAACGGGAAGGTGCCCTGTCACAAAACAATTTCTCTGTCTGCATGGATATTAAGGTCTCTGCATCTTTGAAAGACTAGCTGATAACAGTAATGTTAGCAAAATCCTTTGCATTACCTAATATGCTTTCAGCTCAACACTACTATCCCCTCACATACTTAAATGGCCAACACATACAAAGGTTCATCTCAGTGTGAACAGGTATTTCTAGTGCTGCATCAGCACAACTCATCACAGGCAAGTTACTCGCCACAGGATATAACAGGGAACACCAAATCATCACCATACTGCATAAAAAACAATGATAATTAAAGACAGCACCATTTTAAATTGTGGTCAGGAAAAAGGAGCAAAACTCTGAATTCATAAAGAAATAAAAATTATTCATTCCAGCAATTAGAAGATTGTATCCATGAAGATTGTATCAGATTTGACATAGAGAAAGCTGGAACAAATTACTGATGGAGTGAGGCACTGCAGATTGAATCAAAAAGTTCAAATAGATAGTGCTCACAGTACTGCCACTGGAAAAAAAAAAGAAGTGAAAATCTCTCTGCCTCAATCACAGCTCCTTTGTCCACCTGCAAAAAACTCCCAGACAGATTCTGGAAGCCTACTGCTTTGACTCCTGATGAGCATTCATGGTTCACAGCAGGTAACTGGCATAAGAAGGTGTAACAAGGATAGAGCAAGGGGTCATAGGGTTGAACTCCTGATAAGAGCTGGTATGGAAAGGGAAGTCAAATACAAAATGTAGTTGTTCTGAGGTTCAACTTGGATACACAGAATTGACTTCAATGAGATAGTAAAGCTATGGCAAGAAGTTTCTTGTGGAATATCCTTCATGCTACTCTCATACCACTAATCACAGATAAATTTATGTCTACAATAACTTTAAAAAGTAGGAAGTCACCATTTTCTTTACTGAATAACTGATCTCTGATGATACTTAAAAAAATGTATGAGTCTTAGTAGCATTAACCTTTTTTTGAAAGAACAGTACTATTTTATTAATATTCCCTTAACTTCTTAGAGATTTCTTTTAAATTAAACAATAGAAAAACAAAACATGAAGATAAAATTATGCTAGTGCAGTTCAAATATAATTTTTTTTCCCATTTAATGTTTTAGAAGTATCCAGAAAAAGCACAGAACAAAGAAAAAATTTCAGGTCAAGTGAGGATAACTGTATCCTTCTTGCTGATAAACAAATTTTCGCACTTATTGCCTCAGAATGTGTTTTATCTTGTTAGCACAAACAGCTTTGATATGAGAATTAAGGACAAAAATCATTGCTTGCTAATCTCTTGATGGTTTTCAACTGAGACAAATTAAAAACTGTGACGGGCAGTTTCGAAACACTACCATTTCCTTCTAGAAAACATATCAATTTCTGTCTCAAAATATTCCTAAAGTTGCACTGAAGCAAGAAGTATTTGATAAAGCTTGTTAGAGACCACATTTTAAAGAAAAAAAATGGTTTTGGAGTATAGTCTCACACACAAATAATGTTATGGTAACAAATCAAAAGCAAGGCTACTTCATAGAAGCCAGATTATTCTTCAAGAAAATAGGAAGGTTATCAATCAGGTTTTCTCTTCCTAATCAAGTCATTCACTGTTCTCGATGCTATTAACAGATTATTTTAGTTCGGCAGTAGAGTTACGTAAGTCTGAATTAAATATTTTTATGAGCTCAAATCACCTTGAATGGACATGGTCTCTTCCAGACTTGGAACATGGCAAAGAACTTACAAAAAAGAAACTTCATCGATGCAGAGAAAGCACTTCATGGATTTCAGGTTATAAGGAAATGACTCGTCCCTCTGTACAGGCCTAGAGCCATAAGACTGGTGTAAGTGTGGTGCTAACCAACGTACTTTCTGACATCATATGTAATGCTGACCTTGTTCAACCTCAAAGTTTCTGGCTGATGGGGGTTTAGGAAATGGAATTTGTGTCTTTGTACCAGACTGACCATGAAACGAGACAGTGTGGAGGCCAGCATACATGTCTCACTGAGATGAACTAATTCATTAGCCTGCAGCTGGAGACTGAGGTGAGCTGGTTGGTTTTGCTGGAGACTGAGGTGAGCTGGTTGGTTTTGCTGACCTCAGACACGCAAACTGCTATGAGCACTGTTGGCAGCTGCTGCCCTCAATTCTTCATCAGTGTAAGACTAATGGGTTACCAAGGCACATTCACATCCAGGGCACAGGAAAGAGAAAAGGAGAGACCTGACTGTAACTCTGGAAGGCAAAAAAAGTGAATGAAATGTGACAATACCTGCTACACTTGGTAAGGAACCACCTGACTTCACACAGGCTTTTAAAATATATTTTGCCTCTACACTGTTGGACCACATCCACTTTCCAAAGAGATGGATCTGTTTGCATTTTTTCCCTTTTATAGTACCACTGTCTGCCAACTTTTCCCAGAAGCTGACTGTATACTATTTGAGCACCTCACATCCAACCAAGTCACACAGGGTCAGACCAGAAAAATGCAGACAAGTGCTGCAACAAAAGGAGGCAGAGAACAGCTGAAATTGCTCTAGGAAGCATCTTCTGGAGAAATACAATCAGATCAATGAAACCACAGAAAAAACAAAGCAGAAAGTATCCTGACAGAACAAGAACCACCCTGGCTGTGAGAGGAGGCCAAGCAACACAAACTGACCACCTGATGGAGCAGAAAGAAAACCAAAGAGAAGAGTAAGAAGAGCTTTATTCTTGCATTCACAGTTGTTATGACAAATAATTAGGCCAGCACAGTCTCTCAAATCACAAGCAGAACATTGTGTACCACTGTTCTCCAAGCATACCATATGGAGATGAAATGAGGTTCGTTGTAATGCTGCCCTTTTATACTGGTAAGAAAATGCAACACTTTTACAAAGTGAAAAATGGTTCTTGACAGAATAAACCAAAATGGGCAGCATACAGATGAATTTTACTATAAAGCATTATCTGCCTGGAAAACTCTACAACTGTATTGGGGTTTTTTTAAGATAAAAATTCAATATCTATATTTAAAAAAAAAGAAAAAAAATCAGAATTTCCAGTTCACTGTTTTACAGCACCCAGAATCCTCTAGTCCAAGTCAAGATGGAATGTGTGACCTCCTTCTTGCTATGTTACAGAAAATCAATGAATGCAGTTTTGAACCATTCACTGTACCTTACAAGAACTTAAGTAGAAAGTAAAACTGAACAAAAAATTCCCAATAAAACAACCCCACCAATGTTAGCATGCAGCAACACAGGGCTAAGCAAAGATCTTCCTCCTTCAATGGAAATCAAATAATCTCTCTTTTATTGGTGAGCCTCATATTAAAAAAGAATTGCCTCAGTTTATCGGCAAGGATGCTGGGGAGTCTTTTACTGATACTCTACAATTCTCAATTCTTACTTCTTCTGAATCCTAATATTGGCTGTAGGAGACCCAGTTAGTATCAAATTCAGGTTTATTTCTTTGTAATTATACAGGCCATAAAATCCATTGCTTTTATACAAGCATGAGGGAAGTGCCACCACTGTATCTCTCATAGTTCTTTTTCCTTAGTAACCTTGGTATCACTGGCTAAGCTACAAAAGCTTAATATTCACTTAATGCCACAACAATTGCCATTTCTTCTGGAAAAGAGCTCTATAGTCTTAGTCCAGTTAGAATAATTATTATGTAAATCCCTCAACTCTGCATGGTTACCCAGCCTTAGAACTTATTACAGATTCATTAGAAACACAGTTGCTCCATCTTCTCGTTAGATACTTTGAAATTTAATCAGTACCATGAACTAGGGGATAATGCTGCAACATGAACATTATATTCATCAAAAAGCTTTTGTGCTGGTGCACAGGATTTTTTCATGCTTAATTTGTTATTAACTCTAGTTTAGATTATAGTCACTGTTGTGAGCGGTTTTTTTTAAACACCAAAAAAAAATTCCTTACTTGAAAAAACAGCCTGCATCATCTTCCAAGTAATTCCCACTCTGCTCACACATTTTACTAAAAATATCAATAGACACAAGCAGAAAGTAATTACTCTTCTCAGAGACTAGAGTGTGAGACTACAATTTTTGTTTAGGGAGACACGGAAAAGTTCAGAGGGCAGACAACTTGAAAAGGTGCAACATTAGCACCTGTAGTAGTTACTTTTCTCAGGATGCACACGTGCTGAGGAGAGGGAATCAAGAGGGATGCAGGACTGACAGGATGACATACAACACTAGAATATTGTGCCTTGACTTACAGAGGTAAGAAATACGTACTAGTCTAAACAAACAGGAAGCACTTCCAAGGTATTTAACCATAAAACTAAACTGCAAAAACATCTAAAACGTAGAAAGTTATAATTTGGTTCTTTGATGTTATTTAGACCTGGAGAAGTTCCAGGTTTCATTATTTTACAGGTGTCTTAGTTTGTGGGAAACCCCAAAATGTTTACCAAAAAGCAGAGGAGAGGATTCCTCCACAATAATCATGTCACTCCTTATTAAATTTAAGAAAAA